>CM038794.1:204710702-205036944 GCA_021764765.1 Vicia sativa
AACCAGCCTCATGCATAAGCCTGACCTGGAATAAAACTATAACAGATTAGAAGATACCCTATTAAGTATCAAGTATTGGTACAATGCTGTCTTTAATCATAATAATCTAGAGAAACACTTTCAACAACCAAGTATAATTTTCCACATATAACCATCACAGGTAAAAAAAAAACACAAACAAATGCAAGAAATGTTATTGCATAATCATAGACCTCGTGTACTCTATTCAATAACATGAAATTTTTGTTTGAATTAGAGACACCATGTTACATAGTTGCCTGATAGTAAAGCATATCTCACTTGTGAGTAGTGAGTACAGTTAAAAAGTTTCTTTTCTCTGTAACATCCTTGAACTTAGTTTCTACTTTTTGGTCTATCTCGGCTTAAATTAATAGAACTTGTTAGAATAGGATTTGAGTCTTGAGATATGCATTGTATCTGAAGTGTTTATACTAGGAAGTCACACTTCACATGTCAAGTGTATCTAGAGTGAATAGGAATTTAGGAAGTACAGACACCGGTAATAATTTGAAAAAAGAATAAATTAAATGTAATCACAAGTGTCAATGTTGGTGTTGGCGTCCGACAGAGACACACAATTTTCAAGAGGTGTCGGTGGTTAGGAAATAATGTATATAATGTATGCATATGGCAGATGTGAGGTGTGGCATGTGTGTAGTATGTTGAGGTAAGTACAATGGCTAAATGGTTTTGATCAACAACTTTGCAAATCAGAAAGTTAAGTAAGGAATATTACTCACAGATTCATGGACAAAGACGGAAGAGTCACAACCCTTCCACTTAGGATCATTATCAGGAAAAATCTGTCCTATATCAGGAAGACCTAAAGCACCTAAAATTGCATCAACCACACAGTGAAGCAAAACATCCCCTGTAATTGAAGAATACAAATGAGTATTGAATTTAGAAAGAATGAAAAGGGAGCGAGAAGATAGAATTTTGAATTATAATTTTAAATCATTAAATAATATATTTTTTCCACATGCTAGCTCAGCACTTGATAAGCCTTTTATGTAGACCACATAAAAAACCTTTGTAGTCAACTTAAAATAATTTTTCTACAACAACTAAAAATAATTTTTCTACAACTTGTAACAAAGTTGCATTGTTTTCAATCAATCAACTATGAAGTCATTAAAATATAATACCATTATTTTTTTTATAATAATACTTTTGTTTTCTTAAATTACAAAGAAAAAAAACTTTGTTAATCAATATATTTTTACAATTTTAAAATAAATTAACATGTGCCACTTCTCTTCTTTTATAAATTAAATTATTTATATTTTTCATTCCCTCTATTAAACACCTCAGATACTTAACACTTTTTTAATTATATTGATTCAGTATTTCATTCTTCTTTCAAATTAAATTTATTTTTCTTTTATATTTTTTTCACTTTTTTATTTCATTATTTTATCTTTTTTATTTAATTATTTTATTTTTTTCTTAATTATTTTTAATATATAAAAATATTTATAGTATATAATTATCATATTAATTAATTATTGGTGTATAAATATATATTATATTAACATTTAATAAATAATCATACAATAATTATTAACAAAATATATATTTTATTTTCAAATGTCAAAATTTCTTCTTTTTTTTTCACATGTCACTATTAATAAAATATATATTTTATTTTAACTACACATTGCTTTTATTTGAAATACAATATTTTTGTTTTTAAATGTCAAAATTTCTCTTTTTCTCAAAAGACGTTATCACCAAAATATTTATTTTATTTTAATTAAATGTGTTTCTGTCTTTATTTGAAACACAAAATTTTTATTTTTAAATATTAAATTTTTTTCTTTCTCTATTTTACAGATTATTTTTATAATTATTTAATACAATTAAATTTAAAACCATATATATATATATATATATATATATATATATATATATATATATATATATATATATATATATATATATATATATATATATATATATATATATATATATATATATATATATATATATATATATATATATATATATATATATATCATTGCAACGTATATTTTGTTATTTTATTATAAACATTTTAAAATTTTCTCTGAAAAGTATTACTAATATAGATTCGTCTGTACCTCAAATAAAATTATACGGATGGAACAAATTAAAAAATAAGAGGGTAAGTATAGAGAAAATAATAATAAAAAATTGATTTTAAAATAATTAAATAATATAATCTTTTTATATACATTTAAAAGGTTTGTATTTAAATTATGCATATAAATAATTTTGTGCATCGAGACATAAGACTTTTACAGTTTTACCAGACTCATTAAAGACCTAGAGTCAAGTTAATTTTTTTATTATAAATATAACACATTTTCGCATCTAATTTTTTAATTTCCAATCTAACACAAGAAATCTCAATAACCGCCTCCATGTCTTATATGTCTCATCAAATCCATTCGATCTTTGATGATAAGTAACAAGTTCCAACATAAAAACAATATACACTGGACAATTCATTTGTTTTGCCGACGAAGGAATTGCACGCAGATAATGACAAGAGTAGATGCTGCTGCTGGCATGGCAGTGTCATTATTGCACAAGTTTTTGTTGTTGTTTGGGTCATCAGGTAGGTAGGCATGGCAAATAAATCCAGTCCCGTTGGGATCCGCCCGCCCCCGCCCCGAAATTAGCGGGAAAAACCCGATTTAACCGGGGGCGGGTGCGGGTAAAATCCATTTTGGGTAAAATCCAGTTTTAATTTACGGGTGCGAGGACGGGTGATGGTAATACCCGCACCCGCCCCGCACCCGCCAATTAAATTTATTTTATTTTATTTGTTTTTAATAGTTTTATTACTTATTTACACTTTTTATACTTTTTAATGTTATAATATTATGTTTATTAGAATTATTATTTATTTTTTTGAAAATAAAATTTAAATAAAACTATCAAACTTGAAAAATACTTTTAAAATAATTAAATATTTAGTTTAATTATTTATTTTAATTTTATTGAAAAATATAAATTTAAAAATAAAATAAAAATTTATTCAGGGGGGCGGATGCGGGCGGTGGTGAACCGTTTCTTGTTGGGGTGGGGCGGGTGAACAAATTTTAGCGACGAGTGCAGTCCGGATCTAGAAGGCGGGTGCGGGTGCAGGTGTGCTTAAACCGCCCGTTGCCATCCCTACATGTAGGTGATGCTTGTAAATATTTTTGTTATTTTGATCGAATTCAATCATTAATTCAAGTGTGGTCCTCCTCATCAGTGAGAGATGAATTATCAACTCCTTGAAATTCTGGTTTACCCAACGGGTATGGGCAATGAGCTACCGTGAGTGTACGTAATCAATCATAAACCAATCATAATGTTATAGTAAGTAAATGCTAGATTGAAGTATCAGTATGTCACGTTGTATTGTTTTACGGTTTTGAGAAAAAAAACCACGTATAAAATTATCTATTCGAGTGGCAGATCCTTCTCTTTAAGACGTTGTATATTAATGTTCAAAATTATGAAAAAAATTATTATGGTGCTTTCAAGATCAAATTAATCCGATAAAAAATCGTAAAATTGAATCGAGCCAAATCGAAATTGTAAAAAATCGCATTTGATTAGGATGTGTTTGAATCATTTTCTAACGGAACCGCACGGTTCGGTTTAATTTGCAGTTTGTATTTTGCAAACCGAACCAAACTGCATTGTGTTATAAAATCTTACTAATCAATATGTATTTCTTTAATTCTATAGAGAAATCAAGATGTATTATGAATATATTTTACCATATTCTTTTTATGATTTATTTTAATTATAAATTATAAAAAATAAAATATTATTCATTTATGAATCCTATTTTCACAAAATATATTTTATCATATTATTTGTAAAATATTTATTTAAGAATGCAATTTTATGTATATCATTCTTTAGATTTAAATAAATTATAACACACAACTTTATGTATCGTATTATAAATTTATTTTGACAATTATAATATTTTTATGATAATTTACGAGTGATTATACACAATTATGTTTTCCTCTATATGTGTATGTATGGTTCAATTTTTTTTGGTAAAAAACCGAACCAATTGGATAATTTTAAACCGCATTAGTTTGGTTTGATTTATTTTTAAATGTCAACTGAACCAAACCAAATCGTGTGTTTTTTCTCTTGCGGTTCTGGTGATTTGTTGCTTCAAAACCGCTCAAACCGCACCGCGAACACCCCTGAGATCTATTATATAATTAGTACTTACACAGTAGGTAATTGGTCTAGAATTACACCCTTAGATGACACAAAGACCAGTCAATAATGGTGTTAAAACAACTTATAGTTTCTGGCTAATAATCGTCATTGATGACGTAAACAAGTCACTTGAAAACAAAAGAAAATTTAAGATGAAATAGAGACGAGAGAGAAGAGATTTGAGATTCATAAATTTGAAATAAAAAACATGAGATGGGAAGGTCTCTATTTATAGGTGATAATATAACCTAAAGTAGAGAAAATCGTGAGGGGTGGAACGGATTCGGCCCATAATCACATGTTGCAAACTTGACCAACAAGTCAGATGCGAAAGTTTTGAAGATAAGACAAAAGTTCGGTCAAATTTTAAGGTTAGGTTATTGACAACACATCATCAATTGATTAATGAAATTTTAAATAACATTAATTAATGAGTTTTTAATTAACATTAATTAATTTTCACTATTTCAGGTATAAAAAAATATTGGATCAAAGTTCAATCTCAAGAACGGATCGTGCCGAGTTGAATCGGCCATTTAGACGGACAACGGCGGTAGTGTGTTCTCACTCAACCACAAAATTGGATACTCTTTAGAGTCTAACCAAAATGGCCAACTTGAAATATATAAATACTAATGTAGTGTGCTCTCCCTCTTATGTGAGACTTTAATGAACTTGTACATAACATTTTCTTAAGGTGTATTCTAATAGTTTGTGCTTTAATGGTCATACATGTTTATCCCAGTTTAGTGAAGGCTCTAGGAATTACGCCTAAAATTTCATATGAACTGACCTAAGTTCCACAATCACATATGTGAGTCTATAAAGAATACTTGTTTAGATAGGTACTCCCTCGTAGAGATTATATGTCTAATTTAGAATTTCTATTACCCCATCTTCTTATTGCTTCAGGGTTCATGTTTCTCTTATTCACACTAGCACGGTCACATCATATTACTCACAATTTGTTATAACCCATTGAACTTATTCCTTAAGGTCTTCAATCAGTTAGATTAGATTATCATCATGAGCAACTCATTTATCTATGGACATTAGTCTCATCTTTTAGGATGTATTATGAACTTTTTCTCTAGCTAATCCTTTCATCAAAGGATCTAGTAAATTTTCATCAGTGTGTATATAATCCACTCTTACAGCTTCTTTAGAGATACATTCTTTAATTGTGTTGTGTTTTTTTTCTAATTTGATGTCTTTTACCATTATAATAATTGTTCTCAAGTTTTATAATAGTTGTGGTACTATCATAATGGATCAACATAGTTTGCATAGGTTTTTTCTATAAAGGGATCTTAGCTAGCAAGCATCTTAATCAACTTACTTTTTCACTAGCAGTTGCTAACGTTATCATATCAGACTTCATCGTGGACTGACCTAAGATAGTTTATTTCTTTGATTTCCAAGATACAGTTTCTCCAACTATACTGAATATATAGCAACTAGTTGCTTTGGAATCATCTTATAAGATATTAAAATATGCATCATTGTATCTTTTAAGTACAGCAGGAAATCTTTAATAATGTAAATCAAGATTCATGGTCCTTTTAAGGTATCACATGACTCTCTCAATAGTTGGCAAATGCTTATCATTCATTCTACTAGTAAACTTGCATAGAAATCTTACGACATGTCCAATGTCGGGTTTAGTACAACTAGTGGCATGCCTAAGACTGTCAATGATGTTCGCATATTCTATTTATCTCACACTATCACCTGTGTTCTTAAACATTTTTACACTTGGATCATATGGTATGCAAGCGGGTTTATAGTCAAAGTAGTTATATTTCTTTAAGATTTCTCTACATAATGAGATAGATCCAAAGAAATTCCTTTTTTTCAGATCTAGTTATCATGGCTCCAAGAATCACACTCGCTTCTTCGAGGTCTTTCATATTAAATTTGTTGTTCAACAATGATTTCACATCATTAACAGTTTGGATGTTTTATCCAAATATGAATAGATCGTCTACATATAGACATATGATAGTACACTTGTGATTCTCATTTTTGTAATCAACGCATTGTCGCTTTCATTCACTTTATAACCATTCTATATCATTAAGTTATCAAATTTCTCATGTCACTGCTTTGGAGCTTGTTTTAGACCATATAAAGACTTGTCTAACTTATTCTCCTTATTTTCTTGACAATGAATCACAAACCCTTCTGATTGGTCCATGTATATTTATACATAGACCGTTATATTATGAATTAAGCTCCTTTTGATATGATGAACCACAAGAATGAAGATTTAGAGTGAAAAACTTGATTAAGAATAGAAGGATTTTCGGAGAGGGTTTATGGAAAATTTAAGAAATGAGAATGATCATTCTTGTCCATGCTAAAAATACACATTCGATTTTAAATAACATACTAGGGTGGTCGAAATTTTAATCTTCTCGTACTTAATAACCGGAGATGCATCCTGGTTTAAATCAGAAATATATCGTTGATTCTGTTTTGTATTTATAATAGAGTGGAACCACTTCTTGTCTTGTAGTGTATGGTGCATGTGCGTATCGAAAATACATTTTCAATTTTTCTGAGGCATTTTCAAAATTACATAAGATATTTTTCAATCCTATGATATGGCTAAGAAATCCTCCAATCCTACTGGAATCAATTATGTAGACTGTCAATCTAAACACACCCTTACTCAATTATTGTTAAATTTTATCAATTAAGAGGCACAAATTTTTATCTACTTGAAATCTTTGGGTTAGAAAAGGAAAAATTAACATGTCACCCTCAAAATTAAACATGTTACCCCAAAAAAATTTATACCAAAAATTAAACATGCTACCCCAAAAAAATTTATACCAAAATTACCTTTGTTGAGTCACAAACAATTTTCGAAAGATTTTGCGAAATTTCCGATAATTTTTTTGAAAAAAAATTAAAACTTTTTTCAATACCGAAAAGTTATGGTTTTTTTTAAAGAAATAGAAAATTTTAAATGTACTGAAATTTTCGATATGGTATTCGAAAATTTCAATTTTTAATTGAAATTTTCGATAAAACTCAAATTTTTAAAAATTTTGTGATTATTCACAAGGATATAGTGATAAAAATATACTGTTGGAGGGTCACATGTATAATCCACAGAGGTGGCATGTTAATTTCTCCTAGAAAAGAGTTTTAAGGCCCAAATTTTGGGATTTTTGCTTGTTGGTTTCTGGCCCCTTTTTGCACAAACTGTACTTTGTACCCCACAATTAGTCCAATACCCCTACAATTTTGTAAAAGTGTCACTTATACCCTTAATATAATTTAATTATTTTATCTTTTCATTTTTACTATTCATAAAAAAAGTCAAAAATTTATTTTTCAAAAATCTGATCCGGAACACTTTGGGTAAGTATCGGTTTGTTTAAACACAAATCGGAACAGTTTAATGATGTATTCCGAAAAGAAAAAAAACATTCCGGAACAGTTTGTATAAGTGTTCCGGTAAAAAGGACAAATTTTTAAACAAATCGGAACACGTACGAAAAGAGTTCCGAAATTTTGGAATATAAACCGGAACTCCTTGCAAATGTGTTCCAGTTTGTAAGATGTGCAAACCGGAACACATTTGCAAAGTGTTCTGGTTTGTCATAAAATAATAAAATAAAAATATTAGAATAAATAAATAAATAAAATGAAAAAGTGCAAACCGGAACACTTCTGAGAAGTGTTTCGGAATGTATTTCGGAACACTTTGTAAAAGTGTTCCGGAATGTAGTTTCTAAAATCGGAACACTTTTACAAACTGTTCCGGTTTGTTTTCAAAAAATCACCAAAACCATAACACTTTTGAAAAGTGTTCCGGTTCATATTTTTTCTGGAACACTTATGTGAATTGTTTCGGTGTGTATTTTTTAAACCATAAGACTTTAGGGAACTGTTAACGCAGACTATTGAGAGAGAATTCGGAACACTTTTGTAATAAAATGTGAAAACTAAATTTTTTTTAAATCTTAAACTGTTTATATGAGGGCATTTTTATCCAAAAAATACTATAATAGGGGTACATGTTTAAAAGTGGCGGTACGAAGTACAGTTTTCATGTTTATAATCCATGAACAGTTGTTTAAAAATTTTATTATATTCATGAATATGAATACTTTACTAGTTTATTAAAACTATCAATATCATAGATACCCGAATCAACTCTACCCTTGCACCCCATTAAAAAAAGAGTCCAAATGAATATGATTTGCTCTCTTTGTTTCAACAATGAAGAAAGCTTTGAACATCGGTTCATGCATTGTTTCTCGCTCAGACATTCATGCTCCTTCCCGTGATGATCTGATAGGCTCACATACAAAAAGACTCTTGTTCAAGTATTTTGCACTTCTTGATTGAAATTTTGGCTTTTTAGAAATTATGTCATTTTTAAGAATCGGGTTTTTTTATCTTAATATTCAGACGCTGGCAGGTATTGCCAGTGTTATCTTGGATGGTAGGGAAAAAATTTCTAGTTTAATTGATTAATGAGCCTCATGTTAGAGCTTGCTGAAGAGCTGGAAAAAATATAGGCACGCGCTAGAGTAGGCCTTTATCCTTTTTCCCAATGGCTTTCTTAATAGTAGTGTATAGCTATTAAAATTTCAAAAGAAAAATAAAACGATGGCATTCATTGATATAACTCACCAATTCAAATAAAATATCGACCTAGATGGCATTCATTGATATAACTCACCAATTCAAATAAAATATCAACCTAGACATTTCTATTCGTAAATAAAAGCCTAATTACAAGTAATAACTGAATTATCCTCATTCCCGTATGCAACTTTGCATTTTGTCCTAAATAAATAAATAAATAAATGTATGTTTAGATAAGCAGTGAGCTCATCAATCTCACGTCAAACCAAACATACACCGAATATATAAAGTCTTATGCCTTCACGGTTTGATCAGGCCGACTGAAATATAAGTTGCCGTTGAAACTGTTAAATAACATAATGTACTATGAAAACTTACATTAGAGCATTCAACATCGTTAGGACAACAAATATGCAGCCAAATGACACCATGTAATATACATGTGCAGAGTAATAATCTTCAATTGCACAAGAAACACACGTATCAGGCATCACCAAGGCAAGTGAATAGCCCCAAACCATATTGGTGCTAGTCATTGATGTCCATTGACTTGCGTTGACCTCAAGTGACAGATTTAGGAAGAGGTGAAACTGATAACCTCGAGTGACAGATTTAGCGAAGCTCTTCCGCATTAAACTTAGTCCAAGCTTCCTGTTTCAAGATCAGAAAGAATAAAATTATATAAAAGAACCGCCCGGGTTATATTATATATCAATTAAAAATGTGAGAAAAGTAAGTTGGATATTTTCCTCATAAAATATTGGGAGATTTATATGTTCATATAAACGGTGGTGATTAGTGTAAATCAAGCTAGCAGTAGAGAATTATATGCAGTATGACATAGCTGTGGCAGCAGAATTGTGACATTTATGAAAGGGATAAAATAAAAAGTATGAATTTCTAGCTAAAAGCAGAGCAATTTTTCAGAATTACTATTTGACAAGGTACCTTAAGGATGTCAAAAACCTTCTCTGCGGTATATTTTTGTTCAAGACTAGCGCCTTTCTGTTGGACCTTGTCTGGGTGAATACATAATGTAGCTTTTCTATACACTTTTTTCACTGAAGTTGAAGTGATCATGTCTGTCAAAGACACTGGTTGCCACCCATAATCTGCCGATAAAACCTGAATATAAATTCCAAGGTAAGTGTGGAATAAAGCAAATGTTTCAGGATACAGAAAAAAATTAAATTAAATTATTATTTATCAGAGGCAACAAAAGGCACGTGAGAAGGTACACTATCTTCATGTTAAATGAGATCTTAGTAATGACTGAGGAGAGGTTTATCAAGGAAAAAACATCCAGTTAACAATAAATAAATTGCACAATAGATCAAAGGTACATTTATTTTCGAGAAGTTATTAATAATTCTGACCCCCTTAACCGAAGAAATGTATGGTTGGAATTGCCGGGAAAGCGTAAAACTTTATGTAGCTTTCCGTCAACAACTCGATCAACGTATTCCATTTACTCTATCATGTTGGTTTACACAATTGCATACAATTTAAACACAAATATAATTAACAACTCACACAACACATGAATTGAAAATAAAGTTTCTTCTAAATAATTCCATTTATATATTTTATATTATATCTTCATTTTCCATTTCTTTAATATTCTATACTGGATTTTAAATCCTTCTGTTCTGCCCAAGTATTCAACGTGAAAGCTATTCAGAGCCCCTAGGTTTCAAATGCCTATCTGGCACATTGAAAGCCAAACAACCTGATGTTTCTACTTCCTTTTTAATAAAACCTTATTACATTTTGATGGTAAGAATCCAAATAAGACTGCAGGGTTAAATTGGTCAATGCAAGAGCCTAAAGTGAAATTAAGTATTAACAATTATAACAACAATAATGGTAAGAAACCATACATTTTGCAATGATGACAGCAATGCCCGCATATTGCCTTCTTTCCTGCAGCCCACCTCTTTATCTGAACATCCACAGTGTCAGCTATTTGCTGCAAATTAAAATTAAAATCAATTGCCGCATGAAGAAATCTGACAAATATACAAAATTTAAAAGAACTCGGAAAATTATATTAGGATCCAAATAAAAAACACTACAAAAGCTTACACGTCTCTCTTCTTGCTCCATCTTAGATTGAAGTTCACGCTGGTTCATATCAGCCACTGCTTTCAACTGGAACCATGACAGTCAAAAGAGCAAAATTGTCCCATGAGAAATAATGTCAATATAAATTTCTAATGGCACTGTCCAAAATAACCTATTAAGGTAACATATGTGCTTTGAGCTCAAGATTAAAGATGAATTAGCTAAAATATCCAAGATAATAGAAAATTAATCAATCCAATCATTTTAGAAAATTAAGCATCAGAAAAACTGTTAATGGAAATATGACATTCAATTTGCAAAGATGAGTCCCCATCCCTTGTTAATAGAAATTTGGAAAATGGAGGAAGATAATACACACCGCTCGCTCTTGTGTTCTCTGGTGACGTCCCAATCTTGCTTTTCTCCTTTCTTCAGTTTCACCTTCCATTTCCTCAAATTGCGATGATGGGGAAGCTTTTGCAACAAAACGAAACAAAATGATAGGTTGACAACAAAATCACTTCACTGTAATAGAAATCAGTAAACTTAAACAACTTACCACCAAATATCAATGACAAGTCATCAAAAGATGTTGTGGGTGAAGATTTTTTTGCATTGGCTGGGGATCGTGATGGCACTCTTTGTGATCCTTCATGTTTTTGTTTATGGTTTACTTGGTGATCGAACATATGATCCTACACAGTGCATCAGCAAAAAATATTGAAAATAGTCTTTCAATGTGGCAATATCTTTGATATTATTTTATGAAGAATGCTAACTAGTGCCCTTCGGACATTGTCTAAGAAATCAAAAGAAATAGGTTTATTACATTGACAAATGTTCAACTTGTATTTTCAAGTTAAACTTCCCTTTTATGGACTTCTTAACCAATGTCTTTAGAGTACTCGTTAATAAGACCTTATTATATTTTTAACTTTTACCATAGTTGTTGTCCTTGACTTTGGTACACTGTTTGATCGAGACCCCATGCTGAAAAAGGATTCAAGATCATCCGCACCATTTGATTGGTTCAGTTTTGTAGCTGGAGATTCGGTATCTTTGTTTGTCTTAGCCGCTGAGTTTTTCTTAATCTCACCAGTGTTGGTATTTGCCCTTCTATTAGCATTACTCTGCACCCGGCCCATGGCAAAGTTCTCAAGCTCATCTATCGATGATATATTTGAGTTGTTAACTGCATCAAAAAATGATATCAGAAGAGTAATAAAAAAGATGAGTATTCACGTCTTGTAAGTATTTGAAAGAATGTTTACATGAGTTTGAAGCAGTCCCTGACGGTGGAGGCCTCAATAATGGGGAGGGACTTGAGCTTCCACTTTTTGCTGTGGAACTATTCTTACTCATTTTTTCTAACGAGTCCAGGAATGACCCTGAAGATGTTTTGCTTAAAGTTTCAAATACTAAAAATGGATCATCATGAGATGTGGCAGTTGGTTTGCTTGCTTTCCTAGCAGAAGAAAGAACACAATAAGAAAAACTAACAATAAAACAGATATCATTCCAGAAAAACTAGCATCATTTAAATTCCATACCCATTATTGTTAACGGTGCTACCACCAAATCCAGCCAGCAAATCATCAAAATCAGGCGATTTACTCCCCGAACTTGGATTGCTGGTGGCATGCAATCCACCAATCTTCCCAAGCAAATCATCAACACCAACAGTTTTTTCATTCCCTCCACCGAATATATCATCCACGTAAACCTGCGACGACGAAGAAGTCGAAACCGACTGACTCAAACCACCGAACATCAGATCACCGTCAAGAGTAACCCCCTTGCCGCCAAAGATCTCGTCAATGCCATTGTCAAAACCTCCCGTTTTGACACCGCTGCTCCCGAAAACGCCGTAATTGAAATCGAAAGATGGATATGGAGGAGATCCGGATCCGTTTTGAGGCGAACGGGATCCGAACGATCGGGAGGAGGAGGTATCGGCGGTGGGTGTCGGTGTGGATCGCTTGGAGGAAGCCATTGGAGCTGATTTACCTTGCGGTTTCAAGCCGAAGCGTTCGGTTAATACACCGAATTCGTCCATGATTGAAGAATTGATTGAGGATAGAAAAAATTGATAGAATGAATAAATGGAGATGAAAAATTGTGAGGGGGTGGAAGTGGAAATGGATGTGAAAAAAGTAGTGGCGGGAATTGTGTGGAAAGAAAGAATTGATGAGGATCCTTCGTTTCCTTTGTCTATTTGTGTCTTTCTTTCTTCTTCACTATACTCCGCTGCCTGCTGCCGGTGCTTGCTTGTTTGTATTGTTTCTGGCACGCACTGGAATAGTAGTGACAATCCAACGCGGTTATTGCTTACAAATAATTTATTTCTTCTTGTTTTTTCTTCTGTCGTTTTTTCTTAACACATTTCGCATTATCATTTTTCTTATTTAATACTAGTATTTGCTAGAATTATGCTTTGCATGATTGAAACGTGGTTGTGGGATGGAAAATATTCACACACATCGATCGACTAAAATAAATTGATATTCGTGCAAATGATTTTGAAATCAATTATGATAAAATTAAATGAGAATTTGTTTATACAGCCTGGTCGTGGATGTCACCAATGAAAATTCAAAAATATCTTTTGTAGGTGATCTTGCAATTTTATCTCACATGAACTTTTGTAATTGCATTTGCACCCTATTTCTTATATTTATAGGTTTTTTCGCAAGTGCACTTGCGAAATCTCTTTGCGAGATGAATTCGCAAATTCACTTGTGAAACTTCCTTATATTTTTAATTTAAAATTTTATTAATTTCACTATTTCATTATATATTTTACAATAGGATAAATATTTTACAATTTAATTTTTTTTAAAATATAATATAATAGAACGAAAAAGATTGATACAAAAGATAGGAGGGACAAGAACTAAAACCCTATCAAGAAGAAGTAAATTTAAAGAATGACAATCCTAGTCTATTCTTTACAAAATTTGCTCTAATACTAACAGGAATAGAAGTAAAATAAGTAGAATCAGAGATGTTAAGACCTATGTTAGCGAAGACATCTGCACAACTATTACCTTCCCAAAAGATATGAGAAACCAAAAAATTCATGTTAAAGACTATATTGATACAATTAATCCATCTATTTCTAATATGCCAAGGAACCAAGGCGTGGGACTTGAAGGCATTAACCACCATCATTGAGTTGGATTCCAACCAAAGATTATGCCAATTATTCTCATGGGCAAAATTAATTGCAAACATCGCACCAAAGAGTTTGACAATGAGGGAATTAGCACAATCCAACCGAGCTGCAACAGCTCCCAAAAAATCACCTACACAATCCCGAGCAATACCGCCACAAGCAGAGCTACTTGACGAGTGAGCTCCATCACAATTAATCTTGATTCAGTTTCTGGGAGGGGGTTTCCATATGACCTCAATAATCTTGGGAGCCTTAGGAGGTCGAATGTTAACCCGAAATCTATTGAGGATCACAAAGTCATTCATGTTTAGAAAAGAAGCATCCGCATTATTACCAGCCAAAGAAACATCATCCATTATGAAAGAGATGGAAGAAGTAATATTGTAAATGATGTTTTGAAATCTAATCATGTTGTGAGCATTCCAAATAGCATTAAAAACAAAAATAACAGCAACAACGATAGTAATCTTACATTTTCCCGTATCATGAAGATTCAGAATAGAGCTAACAACAGACCAACATGTGACATGATTATGAAAGTTCAACTGATTGCCTAACCAAATCCAAAGATGCGAAGCATACTTACACTCAAAGAATAAGTGCTACTTGATTTCCTCTGGCTCAGTGCACAAATCACATCGAGAAGGGAGCGCAAAATTCATTCTTTTCCATTGGTCATCCGTATGGAGCTTTTTATGGAGAAACTTCCAAAGCATACAAGACTTTGACAGTGGGATCGACTTAGACCAGATCCACCGCCACCAATCCTTACGGATCCCTTTCAATCTCTTAAACTCATAAGCAATTTTAGCATTAAATTCACCATTATGAGAATGGTACCAAACCTTCGAATCTGAGTGAAGACCAAAAGGAATATGATACTCCCTAATCTGCGCCTGCATGATAGAAGGAATAGGAGTGACAACATTTGAAAAAGCCCATGAATCATTAACAATAATCTCACTGACCTTTTGATCCATAAAAGAGGAAGGGTTCTTCAACCCAAGGTGAAGTGTTTCACCACAACAAGAATCACGCCACAGATTAATAGAATCATTGTTGCCCAAACACCAGAAAGAATTCTCTTCAAGAGTCGAAAGCTTAGGTTTTAGGCTATACCAAAGAGAGGAGAAAATGTGATGATTTATGAAATTACCTTTACTTGGACCCTCTGCCTAAGTAAAACTTCCCAGGAATTGGAAGAGTTTATGAGGTCCCAGACAAGCTTTAAATTGAGAGCCTCGTTTAGCTTGGAAAGAGATCTAAGCCCAAGACCATATTCCTCTAAAGGAAGACACATTGTGTTCCACACCACCGTAATGGCTTTGCTTTTAAAAGTTCCCCCACTCCAAATAAAACGCTTAATCGCACACTCAATATCAATAGTAAGAGAATTAGGCAACGAATAAATCTTCATACTATGAATGAGCATACCTTGGATGACTGATTTAACTAACTCCACTCTTCTGGCGAAAGAAAGCAACAAACCTTTCCAAGAAGCCAATTTATTAATGACTTTATCCGCAATTGGCCAAAGAAAAACCGCCTTGGGTTTACCCTTGAATATAGGAACACCAAGGTAAACCAAAGGAGTAGAACCAATCTGAAATCCTGAAAGCCCATAAAGAATATTAAGTCTAGAAGTGGACATGACGCCCCCCAAGATGTAAAACTTGTTGCAGTTAACACATTGACCCGAAATAGCCCCATAATCTTTGAAAGCAGAAATAAGAGACTTTAGATTTGAGATTTTACCTTTACAAAAAATGAGGATGTCGTCTGCATATAGAATGTGAGAAGGAACTGAAATGTTGTTAGGCCCCTTTATTAGATCCAGCTTATTAGAAGAGACCAACATATTAGTTTTACGACTAAGAACTTCTTCTGCAAGACAGAACATCAAAGACGATAATGGATCACCAAGACGGACCCCACGAGAGCAAGTGAAATAACCCTTAAGCGTTCCATTGATATTGATGGAAAGATAAGCAGAGTGGAGAATATTGTGAATCTAAGAACAAAACTTTTCATTGAAACCGAACTTCTTCAGAACATTAATCAAGAAATCCCGACTCAAAGTATCGAAAGCTTTGGAGATATCCACCTTTAAAGCGACATTACCACACCAAGAATTGGACTCAAGCAAATTAACCGCTTTAGAGGCCAATCCAATATAGTTGTGAATCTGCCTACCTTGAATAAATCCTCTTGCTCGAAAGAAACAAGCAAAGGCATTATGGAAGCAAGCCTATCCGCAATAACCTTGGAAATAACCTTGAATTTAAAGTTTGAAACAACGATCGGATGAAATAAATCCAATGAATCCGCCCCTGCAATCTTGGGGATGAGAATGATATAATTGACATTATAGTCAGGAAGAATCCAGTCCAAAGAAAAGAATTGAATCACGGCAACCGAAACATCCTGCTTGACGATATCCCAATACTTTTGAAAAAACACTGCACCAAAACCATCTAGCCCCGACGCACTGTCGCTGTTGAGACTGAAGACTGCAGCTGAAATTTCATCAATGGAAGGAAAGATGGTTAACATATTATTACTCACGTCATCCACCAAAGAGGGGATAGTTTCATTCACTAAGTTGTTATCCTGCAAAAAAGAATTGTTAGAGAAAAACAGGTTCTCAAAATAATTAATAGTGTGGTTCTGAAAAAATCTATTATCGATCTAAATATTTTTATATATGAAAATTTACTATTGATCTAAATATACGGAAAAATCTATTATTGATTTAAATAGTTCTGCTTATGAAAAATGTTATTTATGATCCAAATAATTATGATTCAAAAGTGGTATACGGAAAAAAATCTATTATTGATTCAAAAGTTGTATACGCGAAAAATCTATTATTCATTAAATTTTTTTAATTTCTTAATTTTTTATTTAAAATAAATATATTATGTAAACAAATGCGCGTAATAGACTAGAACTCGTGCGTACACACGGGTTTATTATTAGTTGTTTATTAAAATAATCAAAATAACGTATTTTCGATTTTTTAAAATTAGAGAAAAAATTAAAAAATAAATTAAAAAAACAATTAAACTATCAATTTTTCTGATTTATAGAGATTTTTTCAGCTCGTACCAGTTCAATGACAAATTTTAACTAGATCAATTATGTGAATGTAGGTGTAATATTATTTTGTTTACACCGTTTAAATCTTTCTTAAAATAAATAAATAAAAACATATTAAAGAACAGAAAAGGAGAAGGAGTATATGGTAAGTAATTTTCATTTAAAAACAATTTTTTCTCCTAATAACCAAAGAAACAATAACTGATTTTAATTTAAAAATACAATCACAAAATCAATATCATTCTAAAGTCTAAACAACCTTGGCATCTAATCCTTGGTGCTGTGTAAGCACACTTTTGTTTTGGCTTCTTCAGTCCACCAGAGCAGCGTTAGGGTTTGCAGATTTTCAATTCCCAATCCCGCAACTTCCGATTCCAATTCAACCATTTCCAAACAACACTATACAGTCTCGCATTTCCACCATAGCGCAATGATCCAGATTTCCAACCCTAGAATTTTTCTACTCCTCAAATACCCATCGTTCGCCAAAATGTTAAGCACAAGCGAACAAATTCCAGATTTTGCAGAACTAACAGATACTGTATGCAACGTTATGATGTCTTCTCCCGCAGTCACACTCGACACAGCTCTTAACCAAACAGGGGTTAGGGTTTCTCCTGAATTAGTGGAAACTGTCCTCAAGAGGTTCGAGAATGCCGGTATGTCCGCGTTCCGGTTCTTCGAATGGGCCGAAAATCAGCGAAACTACTCCCATTCGGTAAGGGCGTATCACTTGATGATTGAGTCTTTGTTAAAGATTAGGCAGTATCAGATTGTGTGGGACCTTGTTAATTCAATGAGGAAAAAGGGTATGGTAAATGTTGAAACTTTTTGTATTATTATGAGAAAATATGCTAGGGCTCATAAGGTTGATGAAGCTGTTTATACTTTTAATGTAATGGATAAATACGATACGCCGCAGAATCTGGCCGCGTTTAATGGGTTGTTGAGTGCTTTGTGTAAGTCTAGGAATGTGAGGAAGGCTCAGGAGATTTTTGATAGTATGAAGGGACGGTTTGAGCCGGATTCGAAAAGTTTTAGTATATTGCTTGAAGGGTGGGGGAAGGAACCGAATCTTCCGAAAGCGAGAGAGGTTTTCGGTGAGATGGTTTCTGCAGGGTGCAATCCGGACATTGTTACTTATGGTATTATGGTTGATATTCTTTGCAAGGCTGGAAGGGTTGATGAGGCGGTCGAGGTTGTTAAGGATATGGGTGATAATAATTGCAGGCCGACTTCGTTTGTTTATAGTGTTCTTGTTCATACTTATGGAGTGGAGAATCGGATTGAGGATGCTATCGATATGTTTATGGAGATGGAAAGGAATGGAATTGAGGCGGATGTTGTGGTGTATAATGCATTGATTGGTGCTTTTTGTAAGGCGAACAAATTAAAAAATGTGCATAGGGTGTTAAGAGAGATGGAAAGTAAAGGTATTGCTCCAAATTCAAGGACATGTAATGTTATCATGAGCAGTTTGATTAGCCAAGGAGAGACTGACAAAGCTTTTAGTGTTTTCCGCCGGATGATTAAACTGTGTGAGCCTGATGCTGACACGTATACGATGCTGATAAAGATGTTTTGTGAGAAGAATGAAGTCGATATGGCTTTGAAAATATGGAGGTATATGAAGTCGAAACAGTTTGTCCCAAGCTTGCACACTTTTTCGGTGCTTATCAATGGACTGTGTCAAAAGGGAAATGTTGTGAAAGCTTGTATTTTGCTGGAAGAGATGATAGAGAAAGGAATTCGACCGTCACGGATTACATTTGCCAAGTTAAGACAGTTACTTATAAAGGAAGGGAGAGAAGATGTGCTCAAGTTTCTGCATGAGAAAATAAATCTTCTAGTTAAGGAACCTTTGTATGATTAAACCTTGGAAGGCGAAAAATCTACGAGCACTGGCTGTGTGTTTTAACTAAGAACTGCATCTTTGGAGGAATATTGGATTTATAAAGGAGGCGAGTTGAAGACAAACAGAGGCCATGCACTCAAAGAGCTGCTGTGATAGTGGCTGTTGGGCATAACAACTTATTCTTGTATGTGTAATTTTATCCAGGCAATAAAAGAAAAGAAGACCAAGTTCTTTTGTCCCTTTTTTTGTTGCATTGGGAGAATCTTAACTCTTAAGGTCATTGTAAGAGGATTGGATCATGTTCCTGAGTGTTGGTCGAATTTTTGTGATCCACAAACACAAGGAACCGGTAACAGAGTTCCATCAAATGCATTGCTCAGATTCTTTTTGTTGTTTGTAATAATCACATCAACAAGCATCTGTTTGATTTCCTATGGGATGGATTGAGTGAGTTGTAATAAGATAGAAGGCAAAAATCCACATGTAGAGAGTGGCATGGCCATTGATATGTTTTGTTTTTTGGGATTGCTCATTACACCTTTAGCGTTTCTTCCAAATCCTATAAATTTCTAAAATTATCTATTTCGCTTAGTCTTGAAAGAAAAATCCAGAAGCACCCCAATGCGTTGACATCTATAGCACGAAAGAAAGAAGATGGACAAGGGCAGGAAAAGGAAGAAGAGCAAAAAAGAGAGAGGAGCACGCATAACAGAATGGACACAGTCTAAGGGGAGGAAAGCAATTAGAAGGGTGTGGAGAATTTCGACGTGGTTAAAGGCTTAGGATGAATGAGGATGCAAACAACCAAATTCCATCCTTAACATTGTCATACTTTTTCTTCTTTTACTTGTATACATTACATATTGTAAGAAAGGGAATCATCCTCTGTTTTAAAATAAACTTAATACAATTTCATGTTTATTGTTTTTTGAGTTTCAAGTTCTTGTCAAATTAGTATCAAAACATGATACAATGTCAGCAACAATCGATACCAGAAAGAAAATGCATTTGTAGGATTTTTCTTTTTCCGGAGAACACCAATGACCATTGTGAAGGGTGGTTTTGGCGGAGACAATGCCACTGCTGCCACATTTTGTTGATGGCCAAAAATACCACTCAAAACAGAGTATGTAATCTAAGCATAAGTTCTCATGTTTCAAACATTTGTTCTATGACTATAAGTTATAGAATTCTGATGAACACTCACTTACATCCAAGGACAAGATTATTTTAGGAAGGCATTTTTAGACTTCTAATTAGTAGTACTACAATATTAGACGGTTATTATGTTTTTAGTGATAGTTATTGCAGTATTAAGAGCAATCAATTAATAAATCGTGACATTTATTTTATTAGTTGTGTGCATGTAAAGAATAAAAGGAAAAGACTCTTTATAAAAAAAACTGAGTTTTTTTAAACATAGAAGGAACTGTGTTTTTTTATTCAGTTCCCCTGTACATGTTATATTATATTTCTGATTTAGTGAAATTGGCCAAAGATTTCTCAATACAAGTTTTTTTTTTTTTTGTTATTTGGTATAATTGTTATTGATTCTATCCAGGTTACGTTTGAGATTGAGGAGTAGAATTTGTTAGTGAAAAAGAAATGTGAGTTTGAGAAATAGGTGAGAAAGAAAAGATGGATTTAGGATTAAGTTATAAGATCATAAAGCAAAAGGAGCATGCCTCACAAAGCTAGGATTTTGGAATTTATGGATTAAAATTGCAATAACGATGGTGGCAATTGGATACCTAAGCTCCATCATCGAATAACTCCATGGTGACCTATACTATGCTGTAAAACACTCATGCAAACCCATATGCTTCTATCTCCTTAGTTTAGAATAGGAAGGGTGCGAGAGAAATAAGTTTGGTGTGGACAGGTACAGGATATGTGTGGAAAGTTTGATCATTAGTAGTTCAGATCCCTTGTAACCCATTTCAGCATTCACTACTTGGTGAAGTAAACAAGCTTGCTTGTGATAAAATGACCGATTGAATTTTAGTTAAATGCACATCTTTCAAATCATACCATTATACCATTGTAATTGTAAAATGAAGTGTCAGATAAATCATAAAATGCTCATCTTATAAGTTATGATACTGGGGTTGTAACTAGGGAAAATTCTCTATATCTGCCCTGACAGTAAGCATACAAAATGATTAAGCTCTCCCACTTTGCTTTTTAGTTCTCGAGTCGGTTGTTGAAACTGCTGATCCAGAGAGCTTGTTAACCTCATAGAGCAATACAGCCGAGAACAGGAAACTGCATTCATGCAACAAACATTAGAAGAACATCAACAATGGTTTCATAAAAAAATAGCAATTGATATAATTTTATGGTTTTTAAATAATAAAGTGTCCACAGATAGCCATCCTGTTACTCTGCTTTCATAAGTCCCTATCTTTAAATGCCAGACTATAACAATGCCAAAATACTCTGCTAGCTAGTTGCTATACTTGGCTATTTTAATTCGATTTTAAATATGTCTTATAGGAAACAGAAACATCCTTCTGATTTTCTGCAATTTGCAAGTTTGGAATTAGGCTGCAATCTGAAATTTACAAAAGCTTTTGGTCGTCTATTACTTTATTTACCTAAAAGCACATGATATCATGATGGTGCCACTTGCCAGTTCTTCTTTTACAATGTAATGAATGCACTATCGGTTACACCACAAGGCAAATTGAGAATTCAATGTTAATATATACTCCTCTGTAACAAATTTTAAGCAAATTTTGTTTTTTAGATTTATTGAATAATTGATGTACCTGGTCTATATATAGACCAAATACATCAATTACTCTATGAATCTAAAAAGCAAAATTTGCTTCTAATATTTTAAGGAGGAGTAAGAACTTATGAAGGTAAAGGGATAAAAATCTACAATCGTTTATTTATTATATGACGGGGGGCGTGATACATGAATGCTAGAATCAATAAGAACATGTTCCTAAGGATAACCAACCCAATACATGTATTACTGAAGATGTCAAATATCAAACTTCACCATTTCATATATATAGTATCACAGTGAGTTTTTCAGAATCCTGATGAGCCACCGTGATTTTGCAAAAGAAGGTAAGACACGTTCTTTTTCAATAAAAGAAGTTGGTATCACATGCCCTTTTTTGATAAAAGAATGTATAAGATGTTCTTTAATTGATTGTCACTCTGTACCATTTTATACCAGAGAGATTGACATTTAATGTGTTTCCAACTTCTCCCTCACTATTTCTTTTTTTCTTTTTTGAAAGAAATACTTATACTACACTTCCTAGTGAGTTTCTTCAAATTGTTCATTAGTAAGAGAGAGAGGGGTATTGCAGAGAGCATACCATGTAGTGGTGCATACTCGATGAACAGTGCTTGCAGCAATCAAAGCAACTACTTCTGCTACTATGACTGCAAAATAGAGACACTGTTTTAAATTTTTGAATATATAAAACACAACTGGAACCTCAGGCATGCATAAGTTATGCATAGTGACACCAGAAGGAGTAAAAGAATAGAATACCCCGTGGCCATCCCATATTTCATGCAATTCTCAAGTATAAAAATGTAGATGTTTAGCAAAACACCACTTAATATTCATTTTATTTCTTGAATTTTGAATTTGATTAATGTAAAATTTAACTATTAGACATCAACATTTACTTACCAGCACCCCAACCAGTTTTTGCACCGGCTGATTCCTGAAAATTTCCAATGAACTGCAACCAAAATGTAACATAAGTGTGATTAACTTAAATCAACTTGAATTTTTTTGCTTGAATAGATATCCTGTAAGTAATATATGCGACAGAAGATAATCTAAGGCAGACTACATGGATAAAAATAACATTCACAAATATCATGTTAGCACGGGCTACAACAGTCCATTTAGCACTAATATGTGAATAAAAGATCCCATTGTACTAAGTAGGACTATATCGATGATTGATAGAGCCCTGGGTGGCGGCCATAAGTAAACAAAGGATACTATGTAATAAGATTGTGGCAAGAATATATGGTAAATAATGAGTGGGGTAGTAGGATGCTTAGTTGGCATGTTGTTATGTCTTAGTCGTATAAATAGTAAGGTGACGGAATTGTGTAGGTTATGCAAGACTATTGCGTGAACCATTATGGTTAGGCAAAGAGAGAGTCTTCTCCAAATCTGGGGTAGATTGTGAATCATTCCCTTATTTTCTTTCATCAACTACTGAATACACATACTATACTCTACTGTTTAATCTCTCTCTCTCTCTCTCTCTCTCTCTCTCTCTCTCTCTCTCTCTCTCTCTCTCTCTTACTTCACTTTGGATAACTTAATTTCGGGGTCTAATCAATGAGTGACCAAGGAACCAATGTATACGAAGATCAACCCATGGACTAAAGAAGTGATAAAAGTAGTAATTTTCCCAGTCTTCTAACAATCTTCTAACTTCAATTAACAAAATGGTAAACGGAACTTCATAGGAACTGGAAAGAATCATGCAAAAAAATATGGTTTGAGAACTCACAGTTAGGAGCACAAGAAATAGGAGAGAGCTGGTGAACCCTCCAAGTATTGTGTACAGTTCCGTGGACGCAAGTTTCCCACGGTACATTTCTTGAAGCGAGAGAATAACAATGAACAAAAGAAACGAATACGTCATGGAACTCCCAGACCCTGCCATTGCCTTCTTATACCATACATAGCAATAGCAAACAAAGAAACAATTATCAGAAGAGACATTGATAAATCAAAACACAAACACCAGATTTCACTCACAAGCATCCCAAAGCAACAAAAAAAAAATCAACAACTAAACCTAATGGATCTAATAATGTTAGTAATACATCTGAAGTTCTCAAATGTAAATTAACTGAAAAAAACCCTAATTACAAGCTACAAGATCAAAGTTCCATCAAATCGAAAGAGCAATTCATTGTTCAAGCAAAAACAAAAGCATCAACGAAATCAAAATCCATTCATTTCGTGTGATTCCCTTGGAATCGTATCTCGCATTTTCTGAGCAAAAGAAACAGAAGAAAAGGTAGAATCCATACCTCACTCAGATCAAGAAGATGCAGTTGCACTTTCAGTTCAGATCTAACTGCCACACGCGATCGCAGTGTTTTAATATATACGAGGGTAATCTCGGTATTTAATATAATCAAAGGACAAAACCGTCTAATCACTGAAATTTCTTATGACACTGAAACGACGCCGTGTAAATCGTTGTGGTATCTATCGGCTGCGATTGAATGGAGGAGACGCCGGAGTTGCCGGAGTGCCCGGTGTGTCTTCAAAACTACGACGGCGAAAGCGCTATTCCGCGAGTTCTATCATGCGGCCACACAGTTTGTGAAACTTGTCTCGTGGAGCTTCCGGAGCGGTTTCCGAACACTATTCGTTGCCCTGCGTGTACTCAACTCGTTAAATTCTCTCACAATCAAGGTCCTTCTTCTCTTCCTAAAAATATTGATCTTCTTAGAATCTGCCTCCAGCAACACTCTTCATCTCAAAATCGGAAATCGAATCATGAACGGTCATCTATCAACTGTGGATATTCCTCTCGGTTTTGGTCTGATGAGTTTTACGCTGCTTGGAAGGATTGGATTCTTCCGAACGATGTCGTTTCGGTTGACGAGAATGGTTTTGGTAGGTTCAGTTCGGGTTCTAAGGGTAGGGTTTGCTTCGGAGTTAACCGAATTGTGAGTCTTGTTCCTATTGTTAGTTTGGTTCTGGTTAGTGATTCCAAGTTTAAGTTTAGTTATGTTGCTTGGGTTATTAAGTGTTTGGAGGGGATGAATGAGGTTGTGAGGAAGGGGTTGGGTTTGATTCTTGAAGGTTCTGTGAGGCAGGGTAGGTTTTGTAGGGTTTATGGGTTGTGGAGTGAGGTTGTTGGTGGTAGTTTGTATCTGGTTTGTGAGAGGCAGAGTGGTAGGGTTTTGAATGAGTTTGGTGGGTTGAGGACTGTGAATGGGGATGGTTTGGAATTGGATGAAGGTGGGGTTTGTAGGTTTGCGATGATTGCGAAAGGTATTATTGAAGGTGTGATTGCTTTGAATTTGGAAGGTTTGGTTGCTGGATGTTCAGGACTTTCTTGTTTCTCTTTTGATGAGCTTGGTGGTGTTTGTGTTGATTTGAATGAGGTGTTGGTGATGGGACGGAAGATTGTGGATTGGGTTTCTGGTGGCGCGGGTGATGATCATGGAGCGATGTGTATGGATTGTTTGAACAATGAGCTTTTTGTTAGCCCGGAGGTTTTGTCTACGTTATTGCACAAGGGGATTATCAACCCAGAGAGTGGGGATTCGAGTTATCCAATTGGGTATGGCTCGGATGTGTGGTCGTTGGCTTGTGTGTTGCTGCAGCTTCTTTTTAGAGATGCACTCCCTCAGTTTACCTTGCAAATGAGTGAAGAGAATGGTCTTGATGTCTCGGCTAGTTACATTACTTGGGTGGAGAAAGCTTGTTCTGCTTTGGAAGAAAAAATAGGTTCGGAAAACCTATCACTTAAACAGACTCTTTGCAAATGTTTGGACATCGATCCTGGAAAACGTCCAGATGTAGTGGATGTAAGGAAATGCATTCAAGATGTGCTAGTCAAACATCAATTTGGTTTATTGGGAGATACAGAGGTTGCAGTAAATAGGAACAACACAGGTCAACCTGTGATTCTTGCTAAGTTGTGTCAGTTGCTTCAGGAAAGTTCTAAGGAGCTGAGAGATCATGAGTTGCAGGTGAAAGTAAATGGCGGTCAACCTGACGAAGACTTCGCTGCTAGCTTATCTCAGGGAATGACTGAGCTTAAAGATCTGCAAGGCCATCTTGGTTCTATCACTGGTTTAGCTGTAGGAGGTATGCATTCAGAGCTTATATACAAATTCTGCAATCACTGTCGGTCATATTTCATGATATAATTTGTTGCATGTCTGGATGACAAGATACTTTAACACTATTTTTAAGGTATAAAATAAATTATATTTCCATTTTGGTATCAAAGAGGTGAAGTAGGCCGCTTAAGGCCTTCAGTTAGGTGATTAATAGGTTATCTGATAATTGACTTTTGCCATGGATTTGGGTAGCAGATGAACATAAGGCTTTTGAGCAGGTTCAGTCATGGTTTCTAATACCAGACATGCCTTTCCTTAAAATATTGTAACTAATGTGCAATTTGGTGTGGCAAGTTTTAAGGCAACCTATATGCTTGGCTCTTAATTAGCTTATGAGTAGATGTTGCTTCGCCTATTTTATGGACTGTGTTCCACTTGTGGAGTTATGATTTGTTAGTATATGTGGCAATCATGCAATGGAGAATTATATTTCATTTTAACAATCATTTGTTTAGTTTCACAGGGGGATATTTGTTTAGCTCCTCTTTTGATAAAACTGTCCGTGTATGGTCCTTGCAGGTAACACTTCTAAATCAAAGTTACCTAATAACATTCTATTTGGCTTTCCGAATAGCATAATCGCATTATTCATTAGTAATCTTTGCATGAGGATTTCATTATTAATTTTTCAGTAAATGTAATGAAATTAGCTTACTAGTAAACTAGTAAATAGTCATTCAGGTGTTTTTTTTCCTTGGCGACACCTGTTAGCAGATACCTTTTGATAAACACTAATAACACTCGTTTTAGGACACACTCTCCTATTGGTTGAAATTCTTGTGGGTTCTACAAAGTTTTATTGAGTTCCTTGTAATTTGTGGGACCCATTTCCAAAATAGAATGGATCCACTTTATTTGAATCAACAGGAAAGCGTTTGTTTAAAAGAGAGTGTGTTCTTAGCATTTCTTATATACAAATAAATAAAAGGAAGTATAGAAAAATAGATGGATGGAACAATTTCACATTTCCATTTGTGATACTCATGCTTCCCTTTTCTTTTTACTACTGAGTAGTATGGGTTATTCTGTTGACGAGTTTCATCGATGTATATTTTATGTAGGACTTTTCTCATTTACATACATTTAGAGGTCATGAGAATAAAGTTATGGCTCTAGTTTATGTTGATGACGAAGAATCATTGTGTATAAGTGGTGACGGTGGTGGGGGCATATTTTTGTGGGAGATTGCTGCATCTCTTAGGCAAGAACCCTTGAGGAAATGGTATGAGCCAAAGGATTGGCGCTTTAGTGGTATCCATTCGATGACTGCTTTCGGAAGTCTTCTATACACTGGAAGTGGAGATAGGACAATAAAAGCTTGGTCAATAAAGGTGAGTATCATTTTCATTGTATACACATGTTGCAGCCTTAGACAAAAGCTTTATTGCAAAGTGCATTCTTTGAGTTGTTATACTCACTACATTTTTCCAGGATGGAACTTTGATGTGCACAATGGATGGCCACAAATCTGTAGTTTCCACACTTTCAGTATGTGATGATGTTCTTTACAGTGGTAGTTGGGATGGAACTATCCGATTGTGGAGTCTTAATGATCACAGCCCTTTGGCGGTTCTAGGGGAAGATTTGCCTGGAGAGAAAAAGTCTATCCTGGCTATTACTGTCAATAGGAATTTGCTGGTTGCAGCATACGAGAATGGATGCATAAAGGTTTCTTTCTTTTTTAAAACTGTGTTCCTTCCCATTAAAAGGTTAATATATTAAATATACACTTGATCTCCATATAATCATCTCCTGGCATTATTGGGTAACATCTCTTTTATTTTTTTGCTTGTTTAGGTCTGGAGTAACGACGTGTTCATGACTTCTAAAACATTGCATAGTGGAGCAATTTTTGCGATGAGTATGCAGGGAAAATGTCTCTATACAGGAGGTTGGGACACAAATGTTAATATACAGGTAGAAATGCAAAATCTTTTGCTATTGGTTTTGGAATCACATGGACATGAACTTAGTGAAGTCAGATTACTATGTTAATCATTTAAATTTGTGAAAACTCAATTATGATTGTTGTATTTATAGGGTTTTTACATTAACTGGGAAGAGTTAGTTACAGGATAAGTTATAGGGTTTTACATTGACCATGCTCACAACTATGTTCTTAAGAGATAGTCTGAGATGCTCTATGATAAAAAATAAAAAAAATAGTCCTATGAGATACTCAAAGATGATTTCAAAACATTACAAGATACTTTCATGTTGTCTAAGACTACGCCTAAAGCTTAAGTAAACTAACAAATGTACACCTTGAAATCGAAAATCAATCAATACTAAATTGCAGGCAAGACAAAAAATGGGGCCATACTGCAAAAAATGAGACAATGTAGATGAGATTCTGGACAATTGGAAAGATGACAACACAACAGATGAGAACCTTTGTAACACAAGCATAGAGAAAACTTGAGATAGAAGAAAAAAGACATGAATATGTGTACAACTGGCAAGAAGAATTGAGTTTCAAATTTTAGTAGTTTCAGACTTCAGGGAAGTTGGTAGCAGAATAGTGACACGACCTATCAGGGCGGATGGTACCGCCCCATGTTGGAGTTATCATAGCAGAATAGTGACACGACCTATCAGGGCGGATGGTACCGCCCCATGTTGGAGTTATCAGGTTTTACATAAATAGGAAAGAAAAAGAATAAAGATTTTAAATCGAGAATATGGTTTGATATGATTGATGATTTGATACAAAAAGACTAAACACCAACTCTAATTTACAGTAATCTTAATACATAGAGAAACAAATCATGATAATACCCAAGAAATGTTGAAACTAATCTTAAGGGGTAGTATAAGATACTCATATAAGAAACTAATCTTATGAGATAATCTAAGATACCTTGTGATAATAGATATTAGTAAACACATTGTTGTATCTTCAAACTGTGGTGTTTTATTTAAATATTTATTATTCGTTCAATTAGCATAGAAATTCATCAAAGAGTATTGAATTGTAGGAATTATCAGGAGACGAGTTAGAACTGAATGTCAACGCATTTGGATCCATTCCTTCGGGTTCTGTTGTTACAGCTATATTATGCAGTCAAGGAAAACTTTATGTTGGATGTGGTAACAAGTCTATCAAGGTATCCTACTTCTTTTAGTTATATAGTTAAACTTATTATGCAATGTTATCACTCTTTTTCTGTCTCTTTTGTTTATGCCTATAAATCCTCAAGACTCAACAGCTATTACATTTGAATCCTGCAGGTTTATTGTGCTAAATAGTATGAGTTTCACCAGCTACAAGCTACAACTGTCATCAATAGTTTGATTGGTCAAATATTCGGTCGAATGTGTAAAATATTTCTCAGATCTTGCTTTGTATATATGTTGTTCGGCTTCCAGAGTACTTGGTAATATACAAATACCAAATTATGCGTACAGGGTACTATTATGTACATAGTATTTAACTACTGTTATTTTCTATTTAGGGCATTAGTTCTTGAGATTTGTATATAACATTGACAAGAAACGATTTTATTGTAATTTTTATATTTAATATAATCAAATTATATCCCCTTGTGGTGCCATGTTATCATGTTGGTTCCCATACTCTCCTCTTGGCTCTATATTCCTCGAAAATAGGATAATCTCAAAATACTCCTCATTTATTTGAAAGCTTATTCATTTACAATAGTTTTGTTTTTGTTTTTAATTAAAAAATCTTATTGTCTAAAATGCAACAATAGAGAAGAGACTCTTACGTGAGAATTTGAATAAAGCATTTACAGACGAATAAAAATTTGGCATGACAGAAACTTTATTGGTATGGACTTGAGAGGTGGGTATGCAATACAAAATAATGATGATTATCACAAAATCATATGTTAAAATAGAAAAAATAAAGAAAGAGAAATAGAATTTGGATGTGAAAGTAGTGAGAAAAAAAAGAAATTAGATGAATTGAAATATATTATTTTCTTTTATCATCATTCTATATAGTTGTTTATGTTTTATTAAAATTGGCTTAATGTACGTGTATACCTGTTAAAATTTGGACCAGGTTTTGTTAAAATTGGCTTAATGTGTGTGTATGTAAACCAGTTAAAATTTTGGATTAGGTATATTAAAATTGATATGTAATGTAAAAAATAAGTAATTTTTCATTCCATCCTTATACATTTTCTGAAATCATGTATGAAATTTTCAAAATGTCTATTATTTCCAGAGATACATATTCGAACACGTTAAAAATTATTTTTTTCACAATAAAATTAGGAGATACATATCTTATTTTTAACATATTAGGAGATATATATTTAAGTCTTAAAAGAGTGTGTTTGAAATTGCATCTCCGAATAAGATCTACTTCCAGAACCTTCCAGAACACAGACAACATGAATGGAAACATGATAGCAAAATAAAAAAACATATCAACACCAACATCAATATTTCATTAAATAAAAACATTCATTACATAGATAGTCATGAAAATAAATTCAACATAACATAACCATTTCATCGGGACATTGCAATTTAAATCTCCGCAACCACTTCAATCGAACCTTTTGATTCATAACGGAGAAAAATACTCCACATAATCTTTAGATCTTCATTCGTCTTCAGTTCTAGGTTGATGAAATAGACCTTCTCTTTGCTATCAAATGAGGGTGAGCGATGCTCGAACTTGACAACTCAGCGATTTCTAGAAAGCGCAACAGAGTATTCAGTTTGATTATCAGATCTTTGAGGAATGTTTCATCAGTGACCCTAAACTAAAGCGGTAGTTTTTCTCAATTGAAATACACAAATGCATGGTGGAGATGTGAAGTCATTATCTATGATTTTAGTGTTATGGTGCAACAAATAAGGGTTGAGACACACCCTATTTATAAAAGTATTGGATAACTTTGGACCATAATATTCTTATCATTTACCAAATAAAATTTTGGAATGGCATATCCGAATAAACCACATGTTTTATTACAAAAAGGGTGAGTTCGGTGTCACATATCCGAATAAACCACATTTTTCATAACAAATAGGGGACTTCAGAGTAACATATCTAAAAACTTTACTGAACAAAAAAAAACTATAATCTTTGTAAACGAACACATGCATTATAAATCAAAAGCAAACCATAAAATTAATATATATTAAATCTTAACAAAATTAATACATACAGAAAGTGTATCAATTACAATTTAAATAAATCAAAAGATTCAGTACCGCATGAATCTACAATTGGTTCCGCCTTCGACGCTTCCTTATTTGATTCACTTTCAAGTTCCTTAAATTTGGTGAATGCTATCATCCTCTTCGTAAATTTATCCGGTCAAGTTTCCGCCTCAATTTTTGAATGTGTGGTCCACTCAATCGATGTAGCTAGAATTGGATGTAACACCTTAATTTCTCCTAAAGAATTATATTTAAAATCAGAGTAATTCTTTAAAAACACTCAACACACAATTAAGATGTTACATTTCAAAAACCTACAAAACCTATTCATATAAGGGTATAAAATACATAACACAATCATAGATGAACAAAATAACCAATTAGGGTCTTCAACTTTATTTTTATTAAGCAGCGGAAAAAGAACCATGTTTAATGTCAATTTATTCTCATATAATATAAACCAACATTTATTCAAAACTGAGGAGTTCAAAAGACTTCAAACAAATCATTAAAATCAATAAAAGCAATTAAGTGTTCATCTCCCCAATGTTACGTATCAGAGAGATGACGCTAACTCTAAAATAAATCGAAGAGCAACCTCTTATGATCCTTGCAACCTCAGGCTACTCCTGACTATTTGCATGATACCATATAAAGCATTATTCCAACATAAGGGTGAGATATCACAAAAATATAAAGGAATGTATAATAATAAGTAGACAACAAATATATTCATGCATCATCACATATTCCACGTCTCACACTCTATCATAATCAACAACAATTATATTTCATATTTGAAGCAACTCGTTTTTCAAAAATCATTTTAATTTTTCAAAAAAAATAGTGAAATCGCCACCTAATTTTATTTGTTCTAAAAGAAGAACGGGAAAATATAGATAAAACCCACGAAAATCGGATAAGACGGTCTACGGGATTTAAGAGATATAGGTTCGGGAGTTGGTTATGCAAAGGGAAGGTATTAGCACCCCTCACATCCATCGTACTCGATGGTACCTATTTAGTTCAAAGTGTGTTTGTGTGTTTCTGTGAAAATTTTACGATCTTCTAAGTTTGAAAAAGAGAAAGAAAGGGAGAAGAAATGTTTTTATTATTTTTGCTCGCCTTTGATCGTAAGACTTAGTGCCTACGTATTCCCTCATGCAATGGGAAAGTCAGAGCGTCGTAGTTCGGCTAGAAAATGTTTGTTTGTTGATTGATTTTAAATGAAAAGATAAGTCGTCATTTTTAAAGGAGAAGACTCGTCTAACGTCCACAAGGTGTGATAAAGAATAAAGGACTACGCACCAACATGAGGGAGGGTTTGAGAACACCTCTAGTACTCAAGTGGAGAAGTCGAAAACCTTGGGAATAGAGGAAGAAGCATCTCAATTATAAATGAATCATGTCTAATCTTGAAAAAGGGTTTAAAGGTAAAAGGTGCTTAGAGCGCACAAAAGATATTGAATGTGTTAGAATTGATTTTAAATTGTGGATGACAAGTATCAAAATATTAGGCTATCATCTAACGATTCGAGTACTAGAAATTGGCGAGTGACTTCAACCAATCATCTCTCATCCTAAAAATTTATTATGAAAAGGGTGAGGTGAAACAAAGTTCACATTTGTTAAGTGTATGGAATAAAAGTATTTAAGTCATTAGGCTATCATCTAACGGCCCAAATACTTTAAATTTAATTAAATCGCCGGACTATCATCCAACAATTTAATTAAATACCATAGCACTAGATTTTTTGTTTTAGAACATGGATTGAAGTTTCTTAATTTATTAGGCTATCATCTAATCAACTAGAAACTTCGATTCGTTTTAATCGTTAGGCTAACATCTAACAATTAAAACAAATCTTATCTAAATGTTCTTTTTTTTGTAGAAATTCATTTTTGAAAATAACTCGACGTTGGGTCGAATTTTATTGAAAGTGTTTTAAATGTTTGGTGAATGGAGAAAGAATCAGGTTATGATCAAGGCGCGGGAGATGGAGGAGAAACGAAATAAATGGGAATATTCATGAAAGCATAGATAAATCGTGCAAATGAATTAAAAGCTCATACAAGGTGGCTAGCGCGAATAATAAGACAATTGACAATTGTGTAGGTGCATACACGAAATAAACTTAATTGACTAATTAAACAAAACTTAATTGAGTAATTAGTTTATAAAATTAATTAGATGGACTAATCAATTTTGAATAACCTAATTAGATAATTAAATAATGTTTAACCAATCAATTAAGGTCTCATTGTAAGCCCAAGAGCAAGCGTGGTGTGTGCACAAATGTGTGGCCGTTGTGACGCTTCAAAGCTTTGTCAACTCAAGGTTAAAAAATGGCTCGCACGAGTATTAGTTTGAAAATTGAAATAAAGTTAATAAGATAAATTCTAACTCAAAGCTTTGTCAACTCAAGGTTAAAAAATATCTTTTTTGAGAATTTTAAAATATTGAAATAACAATAAAAATAAATTTTTTATTAGAAAATAAATTTAATAAGATAAATTCTAAATATAAGATCTTATGTTCTTTTTTATTTTAAGATAAAGTTTTGAGTAAATAAAATAAAGCTAAATCTATATTTTTTGTATCTTTGAAAATTATTTTGAAGATCTAAAATATATTATTTCTAGTATCAATAAAAGCAATACTATTTCTATAAAAAAAATTAACAACTAAAAAATAAATAAAATCTTTTTTGTTCTTTTAAAGTAAAGTTTTGAGTAAATAAAATAAGATTAGATCTATATCTTTTTTATCTTTGAAAATTATTTTGAAGATCTAAAATCTATTACTTCTATTTTATTTACAATTCTAACATAAATATGATATAAACATAATATAAATATGATATAAATATACAAAAATAATTCGAAAATAATTCTAAGAAATGAATAATCTATAAAACTATACTATTATTTTTAGAAATTAACTATATAAAAGAAAATTCTAACCTACATATGTAAAAGATATATTGTTTTTTTGTGATATATTTATAAACTAACATTTCCTAATGATAACAAAAATTGTCTACCATTTTTTATAATTATAAAAATAAGAAAAAATACCTACTATAAAATAGAATAAAAAACGATTGGGCTTGCTGGTATAAGGAAAACGAACTGGGTCGGGGGAGGTTACTAAGCCCAAATGATTATTGATTAACACAAAAAAACCCTAAATTTTGTAACTAGCCGCTGCCACCTCTTATGCTACTATTTCTATTATTTATTTATTTTTACTTAAGTATTGGAAAACAACCAAAGAAAAACACATCACCAGCTTCTTTCTCGTTTCTCTCACGCTTCTTCTACTTCATCCTCTGCTCAACTCTTTTTGTGGATCCGCCATGAATGAAAGTAAAAACAAACAATAATCTACCTTAATGCTAAACAAACCCTAGACCCCAAATTGAAAGATGATTTTCGGAGCAAACTGCAACAGTAAAACACATGAGAAGACAAAGAAAACAGGTATGTTACTCTCTTCCTCTTCGGTTCTGCGTTTTTTCTTCTCCGTGTGCGATTCTGATTTTTGTGGGTCTGCTCTGTTTTCGGATCTTCTTCGGTTTTGGTTCTGAGTCTCTGTGTGTTGTTAATTCGTCACTATGCAGTGATTGCAGATTTGTGGGTAGACTTTTGTTTTGTGTTTTTTTGTGGGGTTTAATGAATGAAGAGGTTTATTGTTGAAGGTGTGGATTGAGTATGAAGTTTAGTTTAAGTTTTTTTGAAGGGATTTTGGTTTGTATAGTGAGGTTGATAGAGAGTTTGGGTGTAAGACTGATTATGTGAAGTGAAGGTTGAGGATGAATTTTAACAGAGGGTTTCCTTTTTTTTTTTCTTCCCTTTGTTAAGTGCCTGTTATATATCTGAGGAAATGTGAGGGTAATGAGGGAATTTGAGTATGGATTAAAGATAAGAACAAAGGGACAATCTGTACAATGCTAGCTGTGAATTTGTTAGAATTTGAGTAGTGGAGCAGGATAGTGGGTTAGTGTTATTGTTGTGAAATGGTACATGTACTGATGTTAAAATTTGAAATTGATAGTGGAATTTGTAGTACTGATGTTATGTTTTGTTTTGCAGGTGGAACAAGAAATTGGTGGAGGCAAAGAGGTAGTGGGATGAAGGTACAACTTGAAAAGGGACAAGTAGTAACAGCAAAACCATTATTTTTCTTTGGATTTGTACATAAACAAGAATAATTATAATTTAAATGTTAAAAGAAAAATATGATTTGTTTCTACACTAATATCTAAAAAAACAAAATGATTACTAATCAAAATATAAAATTTAATCAACAATCAAATTAACCAAATTTAATTATTAATAAAAAATCATATTTAACTAATAATAGAATTATAATTAAATATTAAAGACCAAATTGTAGAAGGGCCAATTTTCTTGCCACTTATTAAAATAATATTAAAAAAAGCATTTTGTACCTAGTAAACGTACCTAGTAAACTAAAGAGACGTAATATATACTTATGAATCAATAAAAATATATTTTTTTGTCATTTTTGTTTCTATTTTCAATCTATCTAACATTATTAGAAAAAATTAAGCAATCATAATTGAATATTAAACAAGCTTCAAAATAAAAATAAATTTTTTAACTATTAGTACAAGATGTAATTATAATAAAAATACAACTTAAAATTTGATTAAAAGATTAAAAAAACGCAAAATATGCAAAAAAGAATAAAATAATAATAAAATAATAAAATAATATTATGGAATAATAACATGAAAACAAATTAGCAACAATCAACCTTAAATACAAATGATACAAATTAAATAATATCAGTCAAAAATATCGATGAATTAATGAATGAAAATTTACAAGCGAATCAAATTTATATATTTGGAAAGGACTTAAACCCATAATCTAATTTATGATTTGAATTAAAAAATAAAAATGGAATTAAAATGAAAATGTCAATTTTAATAATAACCAATTCATTTATTAAAAGAATATAGAATTCAATTAACTATAAATTCAATTATTAATAAAAGTGCAAATTTATTTAAATGCAACATTGAAAATTAAGAGATGAATGATGCATATGATGAGTAAATGAATGGTTTTTTTTTTAAATATAAAAGACAATGCAAGTAGAAAAATAGCAGGGTAAAATTTGGGGTGCAACAATATTAATTATGCAACCACACCATCATTAGCACATATCAACGAAATATTATATAATACACACCAACCATACACACAACATCATGCTAATTATAATGTAATGCAACAAGACTGACTCACATACACGATGCATGTGGTACCAATTTTGAAATATTAAGTTCGTTCGCTTTTGATCCATGCCATATAGGATCAAAGCCATCAATATCATGAACAATTTGGTTCACCTCGCTCTCGATCTATGCCATCTAGGATCAGAGCCAACAATATCATGAACAATTTGGTTCACCTCGCTCCTAATTTATGCCATCTAGGACCAGAGCCAACAAATAGGACTAAAGTTTTCACCATAAAATGCATGCGACACGACATGCAACAAAATATCATACATTGACATCCACATATATCGATGTAACAGATAATTGCTGGCCACCAACTGCCAACACATGTGACATATAATTCACAATGCTCAAACAAATTCATACAACATTATCACGCACAATTCCATACACATAACTCAACATAATATACAAATTTGATACATAAAGGCCTAAACCCCACAACAAATAATCACCCACTGTACTTGAAATCATTTTTGTTTAATAGAAAATATTTTTAGCTTCTTGTAGGTTCAAACGACACGTCAAACGGATACCCGAGTCAAAAGATACGAATTTTTAAAGTTAGAAATAAATATGTCTCAGTCTACTCGCCTGAGGCTCGCCCGACGAAGTTGTCTACTCGCCTGAGGCTCAATCGGTAACGTTGGGGAAACAATCATTACCCCCATATATTTTCCAGGAGCACCTCTTTCCCAACCTTTCCTTTGCCTATTATCTCGCCTGGCAAAGCTTGCCCTCGTCACCTCTTTGCCCGATGAAGTTGGAGTGAAGCTCTATCTCTTACACATTTTTCAGGAGCCTGCAAAATCATATGGTAATCTCGTCCAGGGCTCTCCCGATTCTACTCGGTGAAACTGCTTTTCCCGGTGACGCTTGTGTGACCCAACAACATGTGCAATATAACAACTTCTTGTTGTGATTTCTACACCAGACCAATCCCAATTCTCATATGATTTTGCATGCTCTATTTCTTACACATTTTCCATGAGCTTGCAAAATCATATGTTAATCTCGCCCAGGGCTCGCCCGATGCTACTCGGTGAAACTGCTTTGCTCGGGGACGCTTGTCTGGCCCAACCACATGTGCAAAATAGCAACTTCTTATTGCGATTTCTACACCAGACCATTCCCAATTCTCATATGATTTTAACATAGTACAACCCCAAAACTCATCAAATTCAACATGACATTTCACAATACAACAACAACACATCATGATAGGCATTATACACGTCAATTCATGGCAAACCAACACCACACATTTCATTATTTTTCATCAAAATCATCATAATATCAATTCATCATAAAACCCCAAACAACCTAGATACATCTAAACCTTCTATCAATTATAATTACAAGGATCACTCATCTTGCTACCTATCCATCATTTTACAATTCCTTAGAAAATTGGAACCCCACTCTTATCTTGGATTGGAGGTTCCTAAGCTTCAACAATGGATTCTCTTGCCCTAGTCTCTTAGTGCATTATTCTCCTCCTCTCATTTTTCTCTTTCTACTATCTGAATTTTTCACAAAAACCTCCCCTTCTCCTCCTTTTACTACTATAACCCTTAGACCCCTAATATCTTATTCCATTTTTGTCCTTCCACATAATAATAATAATAAAAATAATTATTTAATTATTATTATTACCATATTATCCTAATATTCTAATTTAATTAATAATTGTAGTAATAATCTCCTTCCACCTCTAAGTGTATATACTATTAGTCATACACTCCTAATACCTTAACATCAATAACTTCTATGGTAACTACCCAACAACAAAGCATTAACTAATGAATCCTTATACATATTTTTAATACCGAGCATATTTTTTCTTGTGCATATTTTTTTATTTGGCACAACTAATGAATCATTGCACAAAGACGTTTATAATATGATGCACATTAAAATTTGATATATGAAAAAGCTTCAATACAATATTGGGTTACAAATCTATGGATGGGTTTATCAAATATATTCACCTAAGGAATATATAAAGAAATCTACACCACCAAAGATGAAAAGAAGGCTTAGTAGTTTTAGAGAAGTCTTCCCTACCAATTTAATAAAGTTATGTAAAACATGAGTATACATTGGGTATAGTAAAAGATATTGGCATCGATGGATCAACAAATTTGATAATTAAATCTCTTAGAAGGTTAAAGTGATAAATTTGTAATAGATTTATTGGTCACGGTTTTGGACCAACTCTAATTTCAAATGATTCATAAAGAAGAAAAATCAACATGTTGTGTTGTTCCCTCAAAAGTAGGAGAGTTTTTCTCAAGTTATCTTGAGATTTTAAGGTAGTACATTTAGTAGATGTTGAAAAATATGAAAATTTTGAATTACTCTCTAGTGAGTGATTTATTAATTTATTATCCAATCAAAACTATTTTTACAAACCTTTGGTTAAGTCTTAAGTGTTCTTGGAGAAAAGGGGTGCCAAAAGTAGTATGTCAATATCAAAATCAATTTTATCCACGACAACACAAATTTAGAAGTACTTTGGAATATACGGTAAAAAAAAGTTATACCTAATATTTGTAATTACAATTATATCGCGATTAATTGTACGAGTAGATCGAAATTTCATTATTGAGAGTTTGAGGCAACAAACCGCTTCTTTTTTATTCTGTCCAATGAGTCTGACACCAGGATCAACTCCACTCCTTCCTCACGCAACATCATCTTTACCCAACTTCTCCTCACTATTAAACCTCTAGCCACAACACAACCGCACTTTTTCTAATGGCAACACTCTCACACCCATTCACGCACTTCTTCACCGTTCCGAGAACCACCTCAATTCACTCCAACACCTTCTTCATTCGACCCTCTCATTCCTTCACACGCCTCCCACGACGTCGTTTCGCTCCCGTATCCGTTGCCGCCACATCTATCAAGGTCCGCTCGCTCTCCATGCACATCAACTGTTCGACGAAATGCCATAACCATAACTTACTGCGTTTGACTTATATTACATCCTCTTCGTTTCAGGAAAATCTAGGTCGCATTCATAAGACTTTCACTGACTTCACTAGCTTGAACCACTGGGTAGTTAACGACTACTTCCGTTTGGTCGACTCCGTCAATGCTTTTGAGCCTCAGATTCAGGCTCTCTCCGATGAGCAGTTGGCTGCCAAAACCGAGGAGTTTCGACTACGGCTCGCCCGAGGAGAGACACTCGCGGATATCCAAGCTGGTTCACTTCACTGTTTTTTAATCTCTTTCTTATTTGCTGATTAACCTTTGAACCACGGCTTTTTAAATGTAATTCTGATGAATGAATGAATGTTTCAGAGGCCTTCGCAGTTGTTCGTGAGGCCGCTATAAGGAAACTTGGAATGCGCCATTTTGATGTTCAGGTCTCACTCACTTGCATCCGTTTGTCTGTTATATTAAATAATTAAGTATGGAATTAACAATGTAAAAATCGACTATCCAAAATTTGACAACCTTGTAGTTTGTTTTGTTATAGAAGAGCCAAATCCATTATATTCTGTGCATATTTAGTTTATAGAAGACAAGAAGTAGGTAACTGAGTAGTTCTTCATGAAAATTTCATGTTGTTAGATTATTGGTGGAGCTGTGCTTCATGATGGGTCAATTGCTGAGATGAAAACGGGAGAGGGGAAAACCTTAGTCTCCACACTAGCAGCATATCTTAATGCCCTGACCGCTGAGGGTGTCCATGGTTTGTGTTAATGCCAACACTTTAAAGCTTTGATAGATTGTTGGACAATTTCTTCAGATGCTGCAGGCGCTTGGTTTTACAAAAATGACTTGCTCTGATCTTAATGTCTTTGCAGTTGTAACTGTCAATGATTATTTAGCTCAACGTGATGCTGAATGGATGGGGCGTGTTCATCGTTTCTTAGGTCTTTCTGTCGGTCTTATTCAGGTAAATTATATCCTCTCTGCCAATGGTAAATTATTTATTTATTTATCTATGACGTGTTTGATGGTGGGATATACTAGCACATGTTTTGATGACATAATTTACAAATGGATCGGGTCTGGTTTTCAACAATTTTTGTAACAGTAGTTGCATAAGACGATTTAAGATTTTTATATATTAACTAATAATAGCTCACAGCAGCACTTTCTGTTAAACTCATTATTCAATGTTTGCATGCACAGAGGGGGATGAATTCTGCAGAACGGAGATTCAACTATGGATGTGATATAACTTATACGAATAACTCGGTAATCATAATTTTCAGCTACTACTGTTATCTTCTTAGTTGTGCATTCATTTCTTGACGGTGCATGCTTTTTTGTGTTCCTTTTCTTTCTATTCTTATACTAGGAGCTTGGCTTTGATTACTTGAGAGATAATCTTGCTGGAAATAGCGAACAGCTTGTGATGAGATGGTAATGTGTATTACTTAACTAAAACATAGCTGTTTTTTTTCTTTTTCCGTGGTATGGAATACAATTGGATTACTGGCGATTCTTCTGCATGAGTACAGGCCAAAGCCATTTCATTTTGCTATTGTTGATGAGGTGGATTCAGTACTGATAGATGAGGGAAGAAATCCGCTGTTAATCAGTGGTGAGGTCAGCTCCAGAGTCACTTTATTGTTTATTCTTCTTGTGGTCCAGTCTGATATCATCTTATTCATTTTCTTCTTCTTTTTATGGCCCTGTCTGTCATCATTTTGAAGTCTGAAGTCTACCTAGCCTGTGCCTTTTCACTGAATTCACATACTGTTTCTTGCCTCTCCTTATGAATCACAGGCTAATCAAGATGCTGCACGGTACCCTGTTGCTGCAAAAGTGGCCGAATTGCTGATGGAGGGCATTGTGAGTACATTTTCTTCCACTTCATCAATTCGTTTGCTCCTTTTCTCTCTCTTCATCCAATTCTGTGAACTTTCTTTTGTTGGATAATTTAAGAAAATAGTTTTATGTATTTATTTTATTTTGTTAACAGCATTACAAAGTGGAACTTAAAAATAATTCGGTGGAGTTGACCGAGGACGGAATTGCTCTTGCTGAAATGGCTCTTGAAACAAATGATCTTTGGGATGAAAATGATCCCTGGGCGAGGTGAATTTTCTTCTCCTTTAAATACTTATTGAATAAAATAGTTTACCTTTCACTTTGGTTGCTGTTTAGTTATTTTGAAATTCAATGTCTGCTTGAGAAAAAGTAGGTTAGAATTAACATTAGCATATCTTTTTAGATTTTTTCCATTATGTTATTTTTGGACAAATGAAATAACAGTAATACCACAATGCAGAATTACATTTTTTTTATTCCATACAATAAGAAATAAGATATAATTAAAACACTACAAAGAAAAGATGAAAAAAATGATACAATTCGACATGTGTAATGGGCAATCCTTTCAAAGGATATTCATTTTTCTCTATTTTTTTTTTAAATGACCAATGTTAGTAGTTAGTTGTTATTTTTGTTAGAGGAGTGGATTTGAACCCACAACTTCCTTATCACTCCAGTCCCTACTTGTCTCCCCAAAACCACCTTATGTTTCCCTCATTTTTCTCTATTTGACATCTCCTTTGTTATCATGATTATTTTTTGGTGCTTACTTTGATGGAGACTTACATTTGTTATCGTAATCATTATTATCCTTATACTACCAAATACCAGCTACTTTATGGGGAATTCGGGATAACATGTTGGGTGGAATATATGTTCAATCAGTTAAACATGAGTAGTAAAAGTTGAGTTACTGCAGATTTGTGATGAATGCTATAAAAGCTAAGGAATTCTATCGCCGAGATGTGCAATACATTGTTAGAGATGGAAAGGCTTTAATTATAAATGAGGTAATATTATCAAGGTTTCTTTATGTTTTGCTTTATGTTTTTAATATTACGCTTACGCAGTTTTTATTTATCTGAGCATACCATTGACATAAACATAAACATAAACATGCCACACATATATAACATAAAAAAAGGGTATATAGAAGGGTTAGGTCCTTTGTGAATCTATTGTAGGCTGCCTTACCTAAATATATCACAAGAAAATTTAAGGGAAATAGTTCATAATTGATAGCATCATATTATGCAAGTTTCAAGGATTACTCTATTGGGTCATGAGGGGAGCCTGGGAGTTGGGGGATCATCACGTTGGACTTTGATCAACCACATAAGTGAACTAGACACCACATCACCAAAAATCTCAAGGCATAAGGTATATGAGTCTTCTCTCTTCTATGTTGCTTAACATTCACTTTTCTATCCAATATGAAACTTCTAACTTGCACTTTTGACACAAACAATCTCCCCTCAAGTATGAGTCCATCCATTCGTCTGCGTATGCTCCCCCAAGTGGAAGCTTTTTCATCCACAATCACCTGCACTGCTATTGGCTCAACATCAACCAGACACGCCGCCTGACCACTACACTGCTGCCAGGACAACTTTTGATACAATACTAGGAGCCAGACCTTTGGTAAACCATCAGCTCTGCATGTTCCTCCTAAAACCAGAGAGAATTAACCATTTACAAGTGCATGTACAGCCAAAAAATATAACTGGACCAAGTATCTATTTATTACTGATAATTTTCTCTCCAGCCTTTTTCTATCACCTTCATTGGTGAAGAGAACACTTTTACTCTGGTATAGGTGAGAGAAAAATGAAATGACAAAGTTGGGGTAAATGAAATTGATATGAGATGAAAATACTCTGGTTTATTCAGCTGTTTGTTTTTTTTCCTCTCATGCTATCTGCCTTTTTCAAATCTATGCAGATTAACAATTAGAGGAAAGAGGTGAGGAATAAGTTTAAGATGAGTAAGCTACTAACTTGGACATCACTCCGAGAGTTTGATTGCATCATACTATGAAGGAAAAAAGCAATCTTTCTTACATATTCTTGTTGGTGTTGTCGAGCTTATAAGTCATTCTTTTTTGATAGCTTGATAAAGAAACTTATGATGGATTAATCAGCTTGGGAACTAAGGGTCCGTTTGGTTGGAGGGTTTTGGAGGGGAGGGGAGGGAAGATTTTAATTCAAATATGTTTGGTTCAATTTTTTATGAGGGGAGGGGAGGGAAGATTTTAATTCAAATATGTTTGGTTCAATTTTTTATGAGGGGAGGTGAAGGGATTGGAGGTAATCAAATTCCCTCCTAGAGCCATTTTTCAATCCCCAAATTGGAGGGATTTGGAGGGGAGGGGAGGGAGAGACGTTAGGATAAAATTTATTTTTATTATATTGACAAAATTACCCTCAATTTTTTTGGTTACAATCTTAATTGTCCTTAGTAAATATTATACATTAATTTTTGTCTCTTTATTATTAGAATTCGTTCATATATATTTTTTTAACGACAACTCTATTATTTTTATTAACATGACTCAATTTTCTTTCTTTTTTTCATATGTTTATTTTTGTTCATTTTCTTTTATTATTTTGTTTGTTAGAACTTAATTATTTTATAATATAAGTTATTGAATTGTATTACATATTTATATATAATTGTAGTATATGAGTTATATATTAGGTAGAAATTAACTTTATAAATATTTTATAAGATTAGAAAGATAATTAAAATAAGAAAATAGTTCATGATTATTGATCATATAATAGTGGTATGAAATTGATCAATATTTTATTTGCGCTTTAATATATTTTAGAGTATTAAAATATTAAATATTGTGTGTTTGATTATCTATGTTGTTTATGAATCGATAATTTTTTTTTATGAAGAACACTTTGTTTTTTATTTTATTTAGCATGGTTATTACTCCCTCCGTTCCTTTTTAAGTGTCATTTTAGCATAAAGCTCTTCAACCAAGATAGTGCTATGTTAGAGTTAATTTTTCTGTTATACCCTCATTTATTTTCTCTTTCCTAATAAATTCACTCCTACACTCTCTCTCATTTATTGAGAAAGTAAGGGTATAATTGATAAGTTATGACATTAAATTATAAAACGACACTTAAATAGAAACAAAAATATTCTTCTAAAACGACACTTAAAAAGGAACGGAGGGAGTATGATATTTTAAGGGTAAAAAAATAAATTAGTTATAGAATCCCTCCCCTTGTGAACCAAACATATATTTGATTATGAACCCTCCTCCTCTTTTGAACCAAACATACATTTAATTAAAATACATCCCCTCCCCTCCCCTTTATTAAATTCCCTCCCCTCCCCTCCGTTGAACCAAACAGACCCTAATTGTTTTGAACTTGAGGTTCAAGTTTAATAACTAGTAACTAGTAAGTGATAAAATAAGCAGGCATCTTGTAGGGCCTCTATACCTAGAGCTTAACATGTATGTTTTCTCAAACCAATTGTTTTGTAATTGTAAGAATGAATGATGTTGGAAAGCTGTACCCAATACAATTGCAAGGATATATATACTTTCAAATACATTTAATAAGTCCACAATGCATTTAAAAGTAAGTATGCTTAGGTTTGATTTTTTTTAACGACCACCTATCCCAAATTCCCAACAGCTCGATTGGTAGGTGATACGCTTAATTGCTTTTCTATTACTAACACTCTCATGCAAGAGCACATTAGGCTTGAAATCTGAACAATCCACTATACATTGTACTATATTTAGTTTAACTATGAAAAATGGGGATGACAAGGATTGAACTATTGACAAATTAACTATCCAAGAAGCTATTAGGTTGAATTGCACAAGAGGTTTTTATATCTCTAAAATTACAGTTTTCCAGTAATTCCCTGCAGCATTCTATGACTTTCATTTTTATTTAATAAATACACACTTACCTTTTGTACCGCTCAAGCTGAAGGGAAAGTTTTATTGGACTGCAGTAAGACCTGCGATTTTGTATGGAACAAAATGTTGGGTGATTAAGAATCAACACGAGAATAAAGTGTAGCAGAGATGAGGATGTCGCGGTGCATGTGTGGTAAGACTTGACAGGATAAAATTAGAAATGAAATTATTAGAGTGTCGGGGTAGAGCCTATAGTAGAGAAGATGATGGAGAATGGTGGTTTGAGCTTGTAGAGAGAAGACCTGTAGATTATATAGTAAGGAGAGTAGACCAGATGGAGAGAAGGAAAACAATTTGAGGAAGAGGAAGACCTAGAAAGACTATAAAAGAAGTTATTAAGAAAGATCTCGAGATAGAACATTTTCAGCTGGAAGCATGGTCCTTGATAGAACATTATAGTGAAACTTGATCCATGTAGCCGACCCCACCTAATGGGGTAGAACTTAGTTGTTGTCGTAAATACACAAATATCTTTTGCTGATACTTTTTTAAGAATATGATTATATGTTAAACATTTCTCAGTTGACAGGAAGAGTTGAAGATAAAAGGAGATGGTCTGAGGGGATTCACCAGGCTGTGGAGGCAAAGGAATGTTTGAAGATTCAGGTATATATATGGAGGTTCTTTGATGCTACTATTTTGTCGATGACACTAATTTGATCTTAATTATTTGATTCTAAGTTTCAATGTTTTAAATCTGCACAGGCAGATTCTGTTGTCGTGGCACAAATCACATACCAGTCATTATTCAAACTTTATCCAAAATTGTCAGGAATGACTGGAACTGCGAAAACAGAAGTAAATATTTAATTGATCTAACAAATTTGAGTTGTCATTACTAGTACAAGTTGCGCATTTATGAGCTCTTGATAATCATTTATGTCATTGTAGGAGAAGGAGTTCTTAAAAATGTTTCAGACGCCAGTCATTGAAGTGCCCACAAATCTTCCTAATATTCGTAAAGACTTGACTATTCAAGCATTTGCTGTAGGACATCTAATATTTATTATTGATTCTCAAGTATCATTAGTTGTTACGACCTTTGTAGTTCATGTTATTTTTTCCATGTATATGATTTTCCATTAATACATTGTTCAAGACTGCCCGTGGGAAATGGGAGCAAGTTCGTCGAGAAGTTGAAGATATGTTTAGACAAGGGCGTCCTGTCTTGGTTGGGACAACTAGGTAAATTCTGGCTATTTTAATAAATTTCTTATATTACTTCATTATGTTTAGCTTTCTTTTTTCATAACAAGTTATGGCTACAAATACTCTTTCTTGCCTGAAGGACCTATTCATTTTACTCTCCATTTCTTCACGGAAATATTGTGGTCAGATGTGCTTAGGGATTGGAGGTTTTTATTGTGTTTTGGATTTGCTTCTTATGTATTTTATTTTATACCTTTTAAAAGGGATGCGTTGTGACAATTATCTTATTTTTGTTACATTATTATTGAAAGAATGAAATTTATTTTCTAGTGTTTGTGGATTATGTTTCTTGGCATTAATGCTTTGCAGTGTTGACATCATTGTGTTTAGGATAAAATATGCCTTTGTTAACCACCTTTGTTTACATAAAGCCATCTTTCTGTCATCATTGTCATAACCTTTGTTTAGACTTTGGAGAATAATTATTTTCACTCGTATGCAGTGTAGAAAATTCTGAGCTTTTGGCTGGTCTGCTTAGGGAATGGAATATTCCCCATAATGTTCTGAATGCTCGACCCAAGGTTCGTGAAAATTTAATGCGCTGTACTGTGTTTCTTACCTATAACTTAGATAGGCCCTCATTTTCTCCTCCATGTTTTGCCTTCCTCACCAACTCTCCTTGCTACCCCTCATTTAACTCAGTATGCTGGGAGAGAAGCTGAAATTGTTGCACAGGCAGGACGGAAAAACGCTATTACAATATCTACAAATATGGCAGGCAGGGGCACAGATATAATCCTTGGAGGAAATCCAAAAGTATGTGTTCCAATATGGATCTCATTGAGTTCTGGAAAAATAATCATTTGAATTTTGAACCTCTTCTATATGGTGTCTTTTTTATTAGACATGTTCCTTCAGAATGGGTTGGGTCTTGGATACAAATTTTTACATTTCTTTTCTGGCTATAGATGCTTGCCAGAGAAATTATAGAGGACAGTGTAGTTCCTTTTTTGTCACGGGAGGATCCAAAGAGTAAACTTGCTGGTGAGGCCATTTCAGGAAAGGTAATTTTTTGGAACGGGTCGATACTTAGAAAGTTTTTTATTTTTATTTCATTTGTTAAAAAATACAGTTTCTGGATGAATCTTTTGATATAGATGCTTCCAAAGATAAAGGTGGGATCATCATCACTAGCCTTACTGGCTAAAACAGCCTTAATGGGTATGTGATTATAGCTGAGATTTCTTTTTAAAATTTCAGATCAAATTTGCTTGTTTTACTTAGTTGCAAATTACAATACGGGATTTTAACCTGAAGGTATTATATTCTTTGCAACATGAAAATTTTCAGCAAAATATGTATCGAAAAGTGAGGGTAAAAGTTGGACATATCAGAAGGCTATATCTTTTATCTCAGAGTCTGTTGAAATGAGTTTTTCATATGGTTTGAAAGAGCTGGAGAAGCTTGCCAATGAGGAATCTGAAATATACCCACTTGGTCCAACAGTAGCACTTGCGTATCTGTCAGTTTTAAAGGATTGTGAAGAACACTGTTTGCAAGAAGGGTCTGAGGTAAAAAGGCTTGGGGGCCTTCATGTGATCGGTACATCTTTACACGAGTCCCGAAGAATAGACAACCAGGTGGGTAATTAAGCATTGCAATAGTTAAAGTGATAGTATGTAGGTCTTGCAATTATCTTGTTGTACCATTCCCCTTGGATGATTAATAACTAGGGAAAGATGTTAAACATTCTAATTATTTAGGGAACAAAACTTCAATTTTAATGTTTGTTAAAAGATAAGGGAAAAGCTGTTTCCCCTTGATCTCCCTCACTTGAATGTGGGGGAGAAAGAGGTTATGGTTCCAGTCCTCCATGTCATTAAGTCAGATATTTAAATTTATACATATCTCAATTCCAAAATTTAATATTTTTCATGCAATAAGATGTTCGTTTTTGGCTTACTTTGACTTTGGGGCATAATAATATAATAAACTGCAGTTCTACTTTGCCATTATAATTTTGCTACAATCATATAAAGCTTACACTCTTCTCCATCTATCTAATCTTAACATGCACCAGCCTGCCCAAACATGTGCTGAAATTTATGTTGTATTTAGAAGAATAGGTGAAACGGGGATCATACTCTTGATCACTTAGTCATAAAGACTCTACTGTATTATGAACCAACTACCCTAAAAGCCAAAATTGTGAGGCAAAATCAAATAGCAATTATTATCAATATTTGAGAACATTGTTTTGCTCATATTTCGTTTTTAAAATTCTTTTCGTCTAGCTTCGTGGCAGAGCAGGGAGGCAGGGGGATCCGGGGTCAACAAGATTTATGATCAGGTATGTTTAAATCTAAATATTATTTGTGATAATGAATATACACACACTAATCTGTATTCTGACCTAATGGGCCTTACTAAAGGCCCAAACATGAATTATTAATAATACTAAAAACAACAACAATAAAATTAACTATTTACAACACTCACCCTCAAGTTGGTGAATGTATATCTATCATTCCCAGTTTTGAAACACTTTCAAAGTAGTAATTGTTGTTCAGCCCTTTTGTTAGAAGATCTGCAAGGTTGTCTTGGGCGGACACATATGGAGTGAAAGTAAGACCACTTTCTAATTATACATGAAGGAATGTTATAGTGTTGACAGATCCATGTAGCCGACCTACCCAATGGAAAAAAAGATTGGTCTTCGGTTGTTGTTACTTTTGTAATGAATCTAATTTTTCGTTGAAGTATAAATATGGATTGCCTGTCTTGTATTTTTCCTTAAAAACTCAATAATGAGTTTAACAGCTGAATTTTTTTAACTCCATTTGATTCTTTGATAATTTGTTTTCTTCGTGTTTTCTGTGGTTAGCAAGATGACTGGATGTGTCGAATACTAGTAAGCGTTGTCAATTGGTTCTCACACTATTCCACGTTGTTATAGCTTGCAGGATGAGATGTTTCAAAAGTTCAATTTTGATACTGAATGGGCTGTTAGACTTATATCAAGGATTACAAACGATGAGGATCTTCCCATTGAAGGTGGTGCCATTGTGAAACAGGTTATATTCTACTTATTTACATATGATTGGTTTGGTCTTGTCACCTGCTTTTCTTCTCTTTCTCTTCCGTAACAAAATTTCTTATTTTATAACAAATACAGTAAACTATTTTGGGTTGTATCTTTTATTCTATCTAAATCTATCTTTTCCATGTGATCTATGTGTTTTCGTAATTTTATTCATTTATAAATAATTTGGATGATTGCTTGATGAAAGTCACCTTGCCACGACTAACTCGGATTATCACATATTTATAGCTCTTGGCATTGCAAATCAATGCAGAAAAGTTCTTCTTCGGCATAAGAAAGAACCTCGTTGAGTTTGATGAAGTATTGGAGGTATGTTTCCAAAATATTGATAATATTGCTATTTCCAAAATGAACTCCGGCGTGAATATGTAATTGGTTAGATGTTTTCTACCAAAACTACACCTTTTTGTAACAATATTATGGATTGATTAAGCTATGAAGTATTGACACGGACAGCGGACACGGCACAGACACTGACACGTTGATACCGATAATAATTAATTAAAATGAATAAGTTGAATGTAATCACATGTGTCGGTGTCGGACAGTGACACTTCAGACACCGGACAAATCTTTGTTCAGAGGTGTCGGTGCTACAAAGTGTGATTAGGTGCAAAACTTTGTACTTTGTCGAACAATGCTCATAGGCTTTTATCCTGTAATGAACTTTGTTCAGTTATTATGATTAAATTGCAACAACATACATCCAAATCTGTATAACCAAAAAAAAGGCAAAGTCAGTCACACATTTTTAATAATATTGTTGATTATTATTAATTAGAAGTCTCATATTTAATCAATGAATATTAAACAAAATTCTCCTCTATTTTGTCAGAATTTCTTTTAAGCTAGAAATCTGTTTGTTGTTTTTGCTATGTGTTGGCAGGGTGTAAAATACAGCAGTTACAGCTCTTAACTGTCAGTATATTTTTGTCTGTATATAATTATATTGTTTCCTTTCTAGTTAGTCTACTTTAGGTAGTTTCTTATTATGAATTATTCCTTCTTTAATTTAGGATTTCCTTCCCAAACTGTAGTCAATCTCATGTTGTAATTCCCTCTATAAAAAGGAGGAATCCTTGTACAGTTTAAAATATAATAATATTACCAAATATTTCAACTTGGTATCAGAGCAAAGATATCTGTGCCTCTGATTTGCAGCTATGGTTGACAGTTCCTCAGTCACCAGCAATGATCAAAATAAGGAGAAGGAGATTGTTGCCCCCAAAGACTTGGGGCGAGCTATTTTCGGCGAATCTCATTCTGTCCAAATCACCACCTTTCGACTCAATGGGTCGAACTACTTCCGGTGGCACCAATCAGTCCAGTTGTATATTTGTGGAGGAAAACTTGGATACCTCGATGGTGGCGACCCGATCCACGGATCTCTTGACTCCATGGTCATGACTTGGTGGTAAACTCCATGGAGGAGGACATTAGCAGAATTACATGTGCTATTCCACCCAAAGAGCTATGGGATAGTGTCACCAAGTGTATTCGACCTTGGAAATAAATCTCGATTTATGAACTCACCTTGCAAGCCAGAGAAATTCGGCAGGGAGGTAATAACGTGACAAAATACTTCCACTCTTTGAAGCGGGTTTGGCAGGACCTTGATCTCTTCAACGCTTACAAGTGGAACTCAGTAGAGGATGCCAAACACCATCAACAAACAATGGAAGAAGGTAGAATATTTCAATTTCTTGCAGGTCTGAATGAGGAGCTAGATGAAGTTCGTGGCAGGATCATTGGGAGAGCAACCTTACCTTCATTGGGTGAGGTCTTTGCTGAAGTCAGAAGAGAGGAAACTAGGAGAAGTGTGATGATGGGAAAGATAAAGAGAGTTCCACCTCCTCCTGAGACCAGTGCTCTTGCTGTAGAAATTACTGCCCTCAAGAGTTCAACTAACCAGAAGAATCTTTCAAACCTCTGGTGTGAACACTGCAACAAACCCCGCCATACTCGGGAAACGTGCTGGAAAATTCATGGGAGACCAGCTCATCTAAAGGGCAGCAAATCAGGTCCTAAAGTTCCCAGACCCTTCCCTACAGCTCATGAGGCAGAAAAGACTTCTTTAAGAAAGGAACAAGTGGAGGAACTCATAAGGTTGTTAAATTCTAATTTTTTATCTGGTACCCCTTGTGGTTCTGTGGCACAAACATGCAATTCGAGTACCCCTAGCTCCCTTAATTGTACCTCAAATATATGTGTACCTTGGATCATTGATTCAGGTGTCTCGGATCATATGACCAGTCTTTCTTCTTCGCTTAAAACCTATTCTCCTTGTTCTGGAAGTGAAAAAATTAGAATTGCAGATGGTACTTTTTCCACAATTGCGGGGAAAGGGAATATTACCCTATCTAAAAACATTGATTTAAAAAATGTTTTACATGTATCTAAACTTACCTATAACCTTCTCTCTGTTAGCAAAATCGGCACCGATTCCCATTGCAGTGTGAAGTTTTTTGACACTTATTGTGTTTTTCAGGACCGGACTTCGGGGAAGATGATTGGCACTGCTAAGATGATGGATGGACTTTACTACTTTGAGGATACTTTCGAAAATAAAGAAGCTCGACGTCTAAGTGGTATGAGTTCCGTACCTGTTAGGGACCAAATAATGCTCTGGCATAAGAGACTAGGGCACCCGAGTTTTCAATATCTTAGACATTTGTTTCCAAACTTTTTCAAAAATGTTGATTGTTCTTCTCTCGAATGTGAAGTTGTGTTCTTGCTAAAAATCAGAGAGCTCCTTATTACTCTCAACCTTATCATGCATCTAGACCTTTCTATTTAATCCACAGTGATGTTTGGGGTCCTTCAAAAATTACAACCCAATTTGAAAAAGGTGGTTTGTAACATTTATTGATGATCCTCCATCAAGAATATTTTAATAAAATGTATAAAGGCATTTGACACATCAATCGACATGTCCAAATACTCCTCAACAAAATGGCATTGCGGAGAGAAAAAATAAACATCTCCTTGAAGTAGCCCGTGCCATCATGTTTGAGAGTAATGTTCCAAAATATTTGTGGGGGGATGCTGTCCTAACAGCAACCTATCTTATAAATAGAATGCCCACTCGTGTGTTAAATTACCACACACCTTTGGACACTTTCAAAACAATTTTTCCAGCATGTCGATTACATACTAAAATGCCTTTAAAAGTGTTTGGTTGTACAGTTTTTATGCATACACCCTCTATAGCTCGGTCTAAACTAGACCCAAGGGCAGAAAAATACATTTTTGTTGGATATTCTCCTAACCAAAAAGGGTACAAATTATTTATTCCTATTACAAAAAAGTTTTGTGTTAGCATGGATGTTACCTTTCTAGAACATCAACCTTTTTTTCAAAAAAATTCCCTTTAGGGGGAGAAAGATAATGTGAGTGAAGACAATTTTTTACATTTGCATGAACCATTGCCTATCCCTGTTGTGCACACTGAAAATACAAATTTTATTGATCAAACAAATGAACAAGTTACACAACAAGGAAAACCATGTGGAAACAAGTCTTGAATTTTCCAACGAGAATCCTATGCCAGACTTAGGTGGAGCCCAAGCAGGGAAAGAAATACCACAGTCAAATAAAGAGTGTCGTGTTTATACTCGAAAATATCCTAAAAGGATCAAAGACCAGTCCATCATCAAAGACCAAACCAAGGAGGAAGGCCAAGGAGAAATACCAAGAGAAAGTCAAGGTAACACTGAAATTCTCACTTCTACTATTGAATTGCCTATAGCTATTAGGAAAGGAACCAGAACCTGCACTCAAAACTCAAAAAAGACTACCACAAACCATCCCATTTCCCAATATGTTTCTTATAAAAATCTTTCCCAAAATCACAGAGCCTTTACCTCTAAAATAACAAATTTGTTTGTGCCTAGAAACATTGAGGAAGCACTAGATGATCCCGATTGGAATTTAGCAGTCTTAGAAGAGTTGAATGCATTGAAAAAAACTGGGACTTGGGAACTTGTTGACCTACCACGTGACAAAAAACAGGTGGGTTGTAAGTGTGTCTTTACCATTAAGTGCAAAGTTGATGGGAGTGTAGAAAGGTACAAGGCGAGATTAGTAGCAAAGGGATTCACCCAAACTTACGGAGTGGACTATCAGGAGACTTTTGCTCCAGTCGCTAAACTTAACTCTATTCGAATTCTTTTATCCCTTGCTACAAATTTCAACTGGCCTCTACATCAATTGGATGTAAAAAATGCTTTCTTGAATGGGGAACTAGAGGAAGAAGTGTTTATGAGCCTTCCCTCAGGCTTTGAAGAAATAAGGTGTGTAGACTAAAGAAGTCATTATATGGGTTGAAACAATCTCCAAGAGCATGGTTTGAAAGGTTTGGAACGGTGGTAAAAGGCCTTGGATATATCCAAAGCCAAGCTGATCACACATTGTTCTATAAACATTCAACAAATAATAAGATTGCTATCTTAATTGTTTATGCTGATGATATTATTCTGATAGGTGATGATAGTTTGGAGCTAAAAAATTTGAGGGAGAAACTTGCTAATGTTTTTGAAATCAAGGAACTTGGCCCTTTAAAATATTTCCTTGGAATTGAATTTGCAAGATCAAAGGAAGATATCTTTCTGAACCAGCGAAAGTATATTCTGGATCTTTTAAAAGAAACAGGATTACTTGGATGCAAGGCTGCAAAAACACCCATGGAGCCCAACTTAAAACTATAACCAGCTGAAACAGAAAATATGGTGGACAAAGGAAGGTATCAGCGACTAGTGGGAAGGTTAATATATCTATCTCACACGTGTCCAGACATAGCCTTTGCTGTAAGCATGGTAAGTCAATTTATGCATACACCAGGTCATAAACACTTGGAGGCAGTCTTTAGAATCCTAAGATATTTGAAGGGATCACCTGGAAGGAGACTTCTTTATAAAACCATGGACATCTTCAGGTAGAAGGCTACACTGATGCGGACTGGGCTGGGAGTGTGACAAACCGAAGATCAACATCAGGCTATTGCACTTTTGTTGGAGGAAACTTAGTTACTTGGAGAAGCAAAAAGCAGAGTGTTGTAGCAAGGAGTAGTGCAGAAGCTGAATTTAGAGCACTTGCTCATGGAATTTGTGAGACATTATGGGTGGAAAAACTTCTACAAGAATTAAAGGTTCATAGTTCTCCTCCAATAAAACTATATTGCGACAACAAGTCAGCAATATCTATTGCACATAATCCGGTCCTACATGATAGGACCAAGCATGTCGAAGTTGATAAACACTTCATCAAAGAAAAGATAGAAATGGGACAGATCTGTATTACATATATTCCCACTACAGAACAATCAACAGACATCCTAACCAAAGGATTACCCAAAAAACCATTTGACAACATCACTAGCAAGCTGTCTATGGAGGATATCTTTAAGCCAGCTTGAGGGGGAGTGTTGACAGGGTGTAAAATACAGCAGTTATAGCTCATAACTGTCAGTATATTTTTGTCTGTATATAATTATATTGTTTCCTTTCTAGTTAGTCTACTTTAGGTAGTTTCTTATTATGAATTATTCCTTCTTTAATTTAGAATTTCCTTCCCAAACTGTAGTCAATCTTATGTTGTAATTCCCTCTATAAAAAGGAGGAATCCTTGTACAGTTTAAAATATAATAATATTACCAAATATTTCAACTCTATGTTTTGGTTCCTTATAATTTGAAGTGTAACCTTATAGATGTGATGTTCTTTGCGTGCTTCTCTTCCCAAATCTGAATCTATAATAACTCATGGAATGCCTTAAACAATTTAGAAAACTTTTCTCATCCCCTCTTTATTAGATAAATAAAGAGGCAGAAATCCTAAAGAGTAGTCAGTTTAAGAGAGCTATCTAGTCGCTTTCCATGTCTGAAAACTGATTTCCTCAAGCAGACATTATGCCGAACTCCAAAGAGGAACCTTGAAAACAGTTCCGTTCCTGTCTATGCAATGAACTCGTGCATGGTTCAATGCCATAACCTTAACTTGGAGCCAGATCCTTATCACATTGTGATAGAACCTGTAAAATCCAAGTAACAAAACTGTATATTATTAAATGGAAAAGATGAGCTCAGGAGCTCTAAAATGGTGAAAATGGAAAATGAAAAGATAAACCAGAGCAATATTCTCAGTAATATTTCTGAATGCCTTTCTCACTCTCCTATACTGTAATTTATAACAGAAAACCCCCTAAAGTCAGGGAGGATGCTAACTAACTTTTATTCCATCTGTTTCTACAATCTTCTAAAATGTGCCTAGGTGTCCTATCACATTGTCTCTACTCTCTTCTCTCTTCTCTCTTCTCTCTTCAGCCATCTACTTCCACTATATGTATTGATATTGAATTTTCTAGCCTTCATTGTTTTCTGGATAATCTGAGTCCCCATAAGTTTAAGAAAGTGGTGCTTTATCGCTCACAATTGGAATCTGTAGGATGTGAGTCATGTTGGCTTGAAAAGCATTGTTAAATATGCTTGGATCTCAACCCGAAAAGCTAGCTCAAAGGGTGAGGTTGCCCTCACACACATATATATATATATATATATATATATATATATATACATTGGACAGTCCGGAAACCTAAGCAATGTGGGACTCCAAACAAAGACCAACAACACAAATACCAACTTTAACACCCACCTTCACACCTAACGTGGGCCTGAGTCAAATGCCCCACATTGCAGTCCTTAACCCGGTTCTGGTACCATGTTAAATATACTTGGATCTCAACCGAAAAGCTAGCTCAAAGGGTGAGGTTGCCCTCACATATATACACATTCGAAAGTCCGGAGACCTAAGCAATGTGAGACTTCAAACAAACAACAACACAAATACCAACTTCAACAAGCATGTTAGAGTCTTTTTGTGTAGTTGTATTAACAATCGAGTTATTTTCTTATTTTCGTCGTTCAATTTGATGTTTGGAGTCCTAGTCACGTTCCTTATGTCTTGGGGCCTCAATGAGACTGAAGCCCTCATGCTTGGGCCCAAAGCGTGGATAATGCGGGAAGTCCAACAAGTGATCTAAGACGGGAAGTCCAACAAGTGATCTAAGACAATCTCTCAGACCATCTTAGAATGTCTGGATTGAACCTAACTCATTCCTAAAAAATCGATTTAGAAGGTGATGATCACTTATAAATACAACACACAAGCCATATCTTTAAGCAATGTGGGACTAAATATACCCCTTCAAACCCACACAATAAAGGTGTTGGAGACTGCAATGAAGGCAAACCAAATGCCGGAATTAAGACGGCTAGGGGAGGACCATAATGAAGGCGGAAATTTCAACACATATTGTCTTTTAATAATTGAACTTTTGGACTTTGTCTTCAATTATGCAAATAGTCTCTATCAACCAATTGTTTGTGTTTTTTGTTTAATCAGGTGCAAAGAAAACATGTCTATGATCTAAGGCAGTTAATCTTAACTGGAGATGATGAAAGTTGTTCCCAACACATATTACAGTGAGTGCCTTTGAATTCTATTGCTGTTTGAGTTAATTGTTAATTATTTGCATGTGTATAGGGAGTAATATTAGCTGTCAGATTAGTACAACAATTAAGTCTAATTTAGGAGATGGTTCCTCACTTTTTTTTAAAACAAAAAGTAAAAGTGAAGCAAAGGATGAAGGCACAGACATCTTAACAAGGTGCCCTCACGTCCAAACTTCTCAATTCTAAATAAAAAATAAAAAGTTTGGGGGACTAGACCAAAACCCAAGGTGACAACGATGCATATTAAAGTGATTAGCCAACTGCCTCATTAAAAACCCAAGAAAAATCCAATGGGATAAATCCTTGATGAAGGGAAAAAGGGGTGCAATTTGAATACATGAAATAATCATTGCTTAAATCTAAACTCCGGAAGATCAAACCTATTACAATTGTAAACTTCAAAAACATTATTAGGGACATGCTCCCACCAAGTGAAACTAGAGTCATTCAGACCAAGGGAGACAATTTTGTCTGCACACTGGTTGCCTTCCCTATAAATATGAGAAGCCACAACATACATTTGCTTGAGAGCTCTAAACAATTTTTAGCCATCTAGTAAGGAGATTCTATAGAACAATTGCCTTGTTCTTAAATGCCAAGTTTACTAGTTGAGAATCAGATTCTAGCCCAAGGAATTTCCAGCTTTTCTTATGAACCAATTCAATAGCTAGCATAGCACCAATCAACTCTACTTGAAGTGATGTTGAAATGTCAATATATAATGGAAAGCAACCTAAAGCCTCCACGTTACTATTTCCTAAAATTCCGCCACATGCATTTCCTCTCATAATTAACACTGTACATTACTGTACATTGTATAAATTTTAACACTTGTTGATTGATCAGACACTGTAATATGATGTACCTTAGGTTGATTTATCTAGAAATGTGTGCTGAATATGCTAGGTTTTTCAAATCACTGATTTTTTTACTGTCAAGAATTAGACAAAAAGATGCACGGTTATACAATGAAGTTCATATGGATGAATTTTTTTAAGATATGCAACTAAATGATGACTTTTATGCCACATATTCTATTCCTGCGGAGGCTTAAGAATAAAATTTGACGTGCTTAACATGTAGAAACGTAAATGCTTCATTTCACGCTCAGTCATTTTTTTTTACACGGGTCAGTCTTTAGTGGTTTAGCATAAAAGAATGCACATCAGCCTGTTGCAACTGCGTGCAAGGCAAGGTTGACTACAACATATCTCCAATGGTCCCAAACCTTTTTTGGACCATACCATGGCAGAAGCCTTATGGCATTGGGTTGCCATTTGTACTACACGGGACACTATATCTAGATGCTTACATAATAATGCAGATTTATAACAAAATATTTGCCCTTACGTATATGCAATTTTGGTGAGAGTAATTGGTTTTTGTCCATTTTTATAATCAAGGTGTATTATTTAGTTGTATATCCTCTAATACTTTTGTTTTGTTGTTTGTTAATTAATTAATTTATTTCTTATATATTTACTTGTACTGCTCATAGGTACATGCAAGCTGTGGTGGATGAGATTGTCTTCAATAACATTTATCCATTGAAGGTGGTTCATTCCCTCCTGCAATGTTTTTTGTATATTCTTAAATTTCTATCCTCCAATTCCTCTTATTTATTGATATGAATGGGTTTTGTAGCATCCTCGTAATTGGGATTTGAGTAATCTCTTGAAAGAGTTCAAGACAGTTGGTGGAAAGCTGTTGCATGGTAGGGTCATTTGCATCAACTGTAGTTTTGATTCTATCTGCTCAAATGTTTTATTTATTGTCTTTCATTTTCTCGTTTTGGCTACTCAGCTTATATTATCATTATTAATATTAATATGCTAAAATGGATTCTGCAGAGTCATTTGGAGGGATTAATGATGACACCTTACTAAATTCACTTGGGCTATTGAATGAAGTGAGTTCAGTTGATGTTGTCAATGTTTGTCTTCCGAGTTTGCCAGCACCTCCAAACGCTTTCAGGGGAATTCACAGGAAGAGCTCTTCATTAAAACGATGGCTTGCTATTTGCTCCGATGATTTAATTCAGTAAGTTGACTTGAGTTCATTGTTTTAGTGAATATATTGGAAAATTTGATGGCATTCTAAATCTCATTGACTGAACGTGCAATGTAGGAATGGGAAGTATCGGACAACTTCTAATCTCCTTCGCAAGTATCTTGGAGATTTTCTTATTGCTTCGTATTTAGACATTGTTGAAGAGTCTGGTTATGATGAGGGACATGTAAAAGAGATTGAGGTCAGACATGCTCTTCAACTGCTTTTTTCTTAATGGCTACCACTTCTAGATTTACAGATGTTAAGGACAGCTTCAAACCTACAATAACAATGCTAGCATCAGATGTTAATAATTTAATTTGACACAATAATTGCACCCAAGAATTTCAAATCGTACAAACAAAAAAAAGTATTGCTATTGCCATATCTAGAGCTAACAGGACCATATTTTATCCGAAGATAAGAGGAAAAATGAAATGTGAAGATTTGAAAACACGTAAACACGTTTTATTTTGATGAAAAAGTTACGGTTTCTGGAGGAGGGGGAACTGGTTCCCCATTGGGGATGGGGCAGGTGTTCAATAATCATCCCCAATAAGATTTGGTGGCGGGGGCTGTACAGGGAGGTGGTTGCGGGGATGATAATGCTGAAAACCGCCCCCGCCCTGCCCCGTTGCAATACCTACTTCTATATGCACAAATTTTTCCAGTTCCACAGAACATCCACACTCGAACACAATGAAATCTTGTTAGTTGACAATCACTGGGTGATAGTAATCTATGAAATTATGATCCAAATTTTTAACCATAGAAAAATGATTCTGTGGTGTATTTCTACTATTCTGCGCAGTAATAAATATGATTAGCTCAATAATTACTGATAGACACAGCTTGTTGTGGAAAATTCCCCTCTTCCTCTATTGATTTAAGGGGATTAGGATATGAACATGGCATTTCATTCACTGTGGAGAACCTTTTTACATTGTCCTAATGGTAAATCATGCATTGATAAAACGACGCGTGTGAGTTGATTTTTTTATGATTTTTTCGGCTTACTGTATTCTAAAATTGAGTAATTATTATTTTTAATATTTGTTAACCAGAGAGCTGTACTTTTGAAAACTCTTGACTGTTTCTGGAGGGATCATCTTGTAAACATGAATAGGCTCAGCTCTGCGGTAATATTTCCTTCTACTCTGATGAATCCTTTTGGCTTTGTTCACCACTAAAGGCTTATCTGAGTCGTGGCAGGTGAACGTTAGGAGCTTTGGCCACAGGAATCCTCTGGAAGAATACAAAATTGATGGTTGTAGGTTTTTCATCTCAATGCTCAGTACAACTCGAAGGTTGACTGTAGAAGCACTCTTACGCCATTGGACATCTCCATCGGAATCCCAAGAATTATTTTTATAATAAATATTTGAGTGCTTTGTGCATTAAAGTTAGATAATCCCGCCCTAGAGTTTTCAACTTAGATCACGAGCTATTTTGCCCCCAAGGATTTAAATGAAGAGGTAAATTTGGGGCCAATGTTTTGTACAATGTTATTGATGTTTCATTTATTCGGTTTGCATGGCCTACATAGCATAAAAGGGGGCCTATATAATGGTTTTAAGACTCAGGGTTACTTCATCCCTCAGTAATGTTTATCATTTTTCCTGGTTTGTCAAAGTTACGGAGAAGATGCATATAAATGCTCACAAAAATGATTTGTATATTTGCTTCCTATTACAGGTAATGCATGACAATTTGCAGCATCTCCTTTGATTGAGTCTTGGAGAATGGTTCTAACTTATGATTTTTTCTTTATAACAGGGCAATCAAAAGAGCTGAACTTGTTCATTCTGGGGTTTTGCTTAGATTACATGTTTTTTGCTGATTAGTTGTTTTTTGGGGTCTCACATATTGATAGTGCCTAGTACCAAGAGGTTTAGTAAGAGCTACGCCGAACACATCCAAGTAAATATCCTTTCCGTCCTCTCTTGTTCCACTGAAAGAATAAGTAGCCAATTTAGATGAACATTGATCTCTCGAAAGAGTTAAGAGTTAAGGCTAATTTAGATGTACATGTAACATATGAAAAATGTTTCCATAATATATAATGAGATGTGATTGCTATCTTTCTATTTCCAAATTTATTGCTCTTCTATGCATAATAGAGTACATTTTATCTCCTTTGTATGATTGTAATTTGAATCCCTATGTTGAATCATTCTTTGAATCGTTCGATCAAAGGAAAAGTAAAAAGGTGGATACTTTTCTTGTTCACTCTGCATTAGATTAGACAATAGTGGTGCACTTTTTCAGTCAGAGATCTAGCAATAGTGCGTAATTCTTCTACAAGTATTATGTGATTGTTTTATCCTCCGAAGTTACCAAAAACTTGTCTAATTACTGTGACCCTGGAACTTTCATAAAATTTCTCAACCATTTGCCTGCCTCTTTTTTGTTGTGTGTCTGCTGGTAATGTGTTTTTTTTTTGCACTAATCTGCATTGAGGTTTAACAAGTTTCCACGGTCTGGTTGGTGATTGTTGACATGTGTATGTAAATCACCATGTGGGTCTAGTTTATTTTGTGAGAGGTTCATGAGAAAGAGAATGGAGTTTTGTGAGTTTGATTTGGTGCTCTTTATCATAGTTTATTTGACGAGGAGGGGGATAAAAAATGGATTCCCTTTTTTTTCCTTTCTGGTTTTAATAAGAGAATTTCTTATCCCACCCTATAATATTCCTTTTTTTTCCTTTCTGTTTTTAATAAGAGAATTTCTTATCCCACCCTATAATAGTGAAAAACACCATATAAAAAATCGAAAAATACCTTTATAAAAAAATTATGTTTATTCTTACTTTTATAAAAAATTGGAAATACATTTATTCTTACTACAATAACGATCGTTATACTTACTGTGCAACGAAATCGAAATATTAGTCGGCCTGAAACAATGTGATTTATATTATGTTTGTTTTCACTTCAAAAAGTGTAGGACAAGCGCTTCTACTATAAGCTACCTTTCTTAGTGCATGTTTGTTTTCACGATAATTCGAGAATACTTTTGCCTTGATTTCATAAAAGCTACAAAAGGGAGCTTTTATCCTACCGTGGGTTTTTACTGTGGTTTTCTCAAAATCACGGCTACCACACCAATTTGCCAAACATACACTTAGCTTATATAAAATCACGTTAATTGTACATTGGGCCGTGCTTTTGGTTGTTCCACTCCGTGCTTTTGGTTGTCCCACCGTGGAACAAAACAGTAACGTTAGCTTTTTCCTTTTTCAAAAGTCAATATAAATCCTATATTATGCAAAAGAAATAATAGGAGTTGAATGACTCTTACTGGAAACACATTTCCAATTTATACCGAATTTTTGAAATTTTTTTTGGTGTAATATAGGGTGAATTTAAAAAACAAGTTAAATATATGTGTATACGATGTGCACTAGAAATACATTTTTCAATTTTTAGAAACATTTTTGAAATTTTACTGCTGTGCCTAAGAAATATTTAGGGTGCATTAAAAAATCCTCTTTAAAAAATTTCACGTGATGTAAAAATCTTGACAAATCTTGTTGGATAAAGGCAGTTCACACAATTTCCTGCAAACTAGAGGTTGTGCCACCAAACAAAATGGAGTTCAGATCATTAGTAGCAAAGAATTTCATCAAACTGTACAAGGTGCTTAACAGTGTTTCCTCAGCATAGAGAAAGAACTACACCAGCCAATAGAATTGTGTTGCCACACCATTTCTGCAAATGCTACTGTTTAGGTACATCCACTAATTGATCAACCTCTTGCTCTTTATGCTGTCATCTTTGAGGAACCGAGGGATTCACCTCTTCATTGTCTGGGATTTGAGATTAAAATTCCTTTGAAGAAAAGTGTTAATATTATCAATTTAAGACACGCGGATACTTTTCTATATGGGGAATTAACATGCCACCCTCGTATTATATATGACACTCTCCAGTCTTGACACATTTACGAAATTGTCTAGAAAATATATTGGATATTTTGAAATTTTTTATGCAATACCAAAACTATCATGAAGTTACTGGAAATTTCGTTGAATTTCTATTTTTTTATCGTTCTATATGAACTTATACGGAAATTACTTGAATAAAATACACAGTAAAATAGCGAATCGACTTAATATATAAATAAAATAAATGTCATACATATATGTATTAAAAAAAATTACAATCATTTCCTAGACAATTCTTCCCAATTCCTGAAACGACCCATATATGCTGATTCCTATACTTTTGCATCAATAGAACAATTCTCCTTCCAACTAGCAGTGACGAGAGGTAGTGGCCAATCGGATTTCAAATTTAGCTGAACCCATTGAAGTTGTGGATGGATGAGTTATACGTACCTCTCTTGTCCAATCTGAATGTTGCTCTATCTCGGTATACATAGGAAATACTCGTGAGGTTTTCTGGGTCTTTGTCTTTCAAAGCAGACACAATGTACCTTGGTGCCATGTTGTACTTCAACATGTCATTCACAAACTTTCTTTCATGATCTTTTAGACGACCTAATATGTCATGACATTCCAAATTCTTATCTAGTCTATGATTGTGCATCTCGTATCTAACCATCACCTTCCAACTGATACCACTTAGAATAAATCTCAGCCTAAATGAGCATCAAACCCTCATAGTATAGTTGTCATCATAAGATTTCCATATTCATTTTTTTTGTAGTTTCCTCCTCTGTCATAACTCATAATCAATTTATCCTTCCTCCCTCACAGTACATTAGCAGAATCAGACCGTATTTTAACAACAATACTATGATTTTTATCAATAGGCTATTGGAAAGAATTTTTATCTGATGTATAATATTAGGGGTGACAAGTTAATTTCTCTTTCTATTGGAAAGGATATTAGTAAGTGAATCTCTGAATGCATCTTATAGGATGGAAAAATAGCTTATGAAAATCAAAAGATGCTTTTCAAATTTCAGAAATGTATCTCCAGATTCACCATTTTCACAATAAAACACATCTTAAGTGAGATTCACCTTAAATTCATGAATGAATGAGAAAAAACAGTTTAGAAGTATATTTTCGAAAAATATCTAAAAATATACTTATGTAAAATTTTAACTACAAACTCTCTTGATTATATTCTAAGCTTTAAGTTGTGTTTTTATGAAATGGTTTCATGATTTATTAGAAAATATTTCTATCATGTTATAATAATAAGTAATTATTATTATTACGATTTGAAATATATATATTTCTATATATATTTTCAAACTTAACACAGTTAGATGTATTATTACATGTAGTGAATATTTATAATTGAAGTAGTATAAATAACATATCTTGAGTTCATGTAAGTATGTAACAATTCTCTGAGAAAAATAAATTACTCCCACACTTTGTTCTACATCCCTATTTTTATATTTTAATTCAAATATTCAATTTTTCTTAACACGTTATCAGTCAATCGTTTTTATTGAAAGTTTTTACCACACTAGGGTTAGACATGAAATATGTCAAAGACATTTGTATTCCTGACAGTGGAATTACTCATACAATCCTCAAGAGTAAGAAATATTTTACTGAAATCAATTCTAATAAAGATGTAATAAATACAATCACAAGTCCTACAGATTTGATAGAATGAACGGGTAATGTTATGTTCATAATACCAAATGGGACAAAGTTTGTCATTAATAATGCTTTATACTCTCTAAAATCAAAGAGAATTTTGTTGAGTTTTAATCACATATATCATCAAGGATATGATATTGAAACTGTAAGTGAAGTTAACATGAAATACATTAATATCACTGATGATGTTTTGGGAGAAGAAAACTTTATAAAAATTACCAAAATTGCCTTATGGATTACATTATACATATATACATGAAATTGAATGCAATTCAGTAGTAAAAGAAGATCCCAAAATTATAATTTTATGGCATGACCGTTTAGGTTATCCTGGTTCAACAATGATGCGTAAAATAGTTTAACGTACACATGGCCATCCATTGAAAAGTTTAAAACTTACAAAAGAAGATAGACAATGTGAAGCTTGCTCTCTCGGCAAACCAATAACAAAGTATTCACCAGGAGAGATTCAGACATAATCAGTTGTATTTCTTGAAAAATTCAAGGAGATATATGTGGACCTATCCATCCACCATCAATACCATTCAACTATTTTATGGTATTGATTAATGCATCTAGTATAGGTCATATGTATGCTTACTGTCAAGTCGTGATATGGCATTTGCAAAATTTCTTGCACAAATAATTAAACTTAGAGCTCGATTTAATGATCATACTATGAAGAAAATGAGACTTGACAATGCCGCTGAATTTACATCTGAATCATTTAATAATTATTGCATGGATTCTAATTAATATTGAGCACACTGTTCCTCATGTATATACACAAAATGGTTTAGCAGAGGTATTAATCAAACGTCTTCAATATATTGTTAGACCATTAATAATGAGAACTAAACTATCAGTTACTGTTTGGGGTCATGCAATTTTAAATGCTGCAACACTCATACGTTTAAGGCCAAGTGTTGATCATAAACATACCCCTTATCATCTTGCAATTGGTAAGGAAAATAATATTTCACATTTAAAGATTTTTGGTTGTGCAATATTTGTTCCAATAGCTCCACCACAGATAACTAAGATGTGACCTCAAAGGAGATTGAGAATATACACTAGGTATGAATCACCATCTATTATTAGATATCTTGAACCTTTAACGGGTGATGTTTTTCAGGCAAAATTTGTTGATTGTCATTTGGGCAAAACAAAGTTTTCAACATTAGGGTGAGAAAACAAACAATTAGAAAATGAAATATTGGTTGTACCATATTTATTACATTTGGACCTGTATAATAAATCATGTGAAGAAAATGTAAATAAAATTGTGCACTTACAGAATTTAGCAAATCAATTGATAGATTCATTTACTGATTTGAAAAGAGTCACAAAGTCACATGTACCAGCTGTAAATGTCCCAACTCAGATTGATATTTCAAAACGAAATAATGTAGCAAGTACATCTAATGCACACTTGAAGCGTGGTTGACCTATGGGATCCAAAGACAAAAATCCCCAAAAAAGAAAGGTAATAGAAAAGGTGAATTTGATTGAAAGTGATATTGAAATGACACTAGATAATAATAAATCCACGTTTGAAAAATGTACTCTCAAAGTAGCACAAGATGATGATAATGAGATCATTGATAATGAAACTGAAAACAAGAATGATCTTGAGAATTCAATTAATTATGTTAATACATGAAATTTGTTGAACTAAAAAAGTATGAATATTGATAAGATATTTCCATTCTCAGTTGCATGCGAAGTTACAAATAAAAATTATGATGCTAAACCCATAACTATGAATGGATTTCAAAATAGACATGATTGGAAAAATTGGAAGGATGCTATAGATGCTGAGTTAAATTCTCTTAATAATCGAAAAGTATTTGACCCTATTGTGGCTATACCTAAAGGTGTGAAATCTGGTTGGTATAAGTGGACTTTTGTGAGAAAACAAAATGAGAAAAATGAGATTGTCAAATACAAAGCTCGTCTTATTGCACAAGGTTTTTACCAAAGACCAGAGATCAATTATGAGGTAACATATTTTCCTGTTATGGATGCCATTATTTTTCGTTATTTAATTAGTCTATCAGTAATCTGGATATGTACCTTGTGAATGTTGTTACTGCTTATTTGTATGGATCAGTTGATAATAATATATACATGAAAATCCTAGAAGGATTTAAAAGGCCCGAGACATCAAATTCGAAAGAAATACATGTGATTAAGTTGCAAAGATCATTGTATAGGCTAAAACAATCAAGACACATGTGGTATAATAGACTAAGTATGTGTTTAATTCCATGTCGGACCACTCAAACGTACATCTACTTACTATTTTAACGTGATTTTCTAGAAGCTACAAGTTGGAGCTTTAGTGTTAACGTGGAAAAGTGTTGTGATTTTATGCTAATGCAAGTCCAAGTAACTCAAAACCAAACATACACTAAGTGAATATTTGCTTAAAGAATGCTATGATAATAATCCTAGTTGCCCTTGTGTTTTATAAGTAAAAAGATCTCTATTTATAATAATTGTTGTTTATGTTGATGATTTAAAGAACATTGGGACTAATAAAGAAATCAGAGTAGCGAGAAGTTATTTAAAGAAATAATTTTAAATGAAAGATCTCGGGAAAAATTGATTTTGCCTTGGTTTATATATTGAGTATACCAAATAGTATATTGTTACATCAATCAAATTATACATAAAAGGCATAAAAATGGTTCAACATGGACAAGGCAAACCCTTGGAGTAGTTTAATGAGGGGTAGACCACTTAATATTGAAAAGGATCCTTTTAAGCCTAAGGAAAGTAATAAAGAGGATCTTGGTCCAAAAGTGTCATACCCCAATGCCATTAGGACACTCATGTACCTTACAAACTATACATGACCTGATATATCATTTGCAACAAACTTACTAGCAAGATTTAGTACATGTCCTACAAAAAGACATTGGAAATAAATAAAACAAATGTTTCGATATCTTAGAGGTACATCTACTCTTGGTTTATTTTATTCTAACAATACAAAACCATTTTTTCTTGGTTATGCATATGCATAATAATTTTTATCCACACAATTCTAAATTATAGACTGGACATGTGTTTACATATGGTGACACTGCAATATCATGAAGATCTCAAAATCAAACACTTGCAACAACTTCTTAAATCATGCTGAAGTAATTATCCTTCATGAAGCAAGCAAATAATGTAGTTGGTTAAGATCAGTGACTCAACATATCCAAGGAGCATCTGGTTTAACAACAGATAAAAACTTAACAAATTTATATGAAGAAAATGTTACATGTGTTACCCAAATGAAAGAAGGATACATCAAAACTGATAGAACCATGCACATCCCTCCTAAGTTCTTCTCATTCACACATGAAATCAAAAGAAACAGAGAGGTTGATATTCAATATATTTGTTCGAGTGGTAATGTGGCAGATCTCTTCACAAAGACATTTTCTACATCAGTTTTCAAGAAGCACTTACAAAATATTAGAATGAGTCACCTTCAAGATCATTGAAGAAGAACGAAATGTGTTCTATTGAGGGGGAGCATAATGTTGTACTCTGTTTCCCTTATTAAAGTTTTTAACCCAATGGATTTTTTCTAATAAGGTTTTTAACGATATAACAAATATTCCCATAACTATTCTCAACAAGACTTCAATAGAGCACCGTGTCAGATAGTTCATAAGGGAGAGTGTTATAATAAGAAGAAATTATTATTATTATTATTACTATTTGAAATATATTGTGAATAGTGAATATCTACTATAAACAAAATTTTGTCAACTTAGCATAGTTACATGTATTATTACATTAGGTGAATAGTTAAACCTCATGTAGTATAAATAACATACCTTAGATGTATGAAAGAATGCAACAATTATCTGAGAAAAATAAATTACTCCCACACTCTCTTCTGCATCTATAATTTCGTAATTTATCTAAACATTCAGTTCTTCTCAACATTTACATAATTATTGAAAAGTATCGCATTAATAACAGGGATAACTTTTTAATTATTAAAAATAGTGTTGCAATAATGAAATTTTTCATTCATTTAGTCCAATCTATTTGAGAGGGTAAATTTACCCTTTTTAAAAAATTATTTATTATTTAATTCTATGCAAACGATCTCGTTCGGAAGAAATTAACCTCTTCAAGAATTAATTATGTGATGCAACCAGCCTTTAAATATTAAAATTGGGGTCTCTACACCCCATTCACATTGTTTTTGTGTTGTTACACTCTATATAAAGAAAGAGGCCCCAAAAAGTGGACCCAAAACAAGAATAAGTATAATGGATTAAGGACCTCAATACTAATTTGATATTACTTGCAACCCTAGTCAAAACTAGTCAACATGAGTAAGCATATTGTCTTCTCATATGACCAGAGTTGATGCTCCCGACCCTAATCGATTGCCTCATATTCTTAGTCAGCCTGGAATAATCTGTTGCTCGCATTATTAGGGAACTATGCAACGTCGAAGTCAATGAGAACATGTTTAGACGTTGTTGCAAGTATCATAATTTTTTATCATATTACTGATGTTGATGGTGGAAGTGTTACCACTTAAATGGTTTTTGTCTCATTGGACGACCAGATTCTGGATTACGCATATGATGTTAACAATTGGAAATATGTATCATATTTATGGAGCCTCTTTAATTGTGTTCTTAAGAGACGTCGTGTTAAGGTTATTCTATTTTATTTTCAATTCCTTTACTTATTTCCATGTATATTCTATTTAATTTATTTTTATGTTTGATTATATAGAGAAAGGAGAAAAAATTGTGAATTATTGACTGAGTTTGAAGAAACTTGCAAATCAGTTTTTCTGTGGCTCGATTGCGACCCTGAGTGTTAAGATATCACCCATAATGTAATGGTTGTTTGTAATGACTATGGTTCTCGAAAAGGAATCATCTACAAGAGACCCCGACCTTCTTCATTAAATATAAGGTTTGTAATTGGTCATATGAAAATCTTTCCTCCATTTCCTGCCTCGGTAACCAAGACAATTAATTAATTAGTTTGAAAATAGATTCGAGTTTAGAAATAATACTTGCTGGCGCCATAAATAATGAGAGAAAGTATACCGGGAGTGCAATAAGGATTGATTTTAGTATCACCACTCTTCCACCAAATGAAAGAAATTGATTCCTCCATCTAGAAAGTATACTTGGTGTAGTTTTTCAGTGTTGTCTGGCTCTTGCTCTGGAGTATGTTTTGTTCTTCCGCGTTGAGGTTTCGTTCAAGCTTTGGTTTTTCTGTGTGTTTGAATCAAGGTTGTTAGAATTGATTTTTTACCTTGACTCGTTTTGCCTAGGTAAAATCAAAACGTAAAATTGCAAAGTTTACCTCATATTATATATATATATATATATATATATATATATATATATATATAACATTGTAAATGCATCAATAATTTAAACTTTTAACTTCATTATAAAATAAAAAAATACACTATATCACCATAATAAAGTAATACTCACAAACTTGTATCAAACTACCTAAATTACCCACCAAATCATAAAATGTAACATCCAAAAGGTTATCCCAAAAAACAAGAATTTCATAAGTTTCTCTCAAGTTCAAAGAAACAAATGTTTTCATCTTCATCTTTAACCTAATCTAAAGTTTAACTTATTTACAACATCATCTTCATTAGTGTATTCATATTCAACTTGATTAAATTTATATCTAGATGAAAAAAGTTATTCAATACTATAACTACGATTTGAATGTGAATAAAATTAAAAAGAATGAGAGAAGTTTTCATAGATGCAAAATTTAAAATTTGAAAAAAAAGATGGTAAAATCAGGTCAAAAGAGTAAAATCCAGCGATTTTACACGATTTCACTGATTTCAGAGCAATTTAAATCATTTAAAAATCGTGCTAGAATATAGTTTTACATAAAAAGGTTTTTACCTACGATTTAACACGAAATGTTGACCTAGAAACGTGAAATCTATAGAGTTTAGGTTTTAAATCGATATTTTAACAACCTTGATTTGAATCAGTCTTTCTCTGAGTCTTGCCTAAATCGTGTGGTGTTTTCTTTCGGTCGAGTCAGCCTGCTACTGCAGTAGTTTCTGTATTGGAGCATGAGGTTATAAAGGTGGTTGTGGTGAATTGTGGTCTGTGGATGGGTGTTGTGAGTTTATTAAACTTCGGTCTATAGGTTATGGCTGTTTTGGTTAGGTGAACAATGTTTGTTTAAGACTATTTTAATCTTACAGTTGAGATATCTTGTCTAGCTGTTATTGTACTGACTTTGTATTACACTACATTGGCATTTCTTGTGCCTGTATTTTTAACAAAGAAGGATCATTATCATTATATGAACAATTAATATTTTTTTCCATGAATTTTATATTTAAACTATCCCAAAATTATAATCTCTGAACGGAGTATCGAGACACAGATCTAAATCTAAGTACAAGAAGTTGTTTTATAGAGGTTATGTTTTATATAAGTTGTGTAAATTAAACTATACAGAAGTTATGTTTTATATATTGGAAGTTGTGACTTGTGATTATGAGGTTGATATAGAACCACTAAAAATACATTAAAAAAATGAGGGCAGATTGTAGAGAGAGAAATTATTTTCCCACTCCCAATTTTATACATGCCACTCAAGTATGGCTCTTTTACCAAATTATCCTTGCAATATACTGGATTTTTTTGAAATATCCGGTCCCGTACCGGAAATTTCATATAAATACTGGAAATTTTGTTAAATTTCCAAATTTTTACCGTGCTTGATGCAACACATCAGAAATTTAAAATTTCCGGTACCAGATATTTCAAATTTCTGAGGTGTTTCACCAGTTCAAAAATTACCAGAAATTTGAAATATCTGGTATATGAATAAAATAGCGAATATATTTTACTTGAATAAAATACACGGTAAAATAGTTAACCGACTTAATATATAAATAGAATACATGTCATACATAAATGCATTACAAAAAACCTACGATCACTTCCTAGACAATTCTTCCCAACATCTGAAATGACCTGTATATGCTGATTCCCATCCTTTTGCAGGATTAGAACATTTCTCCCTCCAATGTTTAGTGACTGGAGGCAGTGGACAACCGAGTTTCAATCTTATCTGAACCCAATGATTATCGTCGACAAAACCAACAACAATGTTGTTCCATTGATCCATGTCATGTTCTTGTCTTTCTAATGTCACATACTCTTTACATTTCATGCTCACGTTTTTTGAAATATGGAATGTACACAACAAATGAGACGCGTTTGGGTACACAGAATCAATGACATTCATTAATGCAAGTTTCCGGTCTGTCACCATAACATTTGGTACCAATTTATTAGAATAAAACAACTATTTGAGCTTCTGTAATGCCCATGTGAAGTTCTCCTCCCTTTCATGTTCCAAATAGGCAAAAGGAATTATAAACGTCAATTTTGTTGATGTAACACCAACGATCTCAAGTAGTGGTAGTCGATACCTGCATGATTAAAATGCACATTCAACAACCAACTCATTCAACATATGTTTAAGATGGGAGAACTAAAATTAAAATTCTTACCTATTTGTTTTGTACGTGCAATCAAATATCAACACCAGAGGAAACATATTCAACTACTTCACAGAGTTAGGGTGTGCCTAGAAGATATCAGCCACAATATCCGAATTCTTCCTATTTCTAGTCCAACACATGTATTTCTCTTGGTGAATAAGGCTCAATAACATTTGCATTTCTGTCATTGTACCTCTATTTCCCTTTTTGTATGTTGCTCTAGCTCGATATACCTGAGTAATACTCGTGAGATTTTCTGGGTCTATGTCTTTCAGAGCAGACACGATGTACCTTGGTTCCATATTATACTTAGTCATGTCATTCACACACTTTCTTTCATCCTCTTTTAGGTGGCCCAATATGTCATGACCTACCAAATCCTTATCTAGTCTATGATTGTGCATCCCACATCTAACCATCACCTTCTAATCGATACCACTCGGAACCAATCTCAGCCTAAATGGGCATATACGCTTTATAATATAATTGCCATCAGAAGGGGCCACATATTCATTTTTCTTTTTGTAATTTCCTCCTCTATCATAACCCATAATCAATTTATCATTCCTCAATCGCAGTCCATTAGCAAAATTAGAGTGGATTGTAGCAACAACAATATCATGATTTTTTTCAATTGGCCGTGCCCATTCTAGAACCTTATCTCGTGATTTAAAAATTTGACAATTACAATAACATATAATTAGAAAACTTCATCAATTTATCTTGTGTATGAAGTCAAGTAAACATACTGTATCTGTGATGAAGTATTGCGTAAATCAGTACATGAATCCATAGAAGAAGCTAAAGCTGTCGATTCAGGGCCACAAAGATATAAAACTTCACCTGCCATACCAGAAATTTCAAGTATAATAGAAATTTCCAATTCACCGAAAATTTGAAATTTCTGGTACACCGGGAATTTAAAATTTTCTTGTACGTGTGATAAATTTTACAAAATTTACCAGATTTTTTTAAAATTCTGTTAAATTGCAATCGGATCTTTCAAAAATTCTAGTAAATGGATACCTGAAATTTGTAAAATCAAAAGAATTTTTGGTATGCACCAAAAACAAGTGACGAAAATTTGCTCTACAGTATCAAAATTTCGTTTTTTTATGATTTTGGCAACAATAATCTTTTTTCACAAAAGATAAAAGATTTGAGTAAATAGTGACAAGAGCATTTTAAGAATAATAAAATACGAGAGGGGGTGACATGTATAAAATAGGAGGTGGCAAGAAAAATTCTCTCATAGAGAGAGATTAAAACCCAATGAGAGAGATGAATATCATGAATTCTGTGTGGTGCAGTTTACTAAAATCCCAGCTTGTGTAATTTAATGGTTAAATTGAGTGGTACACTAGTGAGAGATTTAATAGAACCCTCATTCTAGGATGTTAGTATTTATAGTCCAATTTAAATAAAATCTGATATTGGATTTTATGAATATTTTATTGATGTATGTTGTTTTTATAACACGAATAGATTTATGTATTGGTAGTGCTTTTATGCGATTCCCGTCAATCCATCTCTCGTGTACATTTAAAATAATTGAACTAAATGAAGATAATGCACTTTAAAATTTGGTCTTTGCATGGTAACCTTTTTGTTTTTGTTTTTACAATTAGTAAGAAACTCGTGCTATCGTACGAGTCCCATCTGCATTCATCTTACACGTTTATTAAACCACATTTATAAAGTTTGAATTCATTTTTCAATTGGTTAACATTCACATAATCACGAACATAGACTAATAATATACACAAACTTTTAAGTATTGATATGTACTTATATTAAATCGTGCATCCGATTCTCTAACTTCAATTATATAGAACAACAACAACAAAAATTTAAAAGATACACATTAAAATGAACAATCTATAACTAGTATCTCATATACACGTTCACATCAGTCTACAAATGATATCTCATAGATATGTTCACATCTATCCGTAAATCCAGATGAGTTAACAAATCCCAGTTGAATTCAAATGAGTTGATTCTAAAAATTCATAGATATGTTCACATCTATCCGTAAATCCAGATGAGTTAACAAATCATAGTTGAATTCAAATGAGTTGATTCTAAAAATTTATTAAACATATTTTTGATATTATTCAATTTTTTCAAATCTTAAAATGTATGAAAGCTCCTCATTAAATTTCTGTTTTAAAACATTTTTATTAGATCATATTTATAAATTTTACAAATAAAAAATGTATGACAGTATCCCCGTCAAAAATTAATAAATAAGTGAATATATTCATGCAAATTCAACATGAAGATTAAAATCAAACCTATAATCTAATCTTCAAAATAAAAAAAATAACAATCACATATAAATTAATTGTAAAATTTTATAAATAAAAATATCATCAAATTTCTATTAAAAGAAGAAATTTTGGATGACTAAGAGGAAATAATAATAAGATCATAAAACAAAATAAAGAATACAAAACGAGTCCAGATCATCTCCACACAACATTTCTTTGTTTAATTAAATAACATGTGGCATTAAATAATATCAATGGCTAAGATTATTTTTACTATTTTATGTTTAATAAATAAAATTTATATAATGAAACTCACTATAATGACATCTTCTTCAACCATATCAATCTCAATCACAATAACCAGAAACCACATCACACCATAATCTCAACAATCCTATATCACTCTTCTATACAATCTCATTCACTTGTTACTAGCATCGTTTATCATACTTTTGTGTTTTTTCGCCGCCGCGTTCTCCCGTCGTTGTGTAGCTAGTTTCAAGCGTTTTAACGCCTTATTGTCATACGGGTAAGAACATTAACCATTTTTATTAGAAATCAATTTGACTGATTATCTTTCTTTTAAATTATTTTTTTGAAAATGTTTCTCTTTTAATCAGTATACAAAAATGTATTTGAATTTATATGTCTAACACATTGAATCTATTTTTTAATCAGAAGCCCCAAGTGTGTTGCCAATTTCAACTCTTGAAGGTGTGGTTCAATGGGTCAACAATATCTATGAAAGTATTTTGCCAAATAGTGAAAGAGAATTTTGTTGATCATACACCATGCTTGGAAATGGAGTTTGAATTTGAGGCAGCTGCGTATGAGTTTTATAAGGAGTATAGTAGGAGAATCAATTAGAATGTGTCAAGTATCCATATCATTTGAAAATGGTGAATTTGACAACAATATCAACACCGGTAACTTTACAGAAGCAAAAGGAAAGAGTGTCCGTATAAGAGCAAAAAACGACCCAAATCTTGAAATAAAAAATTGGCTAAAAAGAAAAAGGTAAGTGTATCACACAAAAAGAAAAAATCTCAAGAAAATTTGATAATTTATGCATAACTTATATCATATGTGTAATACAAATTACTTCTACTTCATATTACATACTTCATATTTGTAATGGAATTTACTTTAACTTTGTAGGAAAAATCTGCATGAAATATCTGCAGCAAGTCTAAACTACAGCAAATATGCAGGAAAATAATTGTGAACATGCCCTTCATCCAAATCTAACTTTTACTCAATTGTTAATTGTAAGCAAACAACTTAATCATATGTATGATATACCTTTTAAACTATATTTTTTTAACAAAATACTTAAACTATATTTTTGTAACAAAATACTTAATTTTTATGTGTAGCAACCATCATTAGATCATGTAGTTTTGGATGGAAGTCATACTTTTGATGACATGTACTCATCATTAACATCAATGATAAATTCCAATTATAAATTTGGAATGTTAGTATTACTCTCTTGAAAGAGTCATTATGTTTATAAATTTGCTGTTATGTTTAGAATGATAAATTTGGAATGTTTATAAATTTACTGTTATGTTTTTTTTTTTAAAGAGCCAAATGATAAAATAAATGATAAATTTAAAATTAAACAGTTGAATCTCATCATCATTTTATTAAATTTCAATATAAGAGTACAAAATATATTTACATTATACATTCAGTACAGAACAATTCACTTGAGCTAGAAAATTCATTACAATTCTTCATTCGTTAACTATTTCTATTGCAAAAAAAAAAAAAAAGAGCTACACAAAGAAATGTTGATATGGAGAGGATTTGTACTCCTATTTCTGTCTGTTTTTCCTTCATGCTTGCCCTCTTTCCTTGTTTCTAACCAAGATCTGATATCATGAATGTTATCATTCCATCCTCACTGATAGCTTGAAGTACTCCTCACAAATCTACATGTTTCAGTAACAGATTGTTAAACTCTTTAAGACGAAAATGGATTGGATTTTTCAATCCGCGGTTAGTCTACGGTTCGTTGTTTTTGGACCGCCAAACCGGGTTCAACTGAGATTCAACCGATTAAATATAATTTTAAATAATTTACTGGTGTGAAGTCTTCCACAGATATAATTTATGTTTTCTTACAAATTCATTTAGGCTCTATAACTTTTACATGTTTTTGCCTACTTCTATGTCACTGTAAAGTTCCAACGTGCTGTAGATCTAAGAAGAAATGGTTTGAGCTGAAGATTTATTATGAATTTCAGGAAGAAAGAAGGGAAATCCAGTTCAACCTCTTAAATAAGCTAAACCGCTGGTTTTTCCGGTTTTCCAACTGGTTCAACCGGTTACACCGGAGGATCCGGTCCGTTTTTTATTACACTGATTAATTCACATGGCAGAGAGGAGATTCCTATGGAAGCAAATGCTACCCAATTATTAAATCACCTCCGTTTGGATACAACGATCGTAATATTTGTTTTTGTTGGAGATAAATTGTTTAAAGCAAATTTATAGCAACTGATTATAATATTTATTTTCATTAAGGTTGAAAAGGTAGGCACAGGAACTATTTCACAAGAACCACCATTGCCATCAAATACATTTGAAATGCTAATATGCGGTGCAAGGTATCTAAAATTGAATTCTATTCAGACCATGCAGGTAACTTGGTGTTTGAGTTTTGAAGATATGTTTTTTTTTTATTTAAATAATAATTCTACTCATTCTCTATTTAAGACATAGTAGAAAGATGTTCTCGAGACACTTCCAAAATAGAAGAGAAAGATACAAATTTTCAAAAGTAATAGAAATTTTTTATATTAAATAAAGTATTTTAGAAAAGGTATCTACTGTTTCATGTATAAGTGATATTCCCTACAAAAGCTTTTCATCTATTAATTTTTTGGTTGAATAAGCATTATCATGTGTGTAATTGGATAGATAAAAATACAAATTTACTTTAATTTAATTTAACTTACTATAAAGATATTCTTAGACATTTGATGTGACACAATAACAAATAATTTTTATTTTTAATTTCAAATAAAAGATATTCTTAGACATTCGATGTGACACAATAACAAGTAACTTTTTTATTTTAATTTCAAATAAAGAGAATATTATCTCACCAGAGTTTTTAGCAAATGACTATAACCATCTTTTTTAAAATACCCTTGATCCAACAAATTTTTTATGTGAACTAGCATCTCATGTTATATTAATATTGACAGCCGTACCAATTTCATCCTACATAATTGTAACATATTAACTTATCGATTTCATCTTCATGAACAAATACGTTTCGAACAAAAAAAAGATTTGGTAGATTCGATATTTCTTTAACGATAGATGCCGATGTTGAGACATGATTGATGTAACTATGATTGAATATTAAATGTTAAATATATTTAAAAGAGTTGATAGATTAAATTAGACTGTTTAGGTCACAGAATAATTAGAAATTACTAATGAGCGTGATTCTAGAAGAAGAGAGTGAATTAGTTAGTTTTTAATTGAAAATTAAATATAATGTGATAAGTTTTTTTGCTAAATATTTTTACATTTACTAAATTTTTCCCACAAAAAACATCCTCTTCATTATATTTAGTTTTCAAATAAAAAATAATTTATTTTTTAATTTTTTTAAATTTAATTTTATTACTATATATAAAAAACTAATCAACTATCCGATTTTATTCAGAAGAACTGTTTGGAAGTATATATCTGTTAAGTTATGGCAGAACCAGAGTCATTAATAAGTTCTAATTTTTCTGCGATCCAAATGGTTTGATTTTATTAACTCTTCTAAGTATATTTAATATTCAATCATAGTAATAATTGTTTACATAAATATAATTATATTATAACTATGTAGGATCATATTGATATGGCTTCCAGGATGCATGTTCATATAAAAAGTGTGTTGGATCAAAAGTATTCTAGAAAAGATGACTCTCGTCGTTTGCCAAGAACTCTAGTAAAATAATATTCCCTTTATTTGAAATTAAAAAAAATTCATTTATTATTAGTGTGTCACATCAAATGTTTCATCTTTATGGTAAGTTAAATTAAATTAAATTAAACTTGTATTTTTATCTATCTAATTCGATACATGATAATGCTGATTCAACTAAAAATTAACGGATGAAAAACTTGTGTATGGTATAACACTTCTACAGGGCTATAATTCGATACCGTATGTACTTTATTTAATATAAAACTTTTCTATTGCTTTTGACAGAACTTACAGTATATCGATTTAAAATCAATTTATTTATCTAACACGTATTTTTTTTCTTTTTGTATTTTTCTACTCTGTTTTGGAAGTGTTCTGAGAAATTGTTTTTTATGGGGTTGTTTTCAAATATTTTGATTAGTTTCTACAGTAAGAAACAAGGTTCTGTAGGTTTGTCAATGATCGAAGCGGAATATGTGGCCACCGGTTGTTGTTGCGCACAAATATTGTGGCTTTTAAGCAACAATTGATAGATTTTGACATTAAACGGTTGCATATTTCAATCATGTGCGGCAACACTAGTGCTATCAACATCAAAATTTGTGGTGTTTGTATGGTTGCTCTTGAATACTTTTTTTGTACATAGACTTTGTGTATAGTAAGAAATCATCTTAATATCCACATTAAAATTAGGCGGCGTAGACATATCCACACGTAAGAACAAAAGTGGGGAACTGTGAAAACAAATCATCGCATCTTTAATTGCATTACGTTTCATTAAGTAATTCGTCAAATAACATTGTGTTATCAATTGCTTTGTAAGAATTTTCTGAAATTGTTTGTTGATAAGCCTATAATCACTATTGATTATAAGTTGGTTCTAAAATCAACACAACAAACGAAAATTCTGAAAACTCGATTGCACATCAAGTATTTGACTACCTTGTTCATTAATTTTGCTCAGAGTCATTGGAAATAGCCTTACGAGGTTAATTGGTTTAAGATAATAATAACGTGATATTCTGTTAATTGTTAAAATTGCTTATTGTTTTGATCATTTCATATATTTGTTTTGCATATCCGAATTTCCAATAACAAGATTCCTACAGATGACATTTATCGATTCATATCAAAATCTTCCATGCCACTTGCTTTCAAATAACTTTAAAAACCCAAATTTCATTTGGTGATTTTGACTTGATGATCTATTCACCCTCTCTAAATAAGTCACCATCGTCTAATAGAGAAATGATCCAATAATGATCACCTACATATGAAACTTGGGCGTTTAGGATTCATAATATATGCAGCATCAATGGCAATAGCATCTGTATCATATCATCCAAAAAATTAAAATAATTATTTTGGAGAGGAAACAACTTAGAAATAGTTATGCAAAGAGCTTTCATGACATTTCCCCAATTAATAACTGCAATATGTACAAATAACTCATATATATGTCAAACATGCTGTATATGTACTTTAGGAACCAAGTAAAGCTAAGAAGGAAGCACCAGTAAGATTAATCAAAAGGAATTATACTTCGATCAGATAGAATTCACTAATGCACTTGAGTCATAAATCATTATACGTAGCCCAATATAGTAGAAATGTGGCATAACAATATTCTGGGGAAACATCTGTAATTTTAAATTTCTGTTTCTGTTCCATAGTCAAGCCTGCATATTGGCTTCGGTCAAACAGTCTTTCATAGTAAGCAGAAGTAGTTCCTTGAGTTTCAACCGAAGAATATGGAATTTTTTTGACTCCACCAACATCTTGAAGAAATGCAAAGACAGCTGATGATATAAAACACGAATCAGAGGAGAAAGAAGTTCCATTATGTGTCCAAAAATGAAATTATCAAGTTATTAAGGTTAAAGTAAGCCATACAATTCTCATCGTGACTACTGTTGGGGTTTAATCGGTAATTGATTTCCTGGTTGACGATCATTTCTCTTTCCGAGGAAGATAGTAACTAAAATGTTTAAACTATCTCTTGATACATTATATCCCTCGTATGGTTGTTTATGATCATCTAGTCCAGAGAATGCAACCGAAATTGCATGAGGTATTTCATGCTCACTATGGTAATGAAGTAATGTAGCAATAAATTATTACCAAACATAGGCATAAAGTACAATCAGAATCAACGACGCGAGTATTCTCCGCAACCTTAGGTTCCAGAACCTCCCTGCTTGCAGTCATTGCCTATGCCTCTGCAAGGTCAGAGGAACCAGGTGCCAGGGAAGAATTAACTCTCGAATCCGTGTCAGCGACAAAACCAACATCAGCAAGGCTAACACAGACAAAGAGGGCCCAGAAGGAGGTTTGGTCCAATCTCAATGCTTTATGATTATTTGTTCCCCCGCTTACTCCAGAACTCTCTGGTGGAGTTGGAGTAGATTGAGCCTCCTCCTTTCACTTATCCTTTGGGTTACGACTCCAATACCAAATGCGACTTCCATTATGGGACAACTGGTCATTCAGTTGAAGATTGCAGAGTATTCAAGATCAAAGTCCAAGAGCTCATTGATTATGGGGCTATTTCATTCACGCCAGATGACCTACATATAAACTGAATCCCCTCGCTCAGACATATGCCAAAACTGCAAAAAGCGTCCCTTGAAGCAATAAGTCAAGCTTGAAAGAGTCTCCTCATCATTGGCAATCATCAAATCATTTCAGCATTTTTATTTGTAATTTTTCTTGTTTGTTGATTGCTATTTGCTTGTAAAAACTTGTCTTTTTTTAAAGGATAATAATAATGCATTGCATATGCTTGTTTCGAATCAATCCATTCATGTTCACTCATTTATTTTCCTAGTTATCGATATTAAAATTTTGTTTAAAGCAAAAAAATAATTCAAAAGGAGAATGATGAAATCAAAATGCGCGAAATTACTAGTCGTATACTTTTGGATAAAACCCTATTGACAATGTAAGACATTGTTTCAAATCCCCAAACTTCAGAGATATAAGGGAGATAAACTCTCATAAACCCCTTTGAGCATTGAAGCATGAGTTTTTTTCTATACAAAAAATTCACAATTTTAACCATGGTAGTGTAACATTGATTTATATAAGTTGGCTTTCAAATACAACTTAATTTTCAGATTATAAGTTTCCATATCTATTTAAAAAAATGTATTTTAAGTGAGGGTTAGTGAAACAAACTATCTACAAAGAATATAATAAACTCAACCTAATATTCTTTAATCTTCTATGAATATGCATAATAATTTTAAGAACAAAACGTTTCTAAGTAACAAGAAGTCTCTTTTCTTGTGACTTAGTTGCTTTGTTCTTTCTATGAGAATATTAATCAACAACAACAAAAACTTACAAAATCATTTATCAACAAATCCATATATTATAAATTATTTCTAGGACGCACCTTTTATTGAAATTAATCGTAGAACTGGAATCAATTATGAGGTTCATCTAGTTTATGATGCAATGAAAAAGAAATATAAAATGGATGAACTTTACACAATAGTTTCATACTTCTTACATTTCTTCTCATTGTATCTCAAACTAGATGAAGTTTGCTACCGTTGTTGTTTCTTCATTCACTTTTCTTATGACTTAGCAATATTTTGTTCTTGTTTTGAGTCCTACAAATACCAAGAAAGTTATCAACATGTGAAACTGCAAACTTATTTGACAACAACACAACATGCAACAACATAGAACAATAAAATAACCATAAATCATCTAACAAGAAATAAATAATAAAAAAAAATCATGTGAAAATAACAATATACACGAAAAACGAGAGAATAAGGAAGAAGTAGAATATTTTATGTAAGAAGAACAAGATTGACGACTATACTGTAGAATAAGAATGTCAATGACGAAGAAGAGAAAAAATAAGTTCTAGGATTTTGCTGTGAAAGATACACCACTACTATACTATCAAATCCAACGGTTATCAATTATTCCTCCTATCTCTTATTTTAAAATCCTCTTACTTGATACATCCCTATATATATATATATATATATATATATATATATATATATATATATATATATATATATATATATATATATATATATATATATATATATATATATATATATATATATATCAACGGTTGAACAAAATAACCGTAGTGATGTTCAAACCCATAAAAATTTGATTGTACCACCACAATTTGAACATAAACCGTTATTATATCCTTACAATTTTTTATTAAAAATAAAAATAAAATTAGTGTCTGAGTTTAGAGATGTCACCACGGGGTTAGAAGAACCGAGGTGACTTGGGCGTTATTGTATACCTGTTTTATAGTATTTTATGCATATCAATTAAATCGGGAAGTTAACTTTCGTGTTTTTCTAAAACTAGGAAAACGAAGAAAAAAAGCAAGTCTAATTATTCTAACTTCAAACTCCAAAAAACCTACACGCATGCCTCACTAAACAATCTATTATGCATCCTAATGTATCATAAATAATCTATTATATGTTTAACTTCAAACTAATGCCTCACAAAAAAATTGAAAGAAAAAAAGAAAAACTTACTAAATGTGAGAAGTCAATGATTTTCCGATTGAACGAAGTGAAGTAGATGTTGATTGATGTTCTGGGCTTGAATTCAATGTAATATAAATAATAGGAAAACTTGAAAAATAATAAAAATGGAGTTTGCTCAAAAGTTGTGTTTTTGGTGCTGAGTAAAATTTTCTGAATATGAAGAAGAGGGAAGAAGGAAGGTTTGACGTGTCCTCTAAATCAAAAGTATACGAAACGTAACTTCTATAAAAAGTAGGGACATTAACTTGGGTAAAGAATAGAGAACTTAAGTTTTGGCATGGCTTTGAGTCTTACCATTGATTCTATTTTTGGTGCATTTGAATGTTAAGTTTTGAATTTTAAAATTATTATTAATTTTTCAGAGGGTCTGTGAACACCTCTAAGAATGCAAAGGTAATTCTGGTGTATTAGTCGGGCATTAGGCTTGTGTCATGGTTTTGTCTATTGACCATTTGCATCGGTCCGATGGGTTCTTGTTTGTAGCTTGAGAGTAACCTACTAACCATCACTATCCAATATTATAGTACTTTTATTTTACTCAAATTAACTTATTATTGTTTGTATTCAATATTATAGCAATTTAGGATTACCTAGCAGAGGTATTTTCAATGGCTGCATGCAGGGAGGTTCTGGAGCTCAAAATTGAGGAGAATACTCGCGAGGTAGCTCCTGACCCAATGTTAGGGAAGCAAGAAGAACAACAATGAATTAGTTATAACCGTTATTTTTTACTTTTTCTTTAAACAAGATTACAAGTGTTACAAGAATAACAAATAACCTCTCTCACCCTAATTAAGATTTGTAGTATGCATTGATGAGAGACTAAATGTTATTTATAATAAACGTAACATACTAAACTAATGATTTTTTCATCATAATATCCATTACAAACTAACTCAGGATACAAACTAACTTAAACAATTGGACATAACAAACAAGTCTGATTCGACATGCTAACAAACCTAACATTATCGACTAATGTATGTTAGAATAACTTCGACTACAACACACATTATTTCGTCAGAAGCATGAGAACAAGCTTCAATCTCATACTTAATTTCTATCAAAACAAAAGTTACCTCTTCAATCATATTAGAGTTTGATCTAATATCTTACCATCCTCTTAACAAAAAAAAATAGTAAAAATGTTATTTTCTTTTCAGCAGTGAATACTTTGTTTTTAAAGATATTACGTTTCACAAAAATATTCTTATTTCAGCGGTCTTTAACCTCTTGAGGAGAACATGACTCCGACTCTAAAAATTTCTAATCCTTATATGGTTTCAATTCTAATGTCATCCTCCCCGTGTGAGTTTTTGTTTGTTTGGTGATGGCTTGCAAAGTTTGTTGTTGAAGTTCATTCTTAGATACTTGACTTGCTAGTTGCTTCCTTTGTTAAACAATGAATGAATAGTGTGGATGGGACAGACTCTCAACCACTTATTTTGACCCATCAAATATAACCACGTTGAAATGAAAAGTCATGCCAAAAGAAAGCCATCGTTCAAATGAAATATATTTAATGCAAGTCTCAAGTTTTTGCTTTTGCAGTGACAAAGTTATAAAGAATGTTAATGTCACTATTATAAACCAACTAAATTAAAAAGTTGAAGAAGCAATCATAATTTCGTAAGCCGTGACTCTTTTATCCTATAATAGTCTACTTGGATTAATCTTATTAATATATATGTCATCCAGCTTAATCAAAATGAAGATAGATTTTTTTAGGCTATTGATGTCACCGTATTTCTGATACTATTGAGTAATAAGAATGATTAACACAAAACACTTGATTCATGAACAAAGACTTTGATAAAAGTGGAGGAAAAATGGAATGTATGCAAATTACGTACAGGTTGGTGTGGATATGTTTAGGGGTGTGAAAAATATTCGGGGGTCTGATTTTTTAAATTCATAATCAAATTTAAATCCGTTTAAAATATTTAGATATAAATGAATGATTATTAACCAATTTAGTGTTTAATAATTTTGGATATTCATTCATATAATTCAGATATAATTAAGTGGTTATTAACCGGTTAAATTTTTTTAGATTCGATTATAATTCAGTTATTATTCAAAATCTAAATTTTTTAATATCGAAAATTAAAATAAAATATTTTCTTAATTTTTTTTTCATAAAATTGAATTTTTCTTTAAAATCCGATTATATAACCATAACTAAATTTATAACCAATTTATAATCCGTTTTAATTAAAATGTAGTTTTGATTATAAATTCAAACTATTTAAATGGTTTAAAAATAATTATGATTTGGTTATAAAAAATAGGTAAAATACTCATTTTTGTTTCTTAACTATACCTTTAGATTCGCATTGGTCCCTTAATTTTTTTCCGTGTCATTTTGGTTCTTTAACTTTTAAAACGTTTCATTTTAGTCTTTTTTTTGTCTAATTAGCGACGGAAAAACTTTGAAATTCATAGCTAATTAGACAAAAATGACTAAAATAAAATATTTTAAAAATTAAAGAATCAAAATGATACGAAAAAAAAAAATTAAAGATCAATGTGAATTCAAAAATATAATAAGGAATCAAAATGAGTATTATGCCTAAAAAATAACCAACTATATGTTGTAATGAAAGAAAAGCCGAAAAAAACTCAAACACTCAAAGTGATAGAGCAAACAGTGCACTAAATGGGAGCTTAAATGGAACAAGCGAAAGTTATATGCTTAGCAAAAGATACTTTTGGTCAAACTTAGGTTAGGTATGAAACAAAACATATTTGGAAGCTTTTGTGGCTCACTGTTTTATCATGCATCTGGCTACAAATGAGAAACGTTGTTTCTTTTAATTCTGCTCATAAGTAATTATGGTTAGGGGTGTTTTCAGTTGGGTTGGATAGAATTTGAATATATGATTACCTTGAATATTGGATTGGACAGGCCGGTCGGACCGATCGGATTTGGAATCGGTCAGATAATTAATCTGGTTTAATTGTTAGATCAGGAATATCGTTGAATCGGCAAAAATCGAGAAAACCAAAAAAATCGACGGTTTTTTAAAATCGGTGGTTCAATTGCATTTTTTAATTTTAATATTTTTTTAAATTTATTTATTTTACTCAAAATTTTAAAAAAAATCGCAGTTTATTTTTTATTCGTTTTAATTATTTTATTAAAATATTATATTTAAATAAAAAATAAAAAATAAAATTACTGTTTATTTTTTTACTCAATTTTTTTAATAAAATCGCAGTTTGATGTTAAACCGGTTCTTGTTGAGATAAATGTTGATAAATGTTTCATAAATGAAGAATTGTTTACTACTTGTGAACATATGATTCAATTCGTCTGGTAATCAGGAGTTCGGGGTTTTGCATTGTAATCAGAACATCCGACAATAGTTCAAATATAAGACAACCATTTGTATGAATGAGATGCGAGAGAAGTGGCACATATGTTCTCCTAATTCGGAAGTTGAAACAGGATGACACCGAAATGAGAAAATATGGTTGTCCATAAAAATTGCGCGAATATTGTAATGTGGAAATTTAATCTGATTTTTGGAATACATAAATGACCAGTGGTTTTCACACATTTTTAGCAGTTATTTTAGTTATTGTTTCTTTTAATTATCGAGCTTTTATTCCATTTTCTCACGTTTTATGCTTTGGTTTTGTATTTTAGTGTTTTTAGGTTCGCAAGAATAAAACATGACAAATTGGGACAAAAAAAAGGCAAAAGTGCAGAAACTGAAGAGTTCAAGATCCAAAGAAATAAAAGTAGGAAAAATTAGAAGCAACACGGTCCGTGTCTCACAGCACGGCCTGTGTCAGGAGTTGGATTTTCACCCATAGTAAAACCAGAGGGCTAACACGGCCGTCCATGTGGCTTGGCACGGCCCGTGTCAAGAGGCTTGGAGCATAAAATAAAATCTTCAAAATCAGGAACCAACACGGCCAGTGTTGCACAACACGGCCCGTGCTGGTAACACAAACAAGATTTTAGATTTTAGATTTTTTAAGTGAATCTGAACTTTGGAGGGCACTTTGGACATTCTGCTTGACTGGGATTTGTGTGGAGACTATTTAATTTAGTTTTTAGGATTGAGAAAGGACTTTTTGCACAATTGGAGATTACACGATAGATGAGAATGAAGCATTCAGGATAGATCAAGACAAAGAGGATGAAGTTTCAGTTCATTCAGAGCATTCAAATTCAGAGGCAGAAACACTTTCGGAGACAATGGATGAAAATCCACCACCACCAGAGAGACTTCTTGGTGATTATGGTGGGACAAATGCACCGGGTGACAGGATGACAATTGTAAACCATCAGGTGAATGTCCCCAATTTTCAACTGCATCCTAGAACAATCAAGCAGTTTGAGAGAAGGTCTTTCATTGGAAAGGTCAATGAATATGCCAATAAACACTTGCTGAGATTTTTGACCATGAGCACCACGTTGAAGATTGAAGGGCATACGGATGAAGCAAAGAAACTGAGAATGTTTTTGTTTACCCTGTCTGAAGATGCTAAAGAGTGGTTTTACTCACTACCTGCTGGTAGTATTTCTATTTGGGAAGAGATGGAGAATTTTTTTCTTGATGAGTACTTTCCTGCTTTTGTTTATATTAGCAAAAGATATGAAATTGTGAATTTTAAGCAGAAAGAAGGAGAGTCACTTGGTGATTCCTATAAGAGATTCAAGAGATTATTGGTAGCTTGTCCCACTCATAATATGGACCAGACTAAGAAAATGCAAATGTTTGTGAATGGTCTCTGAATGAATACAAAGCAACTTATTGACACAACTGTCGGTGGCTCATCCAACTTTACAACAACCACTGGTATTAAGAAGATCATTGAAGTCATTACTGCAAATGAGCATATGGAAATGTATGACAGGGTTACAAGCAAACCAGAGGGAGTGATTGATTTGAATTTGGAAGTAAACAGACAACTAAAAATCGAAGAGGCAATAGCTGCAAAAGTGGAGAAAAAGCTCAAAGCTATGAACATGGGAACTCAACAGGTAGTACATGTTAAAAATGTGGTTTGTGACATTTGTAGTGGACCACACATGACTATGCAATGTCTTGAACTCCAAAACAAATTGAGGAGATAAAATTCTTGAAGCAGAATAATCCTTATTCTAACACCTATAATCCTGGGTAAAAGAATCATCCGAATTTTTCCTAGAAAGATCAGCAGCAACAAACTCTTCAAAACTCAGAATGAGAGGTGGCTATTGAAAAGATGGCTGCCCACACTTCCCAATTCCAAGAAGAAACAAGAAGCAATCACAGAAACATCATAGCTGAAATTAAAAATCTGGAGGTACAAATGGGGCAAATTGCACAACAAGTAGCGATGCAAGCACATGGAAATCAGAAGAACCATGAGAATGTGAATGTTGTGACGACCAGGAGTGAAAAAGTTTCTAAAGTAAGAGAAGAGGTGAAAGTTGATGATAATCTTATAGAAGTGGATTTAGAAGTGAGAGAGGACAAGAAAAAGCAGGAAGAAGTGGGGATACTTGTGAAGCCAGTTGAAGAAAAAATTAAACCTAAGATCTGGCTGCCATACCTCTCTATAATGGAAAAGAAGGACACAAAAAAGAAAGAGTTTGATAAATTTGTCAAATTGTTCAAAAACATGGAGATCAACATACCTTTCTTTGAAGCGCTCGAGAAAATGCCTCTGTATCAAAAATTCACAAAGGAGGTGCTATCAAAAAATAGGCCAACAGATGATAAACATGTACCCGTTGATGAGAAGTTGTGTGCAGTTACGCATGAGAGAAGAATACCTGTAAAGCAAAAGGATCCTGGATCTGTGGAAATCCCGTGCACAATAAAAGACAGGAAATTTAAAAGGGTTCTAATTGATTCTGGATCTAGTGTGATTTTAATGCCATTATCAATCTTCAAGAAGCTCGGTATTGAGAAGATAAGCAGGGGAGGAACAAAATTGAAATTTGCTGATCACACCATCATGAAATCATACGGGATAGCTGAAGATGTGTTGGTGGAAATTGAAAATTTTGCCTTTCCAGTTGACTTCCAGATCATGGATATCCCTGAAGATGAAGAGACTTCTATCATTCTTGGTCGACCACTCTTACTGACTAGTCGGTGCAATTTTGACATCGAGAGAGGTAATCTGACATTAATTTTTTTTGATGAAGAGATAACCTTGCTGGTGTTAGAAATCAAGAAGAATGATGCAGGTGGAAAGAATAAATCTTCCATTGGTATGATCAAAGTAGAATGAGAGAACACAAAGGAAAAGTCTCCCCCAGAAGAAGTCTCGGGCATAATCTCTCAAGTTGCACCCATAACAACTCCCAATATCACTCAAGCTGTCAAGAAGAGAAAGAAACATGTATGCAAAGGTGAGAAGAGGTGAGAAGATGGAAGTTAGAAATAACAGGAATCACGCAGTGGCCAGTGCTTTTGATCTATATGAGTTTTGGTGCGCGGAAAGTACAAGCAACAAGGTGTGGAGGAGAAAGTACCCCTATAAGGGGCCCGTCGAGCCATGTGACGTTAAACAAAGTGCTTCGTGGGAGGCAACCCACACTTTTAATAACTTAGTTTCTATTTTGTTTAGTTTAGTTTGCAAATAATAAAAAAAAGAGTCTTACTTGCGAAAGCTAGGAGGCAGCAGCTGGTGCTGCAGTACCCTGTGAGTCACCTCTCTTGAGCTTGGTCAGAAACATTGAGGCCAATGTCTAGTTCATGTTTGGGGGAGGTTTTACTGCGTTTTATTTTGTTTATTTACCTGTAAGGTTAATGCCAATTCTGTGTAAGTCCACGTGTAGAAATTCTCCCGAATTTTTGAACGAAATTTTTGTTTTGCGTTGCGCAAAAGCTTGTATTTCAATGAGATTGGGAATAATATGTGGACATAAAGGGAAGATTTCTCGAGGGTAGGAAGTTCAGAATAATGTGACAGTGATACGAGTCTAACGTGTAGATTTGTACCATAGTGCTTAAAGTCTGTGAAGTACTCCTTGAGTAGTTTATATATACAGTCTGGCACAATTCATATTCATATGCAGGCATGATTGGTTGAGAAACAAATAAAAATGGCACCAAATGATGAAAAGGCGGTAAAAGGAAACCGTCCCGCTAAGTTGGGTATCCCTCACCAGGTTATTCATCCCAAAAGGGGTTGATCCCCAAACATCGTCCAGATTAAGGACAATATATAACCACAAGGTTTGAAAATTTCATCGGTAATAAGAGGTAGTAATTGCTGCTCGTTTGGTGCTCGAACATGCAAAGTTCTTGGGTAGTCATGTGCATGTGATGATTATCATAATTCTTAGTGCCTTAATTTGATTGTGCAAATGAAAAAGGAGGAAAGTCAGAAAGAGAAAAACTTAAGTACGAAGCATAGATGGAGAGGTATCTTTGTGTCATGTCAATACCAGGCACACTACTTTCTGAGCAATGTGAACTAGAGTCTTGCATATGAGTACCGAACTGCTTTGATTTTCATGAGTTCTTGTAATCGTCGCTTGAGATCTAGCAACGGTTTAAGTTTGGGGGAGTTTGACCAATGATTTTCACATAGTTTTTTTAGCAGTTATTTTAGTTATTGTTTCTTTTAGTTATCGAGCTTTTATTTCATTTTATCGCGTTTCATGCTTTGGTTTTATGTTTTAGTATTTTTAGGTTCGCAAGAATAAAATATGAAAAATTGGGACAGAAAAAGGCAAAAGTGCAGAAATGGAAGAGTTCAAGATCCAAAGAAATAAAAGTAGGAAAAATTGGAAGTAACATGGCCCGTGTCTCACAACACGGCCCGTGTCAGGAGTTGGATTTTCACCCATAATAAATCTAGAGGGCTGACACGGGCGCCCGTATGGCTTGGCACGGTCCGTGTCAGGAGACCTGAAGCATAAAATAAAATCTTCAAAATTAGGGACCAACACGGCCAGTGTTGCACAACACGGCCCATGTTGGTAGCGCGGACAAGGTTTTATATTTTAGGTTTTTTAAGTGAATCTAAATTTTGGAGGGCACTTTGGACATTCTGCTTGACTGGGGTTTGTATAGAGACTATTTAATTTAGTTTTTAGGATTGAGAAAGGACTTTTGCACAATTGGAGATTACACGATAGATGAGAGTGGAGCATTCGGGAAGAATTGGAGACAAAGACTCTTTCATGAGCGGAAGCAATTGAAGAATCTACCAATCCAAGTTTCTTTGTAATGTCTATCTTATTAATTATTGTTGTTTTCTTTGTGAATATTATGAGAGGCTAAACCCTCAATGTTAGGGGGTGTCCTTAATTTTTCATGTTAAGAATATTGATCTCTTTGTTTTGTTAATCAACAATTTAGTTTATTATGCATCAATTCGATTATTTAGAAAAGTTTATCGTTTGACCCTATGGGACCATAGGATTAGACTGATTTAATACATTAGAGCCAGACGGTCGTGTTAAGGTTTTCTAAATGATGATATTATTAAGGATTTCACCTAGGACTAGGGCAATCCTATAATAACCAGAATTGTTCTTGATAATTGCATGCTTAACCTTTTTACTAATTTGAATGGAAGTTAAAATTAGGAATATGGGTTAAAGGTTTTTCACTAAGGAATTGGGAAAAGATAACAACGAGAATCGATAATTGAGGCGGATGAACTTGTTGAATTGATCAAAGAGTAAGAATATTAACTGGAAAATTATACACTCTCCCTAGCATATTTTCATCAAACAAAAGTCAATTTTCTATATTGCTTTAATTTACATTTAGTAAGGATTTATTCCAATCAACCCAAATCCATTGTTTTTGTTTAATTGGTAAGACATCATACTTTGTGTTTTCTACGCAATCCTCAAGATCGATATATTTGGGGTAAAACCCAATACTACTATATCGGTAAAAATAGTACACTTGATATTTTTCCGATCAATAACCATGCCTTGCAAAAAATTCTAGTCGGTTTTCCCATCACATGTCGTCTTAAACCAGAGCAGAAGGAAATTGTTTCAAACATGTCTTTAATCAGAGTGGCGCTGAAAAACATACTTGTAGATTTGAAACATAAATAGACAAAAAGTGTTTCAAATATCAAGTAGGTTTACAATGCGTGTAGTCAAAATCGAGAAAACATGACACAAATGTGAAATAGATCGTATCTCTATGTCTTGTGGAACTCCTCTGGATTATAGGTCTTAAGAATTATTAAAAAGCATATTGAAATTGACCCAAGCCTTTGAAAATTTGTTTTTGCAAGATTTTTAGTTGCATGTGTCGACACATTCGAATTTCAGGTCGACACATGTAACTCATGCATCCATGCCAGATCGACAGATACTGAAAGTTTTCTAAAATTGGAGAAATTATTATTTTATGTGTCGACACATCTGTCTTTTAGGTCGACACATGTAACTCATTTTTAAAGTCTTTAGCTTCTGTAAGTTATAGGTCGACACATCTTGTTTCTCAGGTCAACACATGCATTCATTTCCTAGCGTATGTGTCGACACATACGAATTTCAAGTCGATACATACAAGCAGAATTGGTCAAAATTTCATTTCTTTTTATTCTGAAATTTTCATTTTTGCCCTAAATATTTCTAAACTATAAATACCCATTCATGCATCATTTCAACCTTGATGATACCATAAAACTAGCCTACATACACACCAACATTGCATTGTGATGATGTTCTGTCAGGGTGCCATCTAGACGGAGAATTGAATATTTCTAATTGGTTTGGGTTGAGATTTGTAGGGGTCTTCATCTGGGAAAATCATCGGGTTTGTCCTCCAAGATCATTTGTTGAATTGAGGGTTTTCGTGCAAGATCGTTCGAAAGTTCATCCATGTGAAAAATCCCTTGGAGTGTTTGAAATATTTTTAAGGAAGTAGCAAAGATTAGGTGATAGAATCAGCGATCTTGTGTTGATAGTGTGCAATCATATTTACTTGAGTGAAAGATCCCTTGGAGGGGTTGAAATATTTACAAGGAACCTTGGAGTGTTTAAAATATTTCAAGGAAGTAGCTTAAGTGGTGAATAGGTTGCAACTATCGCTTCATTTGATCTTGCTTAAGATTAAAGGTGGAAGAAGGAATTATACGCAAACATACCCATACACGAAGACGACGGTGGGGAACTACGTAAACAAATTCCTTATGTGTTCTTACTTTTCCGTATTTACTCGCTTTTAATTTCATCAATCGGTTTATCAAATAGCATTGAGCTAATAGTTTAATTGTAAGATTTTTCTCTCAAAATCTGTTTTTGAATTAAGTGTGGATATAACTTATACTTATTTTGATTATAAGTGGTTTTGTATATCAAGACAAATCAAGGAAAAGTTCTAAAAATTTACTTGATGGTCAAGTGTTTGATACAACGATCAAGTTAGTTCTTTTATCTTTTAGCCTTGGATATATTTTGCAAAGTGACATTGTTTAAACAATAAATAAGTTGGCTATTGGTTTGTGATTGTTGATATCCTTTGTGTATCTCATTCCATTGATTACTCTTTATTGAATTTCATCTTTGAGTTTCCAAATAACATTTTTAGACGACCGATCCAAACTTGCTTCCACAAATAAAAACATTTTGAAAAAAATTCAAACACTAGATTTTTGTCTAGAATATTTGTTGCCCCTCTATTCTCCTCTCCTCTAGATACGCGTCATTGTCTAACAAGTCCAATATCCGAAATGCAACAAATTTTGAAACTTTTGGACAAAAACCACTATGTTTATAGGTACACAATTTGTGATGATAAAGTCATTATTCTTGAAATATTTTGGACTCATCCCCAAAAGTATTAAATTGTTCAACATATTTCCCACGGTCCTCAGTATTGATTCAATGTATAAGATCAACAAGTATAGGTTTCCACTTTTAATGCGTTTGGTATTACTTCTACGGAGAGTTGAAGACGCATAGGAAATTCTACACAAAGTTATACAAGACAAGAAAATATTTTGATTCAATTCAAGATGCACTAATTCCTTGTGTTAGCGGTTACACACCGTTTATAAAATGGACGCGTTTCCCTGATATAGCCACCTTATAGCAAGAGCATATGACAAATTGTGTTTTGATTTGACAAGATATGGTTTCTCTAAGACATTTTTTCACTATGGAATGGTACACATAAAGACCCTACTGGATGCATCATGTTCATAGGGTGAATTTTAAATTTAATACGTTTAGTTGAACTTTACTTGATACCTGAGTGTCCAATACCAAGTACACCGATGAAGTGGACGACATATTGAACAAATAAGACGGAAACTTGGTCGCATCAACTTCTGGAGAGAATGGAAGAGTTCACCAAATTGAGTGAGCTTGAACGAGAATCAAATCAGGAAAAGCCAGATGTGGAACCAGTTATAAATTTATGCGGTACTGGATCTTATGATGCAGTTTAGATTATAATCAATACACTTTCTATGTATTATCGTTAACGATGTAATCTTTATACGATTTAATACGTATCTAATATATAACCTCAAAAATTATGGTGTAATTCTTGGTTAATTTTTCGGTTTGGCTTATGGCTTACATTGCATGTGCTTGTATTCCAAGTTTCTGGTTTTTTCTGATTCAGGTAAGTTTTCGAATATACATCTCCAATTTAAACTCGCGTATTTAAAAAATCAGTTTTCATATTTTCATATCCAAAGTTACGCTTTCGGTAAAAAAAAAAGGTGTGGTTTATTAAGAGATTCATTTTTGAAAAGTTACCTGATACATGATAAGACTTACGAGGCCTAAAGTTACCCAATACTTGTATAAAAAGTGTGTCTTTAAATCCATTTTTTCTACACAACATACTAAAACCAGATAATGAATTAATATTCTCACTTTCGTTTAGGATCACTAAGGAAACATCCCTCACACGTATGATATCCAAGCTGAATACTCCACTACATTTTTTAAAAACTCACAGAGTTGTCAAGCTCGAGTATTAGACACGCTCATTTGACAGCGAAGAGAAGGTCCATTTCACCAATTTTGAGCTGAAGACGGGTGGAGATTTAAAGGTTATGTGGAGTGTTTTTCTCTATTATGAATCAAAGGGTATGATTGAAGTGTTTGTAAAGATTCAACGATCCATCGAGAATATAATCATTATGTTGCAACATCCCGATGGTAACAATATGTAATGAATTTATGTTGTTTTCGCTACACGTGGATCCTTTATGTTAACTAATGTTTGCATCATTGACCTTTTTCCCAAACTCCTTTTTAAAACAGTTGAGGTGACACTAATGGTACTGATATGTCACTTAACATAGGTCAGAGACCATCATTGGATCATATAAAAAAAATTCAGAATTTTTTAGTGCATAAAAGTATTTTTAAACTAATTAAAATACACGAAAAGAAAAAAAAATTAAAGAAAAATAGTAAAACCGAAAATTACGCGAAGTGTAAAACGAGAAGAAATATTTTTAGAAATTGTTTTATAATTTTTGGACCAAAAACAAATTTAATATGAATTTTAGAACTTAAAATAAAATTAATATAACAAAATGAAGCATTATATAAGTCAACGAAATAGACGTTAGTTAACATAAATGACCCACATATAGCGAAAACAATGAAAAATACATATTTGTTATAATTAAATAACTTAAAGGACCCTGGGGGTAATTTAACCTGATTTTAATGACTATCTATGTAATGTTAAGTGTTATAATTTAATGTCAAGTTGGTGTTAGTGTTTGTTTCAATGAAACTTTCATGTTTTTGTTTTTGTTTGATCTAGAGTAACAAGTCATTTTCGAATATACATCTCAAATTAACCTCTGAGTAAAATGAAGAAATGGTTAATTCGAAGATGTATATCCGAAAATAGTCTAATTCCACTTTGCGTATGCATCTCCAATTTAACCTTTAAGTAAAATAAGAAAATGGTGTGTTCGGAGATGTATCTCCGAACATAGGAGGAAATTTTTTACTTTTCGCAAGGGGCATGGGAGAAGGTGACAAGATATAAAGAGAAATTCGCAATTTGAATGGGTTGGTTCAAGTTGGACATATACTTTATTAAATTGGATAAAAACAAGGATTTAGTTGGTTTTAGTGAGTTGGTTCGCAGGTTGATTTGTAGCCATAAACAACCCAAATTATGGTTTGAAGTTGATTGTGATCCAGAGCACGGACCATAATCAATGGCATCTATGGAGAATTGACTAAATTTAAGTTAATTTTTATTTAGTGACTCAATGAAAGTTAAGTCGATAATTTGATGTTAGTTTCCAATTATAATTCTATTATCTTTATAAGTGATTACATTGAGGAAGAAACATTATCACTTAGTTGCGAGTTCTTTAACAACTATAGAGTTCTTTAACGATTATAAAGGACGCTAAATATGGGATTTGGAGATGTTAGAGTACTATCCTAACAAATTAATAAAGAATAAAGTAAAGTAAATAAGATAAAGTGCGTAAATATGATTGATGGAATATATATATATATATATATATATATATATATATATATATATATATATATATATATATATATATATATATATATATATATATATATATATATATATATATATATATATATATTATCAAAATGTTGCTTCATTCAAATATTTATTTTTGTAGTGGACGAGTGTTCCCTCTATTTTAAGATATATGGTTCCTCACATTCGGCTTGTTTCCCACTATTTTTCGTTATTTTTGGGTGACTCTTTGGTTATATGCATAATTGTATCAATTCGTGGTTCCATAATATTTACCTTATTCGGTTAGTGGTGCAATGGACACGAAACATGACCATAAAGCCTAATTTTCAAGTCCTACCATGTTTTGACTGAGTTAAGAGTCTTGACAACCAAGATAGACTCTAATAGACTTGTGAAAGATTCAATAGACTCATATTTGATTGTTTTTATAATCTTTATACTTGCTATCAACTAAATATCATTTGTCTAATCCTAGCACAACCTGTCTGGAGATTTTGGCTCACACTTTAATTATTTTTAGGTGTAAACAAATTTCCTCAAATTTTACATTATCACCTAACCTTGATACATGAGATGACATGTTATAACTAGTTGCCCCGACTTCTTAGGGTTTACCAAATCATGTTTTCTTGCTTGTCAATTTAGTTTTAGTTTCTTTGTCGTAATTGAGTCTTCTCATATAAGTATGAATTCTAGAGATTAACTCTTAATTGCTTTTACATGTGTATAAATCAAACAATTTAGATATAGTCAATGCAATATGTTTCTAGTCAAATAGTTGAAGGTTTTATTTAAGAATCGCATAATAGAATGGTTGAAGTCACTACAAGTCTCGATACAGAAAAATACTCCATTATTGAAAAAATTGAATATATTAATGTGTGATTTAAATCATATGGTTGGTTGACTTGAATCAAACCAAATAAGAAATATTAGGATTCTGATTATGTCCACCTGATTCAAATCATGGATAAAGTCTGACTCGAATTAAACCATGGCTGAAATTCTGGAATTTTATTCTATCAAGTTTATTCGAATCACAAAATTGTGTGACTCGGATCACAGTACTCAAATCATAAAAATCATTATTCTAATCAAACATATTAATTACATGGGCATTTCAATCTTGATTCAAATCATTCACTCTCTTGACTTCACTACTACAAATAATATACTTTATGATAAAACTTTCACCTAAACCAATAAATAATCGAGGTATAATTCATTGACGCGCCATGTTTTAGTTTTTTTTTTAATTTAAAAATACCATTTTTTCCTCGATTGGAATATATGACCGGAGAGAAAACTAATTCAGGAGACATCCTTCAATTACACTTCTAACCAAGGGGTTTGATACCCCTATTTGCCTATAAAAGTTTTCGTTCATTATGTTTTTCTCTAAACCAAACTCATCTACAACCGCTCCAAATTCGTAAAATTCATTATTTGGTATGAATTGCAAGATAGAAAAATCTTTAAGTTTTCTTAATTAGTTAATAAATCTTTCAAGATTTTGTGTCATTGTTCTTACATACACTCATACACTCATTGGAGAAACTAACTTTATCAACATTTAACAAAAAAATTTCTATTCTTGCAAACTATCTCATATAATAGTGTTGTTGTTATTGTTGTTTTTTTTTTCAATCTATCTCATAGGATCTTGAAAATTTTGTTTAGAATAATTTCCTCTATTTTTTATATTGCAACACAGAAGAAAATCGATGAATGGTAAACAATTAAAAAAGTAAATATTACTTGTTACGTCCAGTTTTTTTCTATTCACCATTTTATTGCAATAGAAGTAATCTACTACCTTGGTAGATTTAGCTACTTAGGGAAAACATCCCTAAAGTAACTCAGTGAATTTATACTTGTTGTGTGACAAAATTGTGTGAATCCATATTTTATTACCTCTCTTTTTTATACATTACTTTATATAATTGTGTTATTGAGAGAAACCAGAGAAAGAGAGTTAATCAATCTTGTAATGATTTAAGCTTAATCAATCTCATAATAACCTTAAAGATCCAAGATCCTTTTTATCCAAAACCTTGAGAGAACTTTTGTGTGTGTTCTTCGTTCACCTATATCTAATTTCTTTTGAATTAGAGTGTGTGTGAGATTCTCCTTGTATTATTCATCATCTTCAACCTTAGTCCTTATCCATTGTTATTGACCTTCATCTCTAAAGCTTGAGTGTTTGAGGAAGACTAGTGTTACATTATGATATCTAATGTTTTTATGTGAAGTTTGTTATTTGTAACAAGAGGAGAATCGCTTCTTGAATGTGGTTTGGATATTGGGGGTATCCATGAAGAGGAAAATTTTATTATCCACCCATTGAATACTTTGGTGACTTTTATACCCCAAAATTTTCCCTCCTACTTCTCAAGACAATCCATAACTCCATACTCGAGGATTTCACAAGGTTTGATCAAATAAACCCTCTCCTAAGCAATCAATCCAAACAAGGATTTTGCATATCTCAAGTTAAGATGGATCTCCAGTGATCTAGGTGGTCATCATGCATCACCATATACTTCAAAGGATCATCATGTCAAGTTTCAAGCCTTCCAAGTTAAAAGTGCTCATCTAATTGCTCAGATAGCTAAAAATTAATTGTATTGGACAAAAGTCAACTGTGGTTAACATACAGTATTGCTCAAACTTCATAATTTTTGGTCAACATCAATATTTTGAAGTGATAATCATAATTTGATCAAGGGTTGACCATGATTCATCAAGAAAAGTCAAGATTTGATCAAAAGTCAAAGTTTCTAAATTAGGATTTTTGGAACAAAAAGTCAACAGAACTTTAACCAAGCATAACTTTCACATACTTTATCAAAAAAATTTCCTCCAAAGCTCATTTTAAATAGAATTCAATTCTCTACAACTTCTTGTCTCACAAGCTTGAGCTAGAAATGCTTCATTTGGAGGTTATGAACTAAAACATTACAGGTCCTTTTTAAAGGTCAACAAAAAATGATCTTTTTGAAAAGAAGTGTTCATGAGCATGGAAACTCCAATGAAGATGAAACCAAAATGTATGTTTAGAAGACATCTTGAGCTTTCTAAAAAGTCCAAGAACACCCAAAAATGTTAAAAATTGAGCAAGATACAAGTTGTGCAATTTGAGCATTTTTGAGGAGGTGCATAAAGAGAAATACTTGAGAAAGTCAAAAAATTTCCAAATGGGCTTAACTTTTTTTTATTCAAACTTGTTCCCTATCTGAAATAGAATCTCCAAGCCCAAGGCCACGTTTTTATCTTTTATTTTTATTTATTTTGGATTTTTATTCATTTAAAAACCAATTTAGTTAAAATAAAAGATACAAAATCAAATTTTAAATGCAAGATTGATTTTCTCTCATTCTTGAGGTCCAAACAAGCCATACAAGCTGTCATTTTCGAAATTATCAAGATTGGAAATAGAATTGATTGAAATTAATTTAAAAAGGCAATATTTTGTTTCATCACAAATCAAATATTTTCTCATTGATTGGCATATAATTCCTTCATGATTATGGACCTAATCCATCCTAGTATATATACACACTGATTCCAGATGCCAGAGGACGGAAAATTCTTGCCTCCAAGAACCCTAAAAAACTTCACAAAACTGTGTGTTTCAAGCAACTTGCAGCCAAAGTTTTGCTTCGATCCAGGCCATTCCAGGCATTCAAACAGCTTCCTGGTGCTCCTCTGAACCGTTCCAGACCCTTGCAAGTACGTAAAAGCTCCTGAAACGTAAAATCACAGTTTCGGTTTCCATACATATTTTCAGTTTTTGATTTCATAGATACATGCTTGTTTAATTGAATTTGATCATATATTTGTGTTTGTATTGATGTTTCGATGCTTTCTGCATAGTTTGGTTCAAGTTTAGATGCAGGAACCAGGATCTGCCATTGCTAGGGTTTTGACCTTCAAATTGGGGTTCTCTGTTTTAGCTAAAATTAGACCAAACTAAGGGCATGGTCATGTTTAGTGGATCGATCCAATCGATCCACGGTCTCATATCTAATTTATATTTGGTATTTGTCAAGTTTTAATTTGCAGGTGCTATAGCTACGAACCAAAATCCGTAGGCAAAGGATACAACAAATTCGTTGGCATAGGTCTGGAAATTCAAAAGAAGAAGACGATCCCTTAGAGCGTTTTGGTTCCAACCCCAGAAGTTCCAACTTCTGGACATCCCTCAGAAGCACATCCCCAGAAGTTCCAACTTCTGGACCCCCTTCAGAAGCGTTGCCGTCCAGAAGCTCCTGCTTCTAGACCCTCAGAAGTAGTATCACCTCTAGAAGCTCCAACTTCTGGACCCTTCCAGCACCAGACTCCCCAGAAGCTCCAGCTTCTGGGTGACCCCAGCAGCAGAATATCCAGAAGCCCCAACTTCTGGACCCTTCCAGATGCAGAAGCTCCAGCTTCTGGACACGCTCAACAAGATTCTCCCCCAAAAACTCCAGTTTCTAGGTGCCCAAGGCGCGCCACTCAACAGAAGGCTTGGCTTCTGAGACAGATTCCGTCAGAAGCTCTGATTATTTTTCCTTGTTTTATTTATTTTTCTACTTTTTTCTTATTTTCCTTTTATTTAATTTAATTAATTAGTAATTAGGTTAAATAATTAGTTTAATTAGGTAATTTCACAAATAATTTTTAATTATTTAATTAGTTTAATTTAGGTTAATTTTCATTAAATCTTTTTTTAATTAAAATCAATTAGAATTAGGTTTTTTTCTCACATCAACATTAATTTTCAAAAAAACACCAAAAATACTAGGATTTAAATTCTAGAAACGATGTATAGGTTGCAAGTTTATTTTCATGTAATAGCGTAGATTTACATTTCCGCCTTTACTTTCTGCACCTCCTATTATGTATCTGCCCCAAATCCATGTAATAGCGTAGGACCTTTATATTTCCGCAATTTATTTTCTGCACCTATTAACTACTAGTAATTAGGCGTGTATGGCAAGACTAAAATCAACCTTAGATCACTTCTAATCATAAGATAAAATATCTGAATACAACACATATTTCACACTTGCACCCACCTTAGGGTATCCTCTCTTATTGCCTTACGAATACATGGTCATGTCCCTCGAACGTAGGGATACCATTAGCAAAGCTTCCTACAAATAACATCATCATAGTCCATTCGATAAAAAGATCATAGTCCCTTGATGAACCTCGATGTTGCCTACGAATACATGATCTCGTCCCTCGATTGTTGTCAACGAAAAATGATGATCGTCCCTACGAATTGCTAAGGTATCCTACATGTTGGCTTCTATGACCATACGATGACCCTTAGATTGTCCCTTCACATCCAAACGAATAAAGTTACCTACCAAGTAATGGTATGGATAGGTAATAAGACTCTGTTGCTTGCTCCAATCAAAATACTTTTCACACCTCACACTTTTCAAACACTTTGTATACATTCCAACGAGAATCATTACAAAGTTAAACATCTTTGAAACAAATATTTCCGAACAATTCGTATACATTCCAACGAGAATCATTAGGAAGTCAAAGCGAAATGTCTCTTTCAAATAATTTTCAAACTACACAAACACAGAAAGAAAGTTTTCAAAGTGAGCTAAGCAACTAAGAGCCCGTAGATAACTACGGATGGAAAGGGTGCTAACACCTTCCCTTTTCATAACCATCTCCCTTACTCAGAATCTAACGAAGGTCTTTTCCTGTTCTTTTCACCTTCCCTTAATTGGATAAAAGAAAAGTCAGTGGTGACTCTTGCTATCCGCAACATTTGCGATCAAACGCAAAACAAACAAGTCAGTTCTCCCACCGTGTTACAATGACGTATAGTATATATTGTTCGTAAGACAAAGTTGGAAGGTGTCTAATTATGGTGAAGTTGTGTAAAGACTGTTAATAGACAAATTTGAGATTTTTCCAATTAAGGCCCCACTAATGGAAATATCTCAGAAAATAAATTAGTGGAATCTAGGTGGATCGCCACATACGAATAATTGGAGCAGTTTATTGTGGATATCAAGGTTATTCGATCAAGGTCATTGGAGATCTAATTTTTGTTATCAGTTTGAGTATCTACATCAGTAGAGGAAATTATTGTGTGATATTCCGTTTTAACCAAAATGCTTGTATCAAAATTATCAAATAGTGGGAGATCATGATTATTTCCCGATGGTTTTAACACTATTGAAGAGTAAAGTATACAAAGCAAGGACGAATGCCAAACCACTATTTATCTTTATGTATCTTATCTTTCTTCACTTGACTCCTTTAATTTATAGCATTCATTACTATAGCTATTGCCTTGTTTCATTAGTCCATAGTTTGTATGACATTTAGGTTAGGTATTTAAATAGTGATTTAATATGTAAGCTAAGGTCGACGGTGCATTAAACATATTGAATCATCATATATCTAATTATGTCTTGAATGAATTTCTACGAAAGTATTTTTAAATCGCTTTGTGTAAAGCAGATTTGGTTATCTTGTAACCAATTTGCAATAGAAACATCACACTTCTAGTAATACCATATAATGATTTTGTTCGATCTATTTACTGAGATGCTTCCAAGCTCTCTTACTATTGTGTTTTTCTTTTGCATATTTTAAAATCTCTAATTTTGTTTAATGGATGATTTTGAAATTGTCTGCTTGGGGGTAGGTCTATTCAACTCCCCCCTTCAAGACCTCTTTGTGCCCACATTCTCACCCAACACAAAAGTATACGATTTTGATTTTACTTTTAAAGCACCTTATAATCAATCGTCGAAAGCTTTTAGAGAAATCCATGTTGATACCTTTGGCGCATTTAAGAAAATCTATCATAAAAAAACAAATATTAAAAACTAAGATATATATATATATATACATATATATATAGAGAGAGAGGGGGGGGATAAGGTGAATCGCTTGGCTAGATATATCTCTAAGCGTTATATTGTTAACTCTTTCGTTCCAGATAAGAAGGGATAGGCACGAAAAACTCTAGCTTTATGTTGATCCTTAGATCTAACTTGCATCAGATCCTTTTGCCCCTTACTCAACTGGAATGAAAATTGATGCAAGAGAACTCTCAATGGCTTCAAATAGAACTGACATTGAACTATATGGATAGAAACTCCCATCGAATAAAGATATCTTTCCTTTTTTCAAGTTGTTTGTCGGTAAGAAAAAGAGACGACTATTGGAGACTATGGGGACTGTAAGAGATCTAACAAAACTGGCTTATTGAATGAAACTCATACTAGAGCTATCAAATAACCCAAGAGACAGAACCTCTAGATGTAGCACTGGATGTAAGAAAAAATTCTTAGAATAAAATAGATAGGCAAAGCAACACTTAGCACTCAAACTAATGGCGTTAAGTCTGTTGCAATTGGTACAACAATTTCTCAGGGGATTCAATCAAGAATAATGGATTTTTGGCTATGCTAAACCTTTTCCTTTTCTTTTTTTGACCGAAATGATTTCATGTCTAGACTTGATAAACATCTAAGAGCTTATTCTTTACATTTTCTTTGGGATTTATCCCATACGCATTATGAAAATCAGTGCCATAGTTTCCTCTCCAATGCGTTACAAGTATTCCACTCTAGCCTCTCTGTGTGAATCTCATTCTGCCTCACTTGCATGCAAGTCTTTAAAAAGGGGCAGCCCTGGCCTAGTTGGAAAGGGGAAAATAACGAGAATATTTTTACCTTCATGGGTCAACTTAAAAATAAAGAAACTAGAATTTCCCTTCACTCATGCAGGTGCAAAGTCATGAGCTTTTCATGGATAGAAGATAAAGATCTGGGTAAACCTCATCAATTCTATTCTATGTCGGGGAGGTGCCATCATTTCTCCCAGAAGGATTTCTTAAGGGGAATGATGAAAGAGGCTTATTATTCTAACTCACGAAGCCACTTTCGAAGGGGAACTTCTTCCTTTAGGAGTTGGAATCTCTAAAAGAGGGGGAATTTACAGGTCTTTACCATATCCCTAGCTCTCAAGAAGATAGGAGTATGTCATGGATACAGGATCAATAGATATTTCGTCATAGCACTGGAAGTTGAGAGAGTCCTATTATTATAGCGAGGAAGCATAATAGTATGAAAAGTAGTCCATTACATATGTTGGGTATCTTAGTACTTATAATCGTCTAAGCAGCTAGTCTTTGATGTCAGGTTTAACTCGGGTTGGATTTTTGTTAGGTTATAATGTAGATTTACAAGGGGAGAGGGGTGTGTCCGTAGAGACCATGTGTAAGAGATGTAGTTGGAACACTTTAACAAACAAGGCCATTACGTAGATGCTAACAAAGTAAGTCACAACTCGCGATCAATATAAGGACATAGGTACTTAGAGAACTCATTATGTAGTAATCTTTGGAAGTCAGTATTCTAGCCACTTCCTTCGCTACTGATGAGACATCTAGATCTAGGTCACCGCATCTACAATTGAAGAAGTTGACGGTCAGGCCAAGGCCAACAAGAGTTGTGATTGCATTTGATGAGCCTGACTAGTAGAAGCAACCAAGTTATGTCTGTGTTGTGACTTTATATGAACCGTGTTAGAATGAGCATCAAATCAACCAAAATTTATCAACTTCTTTCTTAAGTGCTTCAGTTCGACGTGATTTATCATAGAAGGTTTTTCATCAGACTCTTCCCCTACTTTCCACACATCATGAGCGGATTCACCTTTCTCCCTCTTCTACTTAGCCATTTAGTCATCTAAATCTTAGAATACGCTAATGGTTGGGGGTCCACCCAAGCTTTCTCGATCAAACTCTATGAAATCTAAGAAATACTTCAAGGAGTAGGGATGATTTGAAATAGTTTATTTTGTATACACTTAACACCAAGCCAATCTTGACTTAAGTAAGTACAAGCATGGCCATGGACTCTATTAAGAAAATATGGAACTTCTCAATGCACCTCTTGAGATTAGAATACCTTACTTTCACTAGTATAGGTGGATTGGATGAGAGGACATTATTTGCTTGGTTCTCATGTTCGCTCTAGTTTGCCTGGTTTACAACCGTCTATTTGCTAGCTAAGGGCGAGTCATCCCTCTTAGCAACTTTTTCCTAATCAATCAGCAATTGTGCTCTCCCAAAACAATGAAAAGAGTTTTAAGAATTCCACCAACAACTTTTCTCATAAAAGAGAAGACTTTTTAATAATACTTTATTTCTATTGCACCACACCGGAACGTATGGACACTTCCTAAAGTTAAGTAAGAAGGAATCAGTGTGACTAGATTTCCTACTTCCGAGCTTGTTATTAAGAAGATAGAAAAGATATAACTATCTCTTGTAGACTACTCTTTAGAGTGTTTCACTCGTTTAAGGAAGACTCATACAACCTAAGACAATTAGGTTTACGAATATAGGACCCTTATATGAATGAATGTTACTTTTATGCTTAATTTAGTTTTGCGTATCAGTTAACTGTGACTAAGGCCTGGACCAAAAAACTTTAATAGTGGGGGCAGAAACAAAATCTAGTACAATTAAAAGAAGTCCAGAATAGCCAAGCCAAAAAGGTCCGTTCTAATCATTATGGGTATAATGATAAATATTCGGGACCAAACTCTTTAGACTTTGAAAAACTTCTAAGTAAACTTAAATTATCAATTATATATATATATATATATATATATATATATATATATATATATATATATATATATATATATATATATATATATATATATATATATATATATATTATTAAATTTGAATCTATAAAGATGAATTCAACTTGGATTGGATTTCCAATGAGGATTCTAAACATATGTTCAGTTAAGAAGTTACTATAATATCAGTTTATCAAATGACAAGTAGCACAAATGATTAGTATATCACCATCTCCCTTCAATAAAGGTAGGTAACACCGACCAGGCAACAACTTTGCTACCATGACGTTTCATTGTTTATCATTAATAAATAATATCACAAACAAATTGAAAGACATTATTCACCAATAAAAGTAAGACATATATATTATGAAAATGAGATAATATTTTTAATATATTTGATGGAAGAGTTTAATAGTAAATTGATTAAGATATCATAAAGCAAATCTATATGTATATTCAGGCATCCTAGACCATTGTTTGTCATCCTAATCACGGTTGGTGGCTTGTGAGAGACATCATTACTCATCACCATGTGTTAATCATATTCATTTATTTTCTGATATCATAAAATCATAAACAGAACAGTATTTTTAAAGTAGCATGGATGGAATGGAATGCATTATGCAAATAAGCACTTGTCCCTAGACACCATCAACACCATGTTTTGATCATAATAATCTCTCATAACTTTGTCCCGGGAGAATGTATTAGACAAATTATTTCCATGAATAGTGTCTCACACTACATTTTTGTAATATAATATATTTTGGTGGTATACGTTGGAAAAGATGGATGTAACAATGGATCCATGTTATAGAAGTTCAAAAAGAGGACACTCGTATCTCCCTCCAAAGTTTCAAAGCTTTATATATACGAATACGTTGAAAAAGTATTTTCATACATTTTAAAAATTGTAATTTTCGGTTGAAAAATAAATTAGTTTAAATAGTACATAAATATATGATTCATATCATTTTACTCTCCTTCTTTCTTATAGATGATTTTTGATTTTGTTCCTTTTTAAAAAAATTGTAAAAACTTCTTTGTCATTTCAAAACTCCATCGTTTTGGATTTTGGAGTGAAATGGCACGCTTATGCTTATTTGACGCGCATTCCACGTAATATTTATTTATTTATTTTTATCTTGTTAAATTTTTAAAATTTAACATATCAAAAATTCTAAAGAAAATTATGATTCACATGATAATTGAAGCCAAATCCAACTACTAACACCTTTACCAGTAGGCCAAGGCAATTTATTCGTTAATTATTCGTTAAAATATCAATTATCAATACTTGTAGTAAATATTAACAACACATTATCAATATATTAATTTACTATTATAGTAAATATTATCAATACATTATCAATATTTTAATAATATTATATTATTTTATAAATATTATTTACACTTATTAAAATATTTATTTATGAACTTAGATGCATAATCTTTTTAATTTTATTAAAAATTAATTTTAACTTATTATTATTTTTCTGTTTTAATAATTTTAATATTAACAACTATTTAAAATTATTTTACTTAATTTATATTTTAATATGTACTATTAAAATGCGTTTGATGTGCCATTATTTTTAACATAATTTATAGAAATAAACTGAAATTATTAAGAGATATCATAGTATATATTTGAATAAATAAATTATAGTAAGTAAATTGAAATTAATTTTCAATATATAATAATAAATTGAAATTAATTTATAATATATTATAATAATAAATTGCAATTATATTTGGATATATTTGAATTAACTGAAATTAATTTTTAATATATTATAATAATAAATTGCAATTAATTTTAACATATTATAATAAATTAAAATTAATTATATATATATATATATATATATATATATATATATATATATATATATATATATATATATATATATATATATATATATATATATATATATATATATATATATATATTTCAATCTAAATTAACAAGTGGCCATATATAACTGTTTTAAATATTAACAAAAATTAGTATTTAACAAAATAATAATTATTTTAAATATTAACCACAATTAGTATTTAACAAAATAATAATTGTTTTAAATATTATAAAATATAAATTAGTTTTACACGAAAAAAATATAATAAAAATATAAAATAATAATTGTTTGTCATATTTTAGTATAAATTAACAATAATATCTAATGTATATTACACATGTAAGTATTTTGATGCACGGCCATTATAGTGTAGTGGTAAATATTCATATGAATCAATCCAATGGATAGGTATTTGAATCCTTTGTTGGTCATTTTTCTAATTCTAACAAATGCTCAAGTTTAAATTAATTGGAAAAGAAAACAAAATTGTATTTGGAAATAAAAATAATTCAAAATGAAAATAATTTCAAAATTATTGAGAGATACTTTTAGTTAAGATCAATGATATATGTTCATTGACAAAGGTACTGATATTTAACTAGATATTGGAACATTAACAATGATATATGTTCTTTGACAAAGGTACTGATATTTAACTAGATATTGGAACATTAACTAGATATTGAAACATCATATCAGCAGTTTGTCACTCCATTGTGTGGAAGATTTTAAAGGGGTAGGAGGCACTCAAATATTAAGATCTCAAAGAGGGAGATCATTGTTTGGAGTTTGTTTTGATCTGTGATCATTAGATATTTCAAAGTTTAATATGGAATGGTTGAGAGTACGGGGCTATTTAGCTGAAAGAAGATGTATTTTTAATTGAGTTGATTACTGAAAGAGTGCAAAACATTGTAATGTGACATGCTACTACATTTAAGGTACAAGGATTTTATTTTGTGTAACACCCCAAATTAATTAAATTATTTATTTAATTATTTAATTGATTTATGATGAGTATTTGTGGAGTACATATGATGTTGTGATGAATGTGATGATTAATATGATGTTTTATGTGGTGTATGATGGGTAGTAAGAATTAAGATGATATTGAGTAATTTTAGAATAATTAGAATAAGGGTTAAATATACAAACCCCCTTGTAATGTTAGCGAGTTTTGCTTTTAACCCCTGGTAAAAAGAAAATTTAAAACCCCCTCATAATATTTAGATTCCCTAAGTAAACCCCCGTGTGCACTATTTGAGTCCAAATTTCTTTTTGCTGCTAACTAGGCAGTCTAGATAGATTTTTATTTTATTTATTATTTAATTTTTAAAATATGCATGAAATTCTTTTATTTTTTAATTTAAATTGTTTGTTTTTTATATTTTTACGTTTTTTAATTTTTTTTATGAATTATTATTTTTTAAAAACTATTAAAAAATGTCATTTGGGACTTAGCCCAATATTTTACATTAGGAATACATTTACCAAGTTTGTTTCCAATTAATATATTTGGTCTACTTTTTAATTTATAAACACTAATTTTTATTCAATAGAACCCGATGTGAGACTCTTTTAAAAGATGTGCTGCAAACTTTCTCCCAACCATTCATATCTATGCTTCCATATGTGTGCTTCATGATCCACCTACAACTAGTACTTACTGCTATTTATGTCTCCCCTATATTTTGTCGTATTCATATATGTTGCACTAACACTATATCTTATTCAATGCAAACACCACCATAATCTTTCTTCCGATTCACCTTTAATTCTTGTTTTGAACACTGCAGACAGGGGCTTTTATTCCAAATTCAAGGAGCTTCTTGACTGTGTAAAATAATAAAATCAATTAAATTTGAACTGAAGTTTTAAGTGTAGATATTAGCTTGGTTCCCATTTGTTTCAGAATTCCAAACTAGACTGCTATACAATCAAGCATTCGACAAAGGGTTTCAAATCCAGCGGATTATAGCAATCATTTCAGAAATAGTGTTAAATCATTTGCATCAATAATGTTAAACTATTTAACTGCATTTTGATCATTTTTATCCCAAATGGCTATTAGAATACTATTTTTTTTTAGGATAAACAATATAAGCTTAATAGGAATTAGTACAAAAGATAAATATTTGTTCTCCAGCAATAATTACATCCGTGTCAATGTTGGCATGAATAATATGTCCATCAGTACTTTGACGAACAGTTCCTTTTATGTCCATCAAGCGGTGTTCCTTCACCACACTACTGTATGGATCTTCGACAACAACATTAGTGTATATAATTGTCTTCGGCAACAATAATAGTGTATATATTGGCGAGACAAAATCTGCAGTTAGATGCTAGTTTGTTATGTATTAAATTATTTTATACAATTATTTTAAGTTGGTAGCATGATGTCCTAATTGTCTTAAGCAATTTTGATTAAGACATAAAGAACATAAAGAACATGAAAGAAAATAAGATGCTAGTCTTGTATAGCAGTATAAGGCACATACACAAGTATAACACTAAGTTCTAATTAAATATAGAAACAACTCAGAAAAAAACACAGACGTAAAATAAAAGCACATACAAAGCATGAGTTTATGAGAAGAAAAAACTGCAGATAAAAATAAAGAGTCCCACATTGAATTTAGCAAAGAAAGATTGAGTGTTTATTTAACACACAACAATATTAATTATTGATTTGAAAACTGAGTCAGACTAGATGAGTCAAAAGCTCAATACATATTTAAAATAAATTTTGGTTTAAATAAACCAATTAAAAATAAAATAAACAAATAATTCATTTATAAAAATAAATGGAAAATAAAAATAATGAAAAAAAAATTAATTTAATAAAATACTGTATTTAAAAAATAATAAAAATTTAATAAAATTTCATGTGGATTTAAAAAATAATAAAAAGTTTAAAATATGCCATGTGGAATGCCACGCTGGCAAAATTAAAGGAATCTTTTGTGAAATCTGGCACTAAGGGTCTAACTGACAGAATCTGGGTATTACGAGGGGGTGATCAAAATATTTCTTTTACAGGGGACTAAATAATTAGTTGAAATTATTTTAATTAGTTAGATAAAATAATAATAATAGGAAGAGGCTATGAGGACAATGTGGTAATTTTATGAAGTAAGTGAGGGTAAGATGGAAAAACCATAGAAAGGGTCCAAGGGATTAACAAGGGATTAGAGAGAAAAGTGTTCATTTTGAGAAATCGTGAAAAGAGAAGAATGTTGTGGAGAGCTAGGGCAAAAGAGAGCAAAAGGGGTTTTTTTAGAATGCGAAGAGGAATCAATTGTTAACAAGAATCTAAGTTAATGAGAGTTTATCGTTGTTATTATAATTGATTTAAGGTTTATATAATTGTAGGTTTGTGTTGGGGTTTTTGTTATGATGTTAATAAGATGTTTGATGAAAAATTGGCGGAATTATGATGTTTTCTTGCAAAGAACTGTTGTATATGATGTATGATAATTTATGTTGTTGTTGTTATATGGTGAAACTGAGTGAAACTATAAATATTTGAGACTTGTAATATGATGAAATTGTGTGAAATTGAGACTAGTGCAGTGCAGAGATCACAACAAAGAAGTCATGTTCGAGTCGTGTTGTCGAGCGAGCATGATGCTTCGCCGGGTGAAGGCAATTTGCCACAGAAGCGCTGGGCGAGGATGAGGCGAAGGAAAGGGGTGAAACGTATGGCCCTGTACTTTTGTATCATAAGGGGTGACTCGCCCCATCTTCGCCGAGCGAAGGGGAGGAGAGAGTGGTCTCGTCGAGTGAGTTAACTTCGTTGGGCAAAGGATGTAGGAGAAAAACAAGGTTCCTGGAATTTGTATGGGGAGGACGCTTTTTCACCCTCACATTGGATCATATATTGGATCTTCAAATACTTAATTTGGTTTAATTGCTTACACTGAAAATTAATTAAATAATTTGTTTACAAAATACAATGTTTACACGGAATATCAAAATAAAAATTAAATTGTTCATGAAGATCATATATTGGATCTTCAAATACTTGATATCCTGGGAAGATCAAATGCTGGAAAACAATATATTTTCTATGACTTTTCCTTGCATTTGTATCTGATATCAACAAAAAAGTGTTAGGTAAAAAATGGTTAGATAAATAAATATTTAAGTACACAAACCTTAAACCCAAATAATTTTCTGCTCTTTCAATCAATCATAGATAATCCTTCATGACAAAGACTCTTCCATATCTTAAAGTGAAGAATAGTTTCAAGCGTTTCATTGTCAATTCTTATATTCAGAATGATTTTATAATGAAAATTAACATAAGTTTCATGTGGATTGCTAATGGTAGTGTCTTGAGCGTTGAAAGTCAAGAAATGGACAACAAGTATTTGATTAAGAACGGTGAAAAATATCTTCAACTTTAACGCTAAAATAACCCCTCGATTTTTAGGAACACCGAGGTGCAAGATATTTTTATCTTTTTAAAGTTATATTTTTTTACAAAGAATATTAAAACACAATATTACAACAAATTTCCACTTCTGATTTAGACTTAATGAAATTAAGAAAAGCATATCCTTTATTCATCCGACTTCTGCAAATTAATAGTAAACCACACACAATCATCGATTATCATTATTTTTAAAGTGTGAACATTGAATGTTCTAGAGAAGGAATTTGATAGCGTACCTGAATTTGATAGACAGAAGCAAAGGAGAAAGTGTTTTCAACAAGAAAGTGGCATTTGAAGGGTGAAAACAAGGAATTTTCCAACACAACATCTTGGAGGGAAGGTTTGGTTCACCACAAGAAAGTGCAAATGATATGTGGAACAATATGGCCTAAAAGATTATAAAAGTGGATAAAAAGATGTTGGGTGAATCAAGACATTTTGGGCCTATGGGTAAAGAATCATAGTGGTGGAATGAAACTATCTAGAGTAAAGTTAAAGTAAAAAAAAGGGGTTGCTTAAAAGAGTGGTCTAGGTGTAAAAAAACTTAAAACTTGGGAAAAGTACAAGAAAGTTAAGAATGAGACCACGGAAGCAAGAACTCAAGTTGTTGATGGATTACACCAATCTCTAGGAATCAAAGAGGGAGAAAAGTTTATGCATAGGCTTGTTATGCGAAGATAAAGAAAGACTAGAGATTTGGATCAAGTGAAGTGTGTTAAAGATGAAGACAAAGTCTTAGTTCATGAAAAATATATAAAGGATAGAAGGAAGATATATTTCTATAATTAATTTAACGAAGAATAAGATATCTCACTAGACTCCAACAAACTCGACATTGGAGAAAAGGATCGGAACTATAATTACTATTGTCGGATTCAAAAACAGGAGGTAAAGGAAGCGTTGAAAAGAATGAGTAACAGTAAGGTGGTTGGGCCAGACAACATACCTATTGAAATATGGAAAATTCTAGGAGATAGAGATGTTGTGTGGCTCACCGGAATCTTTAATGAAATTATGAGGTCAAAATGCATACCAGATGGTCTAGGCAAGTAGAGAGGAAATATGTAAATTATGTAGTAAAGGGAGTATATTAGATGAAGATAAGGCAAATAATTTGAGGAAGAGGAAGACCAAGAAAGGGGTTATTAAAAAAGATTTTGAGATTAATAACTGGGATAGAGACATATTTATTAATAGAACATTATGACGAAAATTGATCCATATAAGATAAGGCCTCAACTTTTTAACCCGTTCATGTCCCTGGCACCTAATCATCTTTAAATATTCATGTTTTTTATTTTAAAATTGTATTGAGATTTTCTACTTTTTTATTTACTTCATCCCATAATGAGTGATCTATTTAGAATAAATGATGTCTCAAAATGAATGACACATTTAATTTCCAAAATTTTTTTTTTTCAATTCTACCCTCTAATTAATTAAATTTTTATCATTTTCCATGATTAAGATACTGTAGTAAAAATAGTATTCTCAAATAGTATTCTCTCTTGTTTTTCTTCACTTTTTCAATATATGTGAAATGGTGTGATGGCCACTCATTATAGGACAAATGAAGTATTTTGGAAAGAAAGAGTTATTTTCTTTTACATTTTAGCTTTGTTTGTCTCCATCACACATGCATTCCGGTTCTGGTACTTAATCAAATCAAACCACTGCACCACCAAAATATTGATGAAATATGGACACACGCTACCTTTAAATTACCTGTCATTATAACTGGTGAATCATTTTCACTTTGCCCTAAAAAATTATTGCATGCACATTTTAAGTCATATACATTTATAAAACAATTAATACTTCAATAAAATTATTTTACATATGAAATCTAATTATTTTTTAATCTTGTGAACCAATACTTATATTCAAATGAGCTGGTAAGATCTCTTCCAATTTAACAAAAGGTTTTGAATTAAATGTTAAATTCTGTTGAAAAATAATTTGACAATATCCTTGTGAATTATGCCACTTAATTTAAAATAGAGGAAGTTTAGCTTATTTAGCCCCTAAAAAAATACACCTAAGTCATATTATATACTGAGTCGCGGAATTAGAGGCCGGCCCCAATCAGTCATTTTATTTACAAATCACTTTCATTAATTTCATAGATAAACAAGTTGATTATGACCATATACTTGAATTTATGTGTTCCATTAGTCTTTCTCATTCCTTACACATGAGTTATTGCTTAGTTGAGTTGACCTTCAATATATTATGATCATGATGCATGCATTTGGGACAATTGGATGAGAAGAGTGTTGTTACTTTAATTTGTACTAGAATAGAAAATAATAGATAGTTCAGTTTTGGCTCTTAATGGTTGAAGATTTCCAATCTTTGTCTCAAATTTCTCTGCTCCCATAACATAACTAGTTCTAACAAAGCTAGCTCCTAGATTTTCTCATTAATAAATTATTGCAGGTTGCTAAGTTAGTAATTCCTATAGTCAACGGAAAAGATGGATCATACAAAGCAATAAATAATCACTTGAAAACATTAATGGCAAACTCTTGACTCTATTTTTTCTAGCCATAGGTATACTCCCTCTTTTCTAAACATATTTAATTTTTGTTGATTTTATAAGCAAAATTTAATTACACTTTTCTCCTTTTACTTTTTTTAGGATGACTATTCATATCTATGTGATAGAAAAGGGTGGGAATAGGTGGGTCTAATTAGACTTTGTAAAATCTAAATTTATTCTATTAAATAATATTTAATGAATCTTATGAATTACTAGTACATTTTATAAAAATACATAATATTTTTAGATTTCGCAGGTGTACACTCAAACAAACACAATCAATGTTGATTTTGAGCCCAATTTTATGTCTATTTTGATTTCGAAAATGCATTTATATAAATTTTACGGAGTTGTATTTCTAGAGCATACTAAAGCAAAAAGCATGTCGAGAATTAGAAAGATGATGTCGAAATCGTCGCATAAATATGTACACGTCCTCAGCTCAAAGTTGTTGAAATCAATCTTTCTTTCGTTGTCAATCGACGGTGAACGGTACTCGAGTTTCACAATTTTTAAATTGTCTCCGTAAAGTAGGAGATTATGTCGTAAGTATTTCAAATCTGCAAGAGGGGTGTACTCATTGAACTTAAATTCAATTGACGACTTTGCATCGTTGAAGTAGACATATGTGACATGTCAATTGATGTTCATTATGGTGTAATGTGTTTTTGTATGAAACATGAGATCAGAGCCCATATTTATAGTAGATGTGGAGAAATATGGACCTCTGAAGTCTATCTTGTACAAAGAAATATTTCGGAGATGCATTTTTGGAACCGCCCTACTTTGTTATTATAATAGTATTCATAAAATATATCCGGTACAATACGAAATAAAAAAAAATAAAAAAAAGTCAAAATACAACCAAAATAAACTACTGCGTATGGCGAAGCCGACCTGTCACCCTCGAGGTGTTCCTCCACTACCTCGTGTAGACCAGGAGACCCTGAGCCTCTGCCATGATGGCCTCCAAAACGCCTCTGACATCGAACCCGTCAAGAAACAACCCTCTGTCAATGTCATCCCAAGCAAGCTCCACAGTAACCCTTAGCCTCTCAACCAACATCCCAATCGCCTCGTCCTTCTCCAACTTCTCATGATCCAGAAATCACCCTCCGATCAGCAGGTGAAGCAGACAGGCGACGTCATCGAGTGTGATCGTCATCTCTCTGTGTGATAGATGAAACGAAGACGTCTCCTCGTGCCACCTCTCTACAAAAGTGTTGGTCATTCCCTAGTTGACCACGCTATATCACAGAGGGTCAAGTCTTTCAACCCTGTAGTCAGCAGCAGATCATCAAACCATGGCTCGACAAAGGGAGTTAGCTTGTTGATCTTCCTCCCATGGTTGATGACCTTTAGTGTATCCCGATCCTGCAAGAAAAAATCCACTGTTAGAATTCATAATATTATTCATAACATAACATAATTAATAAATGAAACATAAATGTAAATTTTGTATCTCTCCATCTTATAAATATCTAGCGACATGGATGGGATAATGCGCGAGCACGGATAAGTCAAAAGACCCTCCTCCAAAGACCTGAGGGACCTCTGGTACCACCGGTGTCGCCTCTACAATTGGTGCCCCCTCTGCAGCCAGTGCCGCCTCTGCTAGCTCTAGTACTGTCTGGATGCCGACGGAGCCTGCGTGGCATGTGTCCTCGGAGGTCGTGTGGCCTGACTTCTCTCTCTCTCTGCAAGGAAGCATGTTGTGTAACCCGGCCATGCCTCAGACGGTCTTCTTGGTTAGACATATCTCTTGTAGAAACAAGACGGAAACATTAGCATACAACGCGACTCACAGAGGGAAAAATGGGGGAAGATTATGCAGACAGATACCGAAAATTTATTTCCGATTTTGTTCATCCTCTGAAACTGGAAATAAATTTTCGGTTACCTCTGCGAAACAGAACAGCGGCACCAACCGACCCAAACTCTCAAAATACACTGGTTGATCGTCAAAAAGAGTTTACAAATAGTATTATAATGACTCTTAATGATGTAAACTACAAAAAATAACACATTTCAAGCCCTATTTCACTCGTTTGAATCGATTTTACATAAACTCTAAAAATGTGTAAATCACTTACTTGATTGAGAGTTGTTTGTTGTTTGATTGACTAAGCCTTGGTTGTTGCTTGATGATTTGTGTTGATTGTTTGAGAGAAATTGATATTGGTGAGAAGGGTTTTGAGAGGGTTTAGAGAAAAAAATTGAAATTTGTTGTTATGGGGAGGGGAAAGGTTCTGGCGCGATATAAGTTCACCAATACATCGGAAATTTATTTTCGATAGTATACTGTAAGTAAATCTCCGGTTTGCATCCAAACCGGATTTCATTAAATAGGATACTGACCGGAAATTTATTTTCGGTATATCATGACCGGAAATTTATTTTCGGTATATCAGGGACAAAAATGAAATTTCGCATGAGTAATTAAGAAGGACATGGAATGGATTAAGAAATTCAGATATTTTAAAACAAAGAGATAAAAAAAACAAAACCAATTGAATTTCACATTAAAAATAACTTAAATGATTGAAGTTTGGGACCATAACTTCAAAGCTGGCATAAAAAAAGTCATTTGTCTTCACACAATAATGCCATATGTGGACTGTGCTATAATATAATCGATACTGCCTTAAGAATGGTCCCATATGTTCTATCTACAAAAGCCATGCCAGTAATGCAATCTCATTCTCAACCAATTTTTGATACTTAGACATATCTTTGAATTCAAGTACTAAAAGTACAGCAATTTATGAGCTAAGATTGTAAAACTCAAGTCCTTAATCATATGTTTTCTCAGTAACGTGTCCTAACACTCAGACATTTGGAATCAAATCAAAACTTAATAATTCATTTAATTAGTATTCATTATGCAATAATGCTAGTTAATTAAAATGTTGCCATGTTACTTATGCATAGAGATAAGAAATTAATTAAAAATATTACAATGTCAAATGAGAAGTTGACAATGTTATTAAATTAGAGGTAATTATTGTGTATTATATTTGAAACTTTGACCCTATAACTATGGGTGTATGTATTAACGGTTTATAGTATTGGAAATTGTGAGTTTAAAGGAAGAGCATGTCATGTGTGAAAGTTTTTATAGTGGTTATAAAGCAATGTAGGACAGTCAACTTATGATTAGATAATAGTCGGCAGAGATTTTAACTATACGCTAAATTATCATTTTCAAACTGTACAAAAATGATGCTTTAGCTAATAATAGTATCATTAAGAAAAATAGTACTTCCTCAGTTCTTTTATAATTGTCGCTTTTGTGAAAAAAAATTGTTTTTTTTATAATTGTCACTTTCAAATTTCAAAGTAGTGTTAGTAATAGTTTTGTCAAAATTATCTCTAATTATTTATTATAAAAAGAGAAAAAGTAACTTAAAGTAAATAAAAAATTAAGGGTACTATAGGTAAAAGAAAAATTATCGCATAAAAAGTAACATCAATCATTAGTTTTATTGATATGTGTAAAAAGTCAAAAAATAACAATTATAACGGAACAGATGGAGTAATTTGCTTGAAAAGAGAAGAAAAAAATTAATAGCAACGTTGCATTTCCTTCATAATAGTTTATGTGAATGAATAATATTAATAAAATAAGTAAATGAGTCCGGTTAAATTCAAGTGTGAGTAATTAAATCTCACATCGATTAAAAATGGTGAAAATGTTGAATTTGTAAGATAAATAGCTCATATACCGAATGTCTTAAGATTTTGTTTAAACATATGGTGTCAATGTCTCTTTGATTCTAAAACATTTAGTTTCCAACAAGTGGGTCATGGTTACGCTCAACAGAGGAGCAGAAGCATGATTCTAGTATGGATTAAGGCTGGAGAGAAATTGTTGAATTCAAGTGTTAGTGCGTAAGTCGCATGTCGACTAGAAATTATGGAAATGTTGGGCTTATGAAAGAAATGACTCATATACTTGATAACTTAAAATTTTGAGTGAATATGTGGTGTCAATATCTTTTGGATTTTGAACGTTCAGCGGCACTTTCCAGACTATCCAACAAGTGGTATAAGAGCCGTGGTCAGTTTTGGTGGAGGAGTGGAAGTGTGTTAGTGGCTAAGTCTCACATCAACTAAAAGTATTCAAGGGTTTAAGCAAAAAAAATTTATTAAGATCCATTCCGCTCCTTTTTTGTGTTAAGATATCCAAAGATAGCCTTAAAAACAAAAGAAAGTCTAGGACAATAGTTGACAGGGACTGATTCAAGATCTGTAAGTAATTTCTAATAATAAAAGTATGTAAGAAAGAAGCAAAGCAACTTGTGTGTGTGTGATTAATTAATGGTGGGAAATTAATGAGATGTAACCTCTCCTGAAAAGTGAGGTTTTGTGTTGTGGACATGTATGCTACAAACAAGCAGTTAATCACAGAAGCAAGCATTGACAATTGGATAATTTAATTTAATTAATCAAATCTGTTACCGTCCGTTACCTAACTCTAACGGCTGCTTTCTTTAAAAGGTAACTTATTATAACTATTTATTGGTTGACATCCAATATGGTAGGATATGTTTTCTTATAAATAGCCTAACCTACACCTCTAACAAATCACACCAAACATAAATCTCAAACAACCTTTCATATTCACACACTTCTAAGTTATATACATATACTCCTTTTCTTATATCATAACTTTTCTGATCCAATGGCAGTTCCAGTCATTGATTTCTCAAAGCTGAATGGTGAAGAAAGGGCAAAAACTATGGCACTTATTGCTAGTGGCTGTGAAGAATGGGGATTCTTCCAGGTACTTTAACCATTGCACCTAATATCATTTTAAAAGATGAATGGATTTAGCTTCTTTCTTTTTGAGTTGTATTTTTTGGTGTTATGTATACTGTAATATGTATGTTAATGGTTATAGTTTTTGCTTTACAGTTGATCAATCATGGCATTTCTGAGGAACTTCTTGAAAGAGTGAAGAAGGTTACCACTGAGTTCTATAAGGTGGAAAGAGAGGAGAACTTCAAGAACTCGGCAACGGTTAAGCTTCTGAATGATATAGCTGAAAAGAAAAGCAATGAAAATTTGGAGAATGTGGACTGGGAGGATGTTATCACTCTACTTGATGATAATGAATGGCCAGAAAATACACCAAGTTTCAGGTAAAAGATTAAGATTTGCTACTCTTGTTCACTACAATAGGCGATTTCACTATAAAATCTAAAATTGGAAAATTTTGAAGAGTTGAAACTAGTATTGGTTTAAAGACATCATTCCAAAACATACTACGCGAAAACATGACTTTTGGCATAATAGGTATAACTTATAACTGACTTCTCATATAAATGACAGGGAAACCATGTCAGAATATCGGTCTGAGTTGAAGAAACTAGCGGAGAAGCTCACAGAAGTTATGGATGAGAACCTGGGCTTACCAAAAGGATACATTAAGAAAGCACTGAATGGTGGAGAAGTAGACGAAGCTTTTTTTGGCACTAAGGTCAGCCACTACCCACCCTGCCCCTATCCAGAACTCGTGAACGGACTACGAGCTCACACTGATGCAGGAGGTGTAATCCTACTGTTCCAAGATGATAAGGCGGGAGGTCTTCAAATGCTGAAAGATGGGGAATGGCTTGATGTTCAGCCTTTGCCAAATGCCATTGTGATCAACACTGGTGATCAGATTGAGGTGCTGAGCAATGGCAGGTACAAGAGTTGTTGGCATAGGGTTCTGAGTGCTACAGAGGGGAACAGGAGGTCAATTGCATCCTTCTATAACCCACCACTCAAAGCCACCATAAGTCCTGCACCACAATTGGCTGAAAAAGAAAACCAACAAGTCGATGATACTTATCCTAAATTTGTTTTCGGAGACTACATGTCTATCTACGCTGAGCAGAAGTTCCTCCCCAAGGAACCAAGATTTAGAGCTGTCAAAGCCATTTGAGAGGGAAAAAAAACACTTTCTTTTATATAGAATATGGAAAAACAAAAATCATCTTTTATTTTATTTACAGGTCTTTGTTTTATAAGACATGGTTGATATTAGCAAAGAATACCACATGGCTGTCATTCTGTCTATAATGGGAGCCATTGTGGGTATTAGTATTTTCGTTTTCTAGAATGTTTGGCATTATCTTAAGCTGTCATGGTGGGAGATTGTATGCATTTACCTGGGTTTGCTTTGTATAATACTACTGTTACATAAATTCTACTCTAAAGTTATCCTTCGTGAGTTTCTCTCATCCTCTTGTATACTATTTGTTCTCATGAAGTAGAATAAATGCATCTATCTCTTTAATCATGGAATATTTTCTGAAAAATACACTCTTCAAAAGCCACTACGAAGGAACAAATACCTTTGTTTTCAACAGGATCAAGTACTAGAAATTTTTAGACAAGAAACTATCACTGACTATCAGCAATGTTAGGGAAATATTAAAGTACAACATTCTTTTTTTCTTTAGAGAGGCATTACAGCAATTATATTTAGCTGAAGCTACACTCCATTAGGAACCCTCTGTACTAAGGCTTATATTAGGAAAGAACAGAGAGAGAATCAATATTAACCAGTATGACTACAGAGAATGCAGACAAATAAGTAGCGGTAACACAGAATTCAGAGTCTGTCAATAATAAAACATGAATAAGTGTCGGTCTTGTGTCGGTGTATGACATTGATACGGACATGACTTTTTTCAGAGGTGTCGGTGCTACAAAGCTATCAAGTCCCTTGTAGTAGTATCTTTTCAAATATTCCGACTCCAGCCTCGAATATAAGCACACAAAATTACTATCTCACATCCTTTAAAAAACATAGTTAGTATCATTTAATTTTTCTTAAAATAATCAAAAAAGTAATCACATTCTCCAAATTTCCCATCACTGAAATTTGTTTCATGAGAATAAAAGAATTATTAAAACGTAAATTCAAATTACATAAAGGGTAATTCAGAAATGATATGATTAATTGTAGTATATTAGTTATTTGCTCATTTTTTATACCATGTAACATTTTTTTTTTACTTATATTCGAAAACGCAGGGAATATAGTTTTTAATACCGCATCGGTACTGCTGCACGCTAATATGTCGGTATTTTTAAGAGTATTATAGTAGATTTACTAGAGGACGAACCTTGACAGTTGACACATCTGTGAAGCTGCTCTCTTGTGACCCAGAAGTTATGGGTTCCAATCCTGAAACTGCCTCTCTGCATGCATGGGCAAAGTTGCATATATAATAAATTTGCAGTACCCTCACTGCTCTAGACCCCACTTATTTAGCAGTCTCGTGCACTATGCTGCCCATTACGGTAGATTTAGTCAATTTAAAGCATTTTGACAGTTTCTGAGGCACTCTCTTGTGCATTCTAGAAAATACAGATGTCTTCAAATAGCCGAACACTAAATCTTAAAATCCTTGCAAGAATGATACACTAACAAGTCTTAAAATTCTTGGAAAAAGATGATAGCAGTTTTAAGATTCCATTAATACAATCTGTAAGGTGGACTTTCTTCAAACCAAGATAAAATGCTGCATGAATAATGAAAATTTGACTCCTTGAAAGTGAACTCATTAGTAAAGAGAAAAAAGCAAGACTTCAACTATTGACAAAAAAACGGTTAATGTTACATGTATGTATTTAAACGTAGATGATAGCTTTATTAAAATCTAATCATTGTTCCTCTCATTAATAGTTGAGATGTTTACCCTTCTATTTTAAAGTGAACTAATAAAGCAAATTTTGAATGTACACTTTGAATTTTAATTACTAAGCACTGAGAGCATAAAGGAGTTTTACAGAGATCCAATTAGATCTCACTACACGGTTGAAATAGAGACATCCAATCATATTTCACCATTTAGGTATTTCTGCATATATTTTAGAAAATAAACATTATGATACAAGACAAAACACGGTCAAATATGATTGGACGCACATATTACTTCTTTACATTAGTGGTGCATAGTCATTACACCGTTGAAAATTGTAATAGAGAGAACAGTTACAGATTCCAAATAGTAGTAAGACTATCATACAAACTACAAAAAAATATAACTACTACTAGTATATGAGATAAAGAAGCCAATCAGATACAGATTCCAATGAGCTGCTTTTAAGATTCAACTACTTAAAGCTTTCAATGTCAGTGTACAACAGAATCTTGCTACAATAAAGTGGAGAAACCATTAGCAAACCCTATATTGTCATTGGAAGCCAATGTGACAAATTTGTAGTACCCAGTATACTATATTAAGGTTTTGCTATCTTAATGTATAACAATAATATGTACCATAACTACACAATTAAATCTATACAAGAGAATAACGCATATCTGATTGTCATCCTCGTATGCTTTATAGGGCCTTTTGGTCAAGTCTTTCATTCCAATTTAGGCAGCGAATCAAGCTATGAAACCAATCACCTGTTTGGTCAAACTTGTTAACTGTTGGAAGAGGGTGCTGACTCATAGATATACGTACTGAGTCTCCTCTTGAAAGCTGCTGCCTTTTCTTCCCGTCAAATGAAACCCAAGCATTGCTTCTAGCATCCTCTGGAATCTGCAAACAATAAATCGTACATTACTCAATACGGATATCATAATTATAAAAACAAAATTCATTAAATCAATATTTAACCTCTACATTCCAAATCATATGAAACAAATGGCTCCTTAAATTGAGAGATTTTTATAACTGTGATTTTAACCATGTAGCATTTTCCAATACATGTTTGTGAGACAACAAATTATAGCTAAAGAATAGAAACATTTGCAGGCATAGAAGATGCATAATAAACATTGAAATGTGTAATTGTGGAAACAAGAACATCAAGCACGATATGTTTACCGCATAGAGAATGATAACTTCACCTTTAATTCAAGTTGAGCAGAATCTGGAAGTATAACTGGTCGAAATGAGAGTGAATGTGGACAGATTGGGGTAAACAGCATACATGGAACATTTGGATGGACCTGTAATTACCATTTGTCATTAAAAAGAAAATATCAGATGACAGGAGTTATTAATTTGGGCAACTTAACACTGATACTGTGCATATATCATGAAAATGGAAGATGTATATATTGTAGAACTTAAGAAGTCGTAATGAAGAAATTAGTAATTTGCAAGGTGACTTGTACAAAGTTGCTACAACTTTGTAGATTGCGCAGAAATTCCTCGTAAGTTGGCTTGTTCGGTAATCCATAAGTGGAATAAGAGTTTGTAGTATGACATTCTGAGTGACAGACTATTCTACAGAAGTTTGTTATTTCACATTTCACATGATAGAAGAGATGTTAGAGTTGAATTTGTTTTTCTGTGTCTAAATCAGACTACACTCACCTCTATTTATAATAGTATATAGTATAAATACAATAAATATTAATTGATATTAGTTGCTAATTCTAATCCTAATAATAAATATTTGGATTTGATTCTAACAGTAAGAATAAAAAGAAGAAAAACTTGACTTTTTTAAGGGATAACATAATGTGAGTACGGGTTATATGAAATCTCTTTTAGGGGAAGGAAGAAAAGAAGGAAAAGAGTACTTTGGGTTCTTAATTTGACAAAAATGGGCAAACAAAAAAGACTATGGCGGAGAACTATGTTCAGGAGCAGTTATCTGGAACTCATTCAGCATTGTTGACCACTGACATTTGCAAAGTAGTAGAAAAACGATTGCTGGCTAGTCTACAACTTAGACCAAATCGCTAGTTTAAGCCACTTCAGAACATAATAAAGAATCTTATCAAGTTATCTTTAGCTGCAAAGTGTATCGCAATGCAGAATGAGTATACGAAAATGTTCAACTGCTCTTTCAGAAAGTGCAGGTGAGGAAGACTTGGATAAACCATAATAGTTAAATCTTATAACCATTGTTTATCAAAGTATTCCGAGGCACTTATGAGCCAAATAGCCAATCCATCTAACGAATTCAATAATCAGTATGGGCTCAAGCCAGGCTCTGGACAAATACAACTGTGACAAGCATACCATTGAACCTCCAGCCGCTGTAGAATAAGCAGTGCTTCCGGTAGGGGTGGCTATGATCACTCCATCACCTTGTACCTGAAAGACACAACCATCGTATATAAGACACGATACTACTTCAAAAAGATGTTTTAAATTTAGAATAGTGACGGCTCTCATCATAGAATACAGATGTATACAAATTTGTTGTGAAGACAACAGATACATAGTCAAGCTCACTTTTGTTATAAGCCTGTCATGTTCATAGCACTCAATCTTTGAAAGGTACGGATTAGAACCCCGATCAACAACAACTTCATTAAGAATATCAAATACTTTCCCTGGCATAGCTTTGCCCTTACGGAATATTTCACATCGGAGACGCATTCTGAGAGTGATGTATACACCATCTCGATTATTATTTCCATGGATGATTTGTCGTAGGTCCTGCTTGTAGTCTTCAAACTGAAAATAGAAAACAGAATTGGAATCAAACAAATGGACAAAAAGATACCTGCATCTCTATATAGTGAAATAAATTATGGGTTTGAAAAAACATACACTATGAGAAGCCAGAAAGCCAAGGGAACCAAGGTTAAATGACACAACAGGGGGAACAGCACCTATAAATAGGTTTGAAGCATGCAATATAACGCCATCTCCCCCCAAACATGCCACAAAATCTACTTTCTTGTGTAGATCACTGAATCAAAGGTATTAAATAAGTAACACAATCATATAATGAAGCAAAGTTTTTATATAAAGGGAGGAAAGTGAAGTCATTGCACATATCATAAACTACTCTAATACCAAGCATCTTGTATATAAAAGGTCTGAACGAATCCAAATCCTGTAATTCTAGCAAATATATCATGCACATCCGGTTCCACGAATACGTTCATTTTCTCTTGGTAATATAAAAAAGAAGCAACCTGCATATATTAGATAAAGAAACTCAGATGAATATGAATTTAGCCAAATTAATTGCAAAACTCTAAATAAACTCATTTTCAGTAAGAACTACAGAAGTGCCAAACGAGCAGTTTGAATACCGGTCATAGTTCCTAATTACATTCCCCAACATATTTTCAGTCAAATAGAAATACATTCCCTAATATATTTGATTCCAAATTTTAATTCATGTGCTACATATGGAAGAGCTAAAAATCAATCAAAAGTTCTATTTGAAATATTTTAATTAGAAAGTTTTCTAAAATTTAAAAAAATAAATAAAGGATGAACTGGATATTGAATCATTAAACTAGAAAAGATATGAAATTTAAAATCACTAGTGTTATTAAAGTTCAGTTAAACAAATTTAATATTTCTACATGAAGAAGTGCAATAACGCTAAGATGAGCAAAGGAAAACGTTCAAAAAATTTAATATTTCTACATGAAAATTACGCTAAGCTGAGCAAAATGACAACCAGTGCAAGCTTGGATCACTGAAGTACAATTTGTTCAACTTCAACCTTCCCTCGTCTACTGTACCAAGCCCATATAAACAAGCTTGGGCGTAAATGAGGCTCACCGCTCACCCTACAGCTATATGGTTGTTCATCTAAATGGAGCATAAAGTAAACATAATTAGAAAAGCAGAAACAAAACTATATGGATAGTGCCAAAGCTCACGAATTTGATATTAAATCCATTTCCAATTTTTCTATTCAGCATCTTTATAGATAACTAGCACCCACCCTGAGCCTGACCCCAATGCCTCTCCTCTCCACCACAACAGAACATATCCCCCCCTGAGCCTGACCTAAATGCCTCTCCCCTCGCCACCACAACAGAACATATCCCTGTGTACTAAAATATAATTGTTTTCCTAAACATTAATGTTAGAAACTTTAAATAACTTGGGTGCTTACATGTGTCTCAAAAATATTACCTCTTTAGCTTCTTCCATGAGATGCTTCCCAGGCTTTTTCAACAACAAAACAGTCTTTGGGGTAGATTTCCACATTAGCATTTGTTGCTGAATGCTAGGATGCGTGAAAGCCAAAGAAGATTCGGTCACCTTCTCTCTTACACAAGAAAATCCATCTGTTCGTACTAGGAACATCTCTGCTTTTTTTCTTGATTGCAGCCTTACAACTCCGGTTGAAGATGCACACATGTCTCCTTCAGTGAATCCCAAGCCTTCACCCGCCTTATCCTCATCGGCTAAAATTCTTTGAGAGTCAGTTGTATTATCAATATCGTTGGCATCAGGCATGCAATATATTTCTCTTTCACTAAAAGCATTTACTGTTGTCCTTACAGAACTGGATGTATTCATATTCACTAACTTCAACTTGTTACCAGCTGCAATCTGAGCTGACCCATTGGAACTTCCTGCTGGACGCACAATTTTAGGTTCAGGATTATGACTACTGTTGATAATCACTTGCCCCTGCAATCTTCTATTATGCATGCTTCTTGAATCTGGCAAACATTCCAACCTTTTGACTTGATTACTGGAACAAAAGAGATTTGAAATCTTCTTACTTTCCAAAAATCTGGACATCTGTTTTTTGGAAAAGATATCATGAGGAGGAACTTGAGCTTCCAAAGGGTTAGTTTTGCTGGAGAAAGTTGGAGAATAACTTTCCCCGTCAGCAGTCATGGCTTGAGATGAAGTCCTATCATTGGGAAAAATTCCACCTAAGGTCCCATTACTTTGTGTTTCTTCGTTAATCTTATTTGGAGAGGTACTCGGGTCAAATGAGTCAATAGAACTATGAATTTCCCCTAAACCCTCTTGCAACAAATGAGTATCTTTTTCCAGGGAGGATCTCTCAGCCGGCTTAGAATCCTGCAGTTTTCCAGCTTCATATGTATAATCTGATAACAAGTCATTGGAAACACACTGTGATCCAGAATGAGTCATGTATTCCCTCCATCTGGAAACCATCGCAGACGTTCTCCAAACTCCTTCTTTACTGTGCAGATAGATTGGCCTTTTGCTAACATCAGAAACAAGAGATGCAAACCTTATAACCTGTTCCATTTTCGGCGCAGTCCCAACTTCAACCGGGATTTTCACCAATTCAATTCTTCCAGATGAAACCGCATCATGCACAGCAGCCTGATAAAAATCATCTTTTACTGTCTCTTCTCTGAGATCCACAATAGTTTTATATCCTCTATCCAGTAACCACTTAAGACCTTCTTCTGTTACCTGGCTACCTATCCAAAAATCAGCTTCAGATTCTTTCCCTTCCAAGTCCTCTTTCGAACTCGATAAATACACGGGACACCAGTTTGCGAACACTGCAGGACAGGGATAATCCTCTCCGCGAGAAAAACCAGAATCATAGCAAACATTCTTCAGTCTCTGAAGTTTCCTCCACACATCCAAACCCCAATCATCAGCAGCAACCAAATATTTCTCAAGAGCAACATGCAAGCTCTCACAGCACCTTTTCATCTCGCTCCTGAAAGTGGCGAGTGGAGGAAGTGTTTCCATTTCCCCCGCAAGTCTAACCTCAGAAGCACAGAAGCGGGACAAAACAGAAAATCTTCCAGAAAGAACATCCTCTCTCCCACCCTTGACAAGCGCAACCATACATCCAAGTAGAGAAACTATTTTATCTTCTAAGAGAGGTTTATCATCCTCTGAAACAGTGCAGTGACCGGGTATAGGGTTACACAGAACATTCATTAATGCAGAATGAAGCATTTCGGAATTACGAAAAATTCTACAATATGCTTCCACTTCTGCAATATCACCTGGAATTGGACCAATCCAAGGTAGCCTTGAAGCATCATGGGATTCAATGGACTTCAAATTCTACAAACAGAACAAAAAATAAATAAATAATAAAAAATCAATCCCTTTGGAAAAAACGAGAAAAGCTGACCTGAGAATCGGAAACGGAGTTGGAAAGATGAGCGGTGAGGAGGTGTGTTGTTCGTGGAGTGAGGGTGGTGTGAAATTGGAAGCGGAACGGGAAGATTGTGGCATTGTTGGAGGTGGCGGAGAGTGCCATGTTGCAGGCGCAAAAACTACATGCCAACATGGGCAATTGATTTTGATGCAGGTTGCTGTTGTTGTGATTTGATGTACTAGTATTTTTTATGTTGTCTCATTAATCCTTTCTTCCATTTTCTAGGTACCACACTATATAATCATATTTATTCTATATAAAATCAAAATCAAAATATTTTAAATTAAACTTACACTTTTGTTTTTATTAAGGATGGCAATTGTATCATTTTCAACTGCTACCCTCAAAAATTACCCACAATCCATAGAATGGGTATAGAAATGTGTACCAATCATTATCCACAAAAATAAGCGTCATGAATATCTTAGTATCAATTTCGTCTCATACTCACACAATATATATTTTTATATTTTTAACACTTTTGAATTTTTTTAAAGTTGTTAAAAATATAAAATGACATAATAAATTATAATTGATCAATAATTTTTTATTAAAAATGTGGATAAACAAGTGTGGGTATGGGTACTTAAATATTCATAAGATACGGGTATAAAAATTGATATACACGCGGGTATGCCTCGGTTACAAAGTCTTTTTAAACTGCAAGTATGGGAACATGTATTATAGTAACCTCCTCATTGTCATCCCTAGTTTTTATGCTTTCTATTTTAAAAGAGTGAAAAATAATTTTAAAGATATATAATCGATTTTGTAATGATTTTAATGGAAAAAGAACATGAACTACCTTTATCTTTCATTTATTTTAGTCTATTTGATGAATTGAACCATTGATGATCCTCTATGATAATTGTTTTTTTGTTTAAAAAAATATAATAGAAACTAAACCTTAAAATTTTTCTGCTTTGTCTTCGTCATGTCCATTGTCAATCTTTTTCGCATCGACGTCACAGTTTCAACATACCTCGTATATTTCCCAAATTATAATTTTTACAGAGAGTCAAGAAATTAAATTAAGATTTTTCTTTGATGGAAGATATTGGACAGGAGAGAAGATGTGTATTTAGTGTGGTTGAAATTGAAATAAAGGAGAGTTGAAGATGGTTCATACAACTATTGATGGAAGATATTGGACAAGAGAGAAGATACGTATTTATCTCTGATCAACAAAAGGTATTGCATTTCTGTTTTATTTCACTGTACTTATGTATTTTGGTTCTATAATTAATCTTGCAAGTGATATTGTTTTGTTTCAGGAACTTGTAGTTGTATTTGAGGAAATGTTTGACATGGTTGAGCATAGATTATGTCTCAAACACTTGTATGTTAACTTCAAGAAAATGTTTGGTGGTGGATCTCTGATTAGGGATTTGATGATGGGAGTTGCTAAGGCTACATAATATCAGGTATAGGTCCAAAAGATGATTGAATTGAAGAAGGCATATCCCAATGGTTGGACTTGGTTAATGTAAGTGTTTTCTGTGTTGGCTGCAATTTTTGGTAAAACCAGATTGATGTGATAATGTCTTGACTGATGTCATGATATTTTGGTATGAAGATAAATTCTACAGAAGGAGTGTTTTTATAGGTGCAGCTCAGAATCTTTGCATAACAGATGATTATGCTATAATTAGAAGTACAGGTTCTGCAAGAACAGTATGCAGGATGTGTGATGTCACATCCAATGTTAAGACATTTTGTATTGTATAAGTGGATTATGTAGTTTTATATTTCCTGAGAGTTTTTAGGATTCTGTTGGTTTATTCTGGGCTGGATTGTTTACTTTAGATCCTATGCTCACGTGGAAATTAGGTTAACTTTGTTTAACCCTAATTTGTGTTATTGCAAGCCCAAGAAAAAGTCCTCAGGTTAACTTTGGTTAACCGTAATTATTATTGTGCAAGCCCAAGACGAAGTCCTTTACTGCTTCTATATTATCTCACTAATCGTGATGGTTAAAGTTGCGTGTTTTCTGAAAGAGAATATCAAGGAAGAAAGCAACAAACGTTGTATGTGTTTTTTAGTATTTCTTATGAGCCAAGCAATTATCTGCTGATAAGTGAATTGGGGTAGGACTTTCTGTAAGGGTAGTTTTTATCACTCAAAGCTTTGAAGCACGAGTGCTATGTCTCTTGATTAAAAGCTTTGAAGCAAAATCAAGTATGTGTATTGAAGAATGTCTTCACAATTTTGTTAAGTGTTAGATTATTATCACTACTGTGATTGAGGGGGAGTGAGTAGGTTCTCAGGTCTAAGTTGTTCTTAGATTGAAGTTGCATTGGGTAGGTCTTAAGTGACGGATATAAACAGTTGTTTTAATCCTAAATTAATACCTCTTATAGTGGATTTCCTCCCTGGCTTGGTAGCCCCCAGATGTAGGTGTAGTTACACACCGAACTGGGTTAACAATTGATTATCTTCTTTACTGCTTTTACTTTATTATTAAGACTGTTAATTAGTTCATCAGATACCAGTGTCATAACATTCTATTTGACATCAAGTATTTGTTGCCAGAATTTCAGTTAATGGCAGTCCCTACCCAAAATTAGTACAAACAAGCATGCCTTCACTTTTTATCCTAAGTGAGATGTTTTGATGAATAATATTTTAGAGTATTTTAATGCTACAATTCTAGTTGCTATGAACAAACCTATAGTGACTATATGTGAATGGATAAGATAATGTCTTATGAATAGGTTAGCTACACCTGTTAGTAAACTTGAAAAGTGACAACATAGAGTGATGTCATACCTAGGAGGAGGTTAGATAATGAAGTGTTTAACATTGAACATTGGTTACCAACTTGGTCCATGGCTGAGCAATTTTAGATTACACATAGTTTCAACACTCAAGAGTTTATTATTGACATTGCAAAAAGGTCATGTAGATGTAACTTTTGAGAATTAGTGGGAATTCCTTGTAGGCATGATGTAGCTGCTTTGAGATATATATATGAAGAAAAACCTAATGACCTTATTGATGAGAATTATACAAGAGAAAAACATTTCACTTTGTTATGGTTATTCTGTAAGTCCTATCAATGATCAAGATATGTGGCTAGAAGTTGAAATGGAACAACTTCTACCACCTGCATATAAAAATGGTCCAAGAAGACCTAGGAAGGTTAGGATAAAAGAAAGTGGAGATGATGGTACAAGGAAGAGAATATTTGGTGTTGCATGCAAGTGCACCAAATGTGACAAGTTTGGTTACAATGCATTGATTTGTAAGGCCTTGACACAAGATGTCTAACATAACATCTTGTCATTTATGTAGAGAAAAGTTAAAAATGAACAAAAACATGTCGAAGCTTAGACTACAGTGGCTACTAATGATGCATTGCCAACTGAAAATCAGACTCAGGCTACAAAGCCTAGTGATGGTCAGATATAGATTGTAGTGGTTTCTGATGTTGTAGTGTCGACCGATAGGCCGAGTGAGAATGCAATGTATAGTCATGTAGAGCCCATAAACCAGACCCAAGTACCAGCTGTTATGAATCAAAAATTGGGTCTTGTGTTGTTGACTCAATTTAAAAGCAATCAAAATAAAGGAAGGTAAGAAGCCAGCCGTTAAAAGAAGGCTAAGTGAAAGGATAAAATTGAGTTGGTTTAAAAAATCAATTATAGACTAAGGATCTTCTAGTGACCAGCCGATTACCATAACAGAAATTGAAGACAAATCGTGTGCAAAAGACTCCAAACTTGGAGTGTCAACTGTTTATGAAGACATGGAAGACTAAGAAAATGAGAGATTAAATATTATGTAATGTTGTAATAGACCTACGCACTATATGTGCCTTTTGTATCATTTTATATTTGTGTCAATTTGTGCTTGTTTCATTTTGTAATATTCTAATAGACCTATGCACTATATGTGTCTTTTGTGTCATTTTGTAATGTTGTAACATACATATGCGCCAAGTGTGCTTGTAATAGGCATATGCACCAAGTGTGTTTGTTAATATAATATGCATTAATTCTACTGTCAATATTTTATGTATCAGTCCATTAGGTTTAATCCCTGACATTGAACATAGCATTGCTTATTGAAATGGAAAACATAACTTATGTAACAACTTAATTGAACAATATATGCACTATATGTGCCTTATGTAACAACTCAATTGAAATGTTACATATAACATTGCTTATTGAAATGAAAAACATAACTTAAACATTCATTGATAAGAAACTGTTTGAATTACAATTACAATTGAAATGGAAAACACAAGCAAACAACTACATACTGATAAACTTAACAATTTCATCACATTAACTTAAACACAATTGCAAACACCATCCATGACAAACCAATTACAATCACCATCCAAAAATTTCTTCTTTTTTCCATTAGAAGCTTTCTCTTCAATTTTTCTAACTTGTTTGGATTTCCTTCTACTCCCCACTTTTCGCTAGTCCGTATTCGATCTCCTCAACAATCTCCTTCGCAAATTCTCTCAAATAAACTTTGGTGATTTCATATTCACAGCATCTGAACGAATTCATGTTGTTCACTTCAAGCGCACTAATCAAGTCGTCTCACACGAACAATCCGCATTCATTATGCAAATTTAATATTAACACACATATAACTGAAAATGTAAATATAATAGGATTACAAGCATAAAAAAACACTCACCATGAAATTTCTACATTTCCATAATTTTTTACTTGGGTTATCAATGGTGTTTGATACCCACATCTTCATCATTTCAATGCACCCACATCTTGGCAAACCCTTTCCAAAGTACTCGTTGAGGAAGATTTGCTTTCACCCATGTCTCAAATGCTGGCGGAAGATTGGCATAAGATGTAGAAGATGAAGAGGAAAAGGGGAAGAGAAACCCTAGTCAGTAAGAAGATAAATGTCAGCATGTGTTTTTAAATTCGAATAAAATAAAATTAAAAACCACACGTGAAATTATATGTGAATCTTCCATGTTGGCATTTGGGTTCTGTGAGGAAATTTAAATAAGATAGGGAGGGATTAAAAAAAATTACCAAAGACTAAAACCAAAATTCGCTATTTAAAAAAATTAATATTTTAAAAAAAATTAAAATTAATTTTCATTTAGTTTTAGCTATTTAAAGAATTTTTTAATTTTCAATTGTAAATATATAGATTATTATTATTATTAAAATATAATATAATTATATATGCCCAAAAAACTAACACCTAAATAAAACGTGAGACTAAAATCTTGAAAAAATATAAATAAAGAGACTAAAATACAAAGTAATTTTTAAAATAAAAGAATTAAAATTTTAAGAAACTGAAAATAAAACGAACAAAATTGCATTTAAGGTTGGAATCTTTTTTATTATAAGCATAGATCAAAATTAACATTCAATTCAAACTTTGGAGATAGTTTTAAATATAAATGATTATTTTACATGGAAAAAATATAATATTACATTTAAGAAAAGAAAACTGATAAAAGACTACATTAAGATGAGTCGATCACTAACCAACATGGCAAACTAGCAATAGATGGCTAGGGATTAAGTTGATTCGTCCATAAAGAAAAGAAAAAAAAATTTACTTAATGAATTTTTCCAACACTCCTGAAAATTTAAAAATGTCCTATATAAGTGCACTTACAAATTAATATTTTTGAATAAATTCATAAGGACACTTTACGAATTTACCTTATTTTTGTATAATTTATTCATTTAAATATGGTTTAACATATTCAGGAAAGGTTTCGTAAGTGCACTTACAAATTCACTCAAAAAGGTAAATTCGTAAGTGCACTTACGAAACATTTTCTGAATGTGTTAAAAAATGTTTGAAACTATTATGATTTTTCACAATAATCCGATGATGTTTTTGTTTTCAAAAATTCAATTAAGGAGCATTTTATATACGCAAACCATGTAAATATTAATATGTTATAAATATTAAGGAGAAAAATTGTCAGAAATATTAAATTACATAAATTGTTCTGAAAAATAATGCGGTCAAACAAAATCAAATAACAAAACATAAAGGCTACTATGTATGCCTAATCATGACCTTCATGCCCTCCTCTGCCTGTGATAATGTGTTGCACGCTCTGCCTCAACGACCATCCTCTCCACCACGGCAACCACATCGGGTCCGCCCCTCATACACAACGTTGTCATCCAACACCTCCTGTCCAATTTGGTTGATACGCTGACAGATGGGCAGTAGATTAATGGCATGATCATCCTCGACCTGCTCGTTCTCCAAGAGCTCCTAATGTGTTGGCCTCTGGACGTCCTTCACCCTCCGGTGTCATGTAAGGGTGCGACACTCTAAAGAACCATTTCGCGTACCCCTCCACACAGTGCCACATACGGGATGCCAGCATCAACCGATACTCATCTGACACCAGATGATTCTCCCAATACTGGAAGACGTCATCTATATCCCTCCATGTCATGGTGTCGGGAGCAGCCTGGAAAGAAGATCGGGGTATCATCTACACAAAGCCAAACTAGCGCATACACCACTCGGGCAGATACCTGACCATCATGTTAACCCCACAGGCTAGCCACCTATAATATAACGAGATGGTATCAAATGCAACAACCTCCTTGTAGTCCTCAAATAGGGTCTAGTTGATGTCGTCATGGTTAGTGCGATCAAGGAACACCCGATAAGGAAGCACATTATGGTTGCCCCTATTGAGAATAAACCTGGCAGTCCTTGGCATGAAGTCCTGATAGTCGGGATCTACCGTGTAACCATGGATGCAGTGAAAGTATGATATAATTCAGCTCTGCATCAACAAAAATATAATATGTAAGTACAAATAAATTAAAACTAATTAAAATTTATCGTTAAAATAAAAATGTACCGTGAGGAGTGTGCACGAGCCGGTGAGCGTCATCGCCCTCCATCTGCAAGCTTCATTCAACTTCTGGTAGAGGTAGGTCAAAACAATGGCACCCCAGTTCTAGTCACGAACTGTAGACAGGTCCATAAAATATCTCAAGTAGGCCACATTGGTGTAGTGGCCACTCGTGTCCACAAAGACGGGCGTGCCTACCAGGTACATCAAAAAACACCATATGGCACAACCACGGTGAAACTGAACAAAAATATCCGCCTCCACAGGCTCCCCAACTGCCAGTGTAGTTATTTTTGCAAGAGCTACTTGACGGAGGTGCTCCTCATATAACTCATTTAGTTAGGAGAACCTCATGTGCGTCCCGTTTGTGGAGTCGCAGTCCTCAGCAGCCTGGCACGGATCAGCTCCCAAATGCTCAATCATCGGCTCAACTGCCTCAACTATGGTTATCTTGGCATGGTTGAGTAACCTACCTCTGATAGGTAGTTGGAGCAAGCAGACAACATCTCTAGGGTGACCGTCAACTCCCCAACTAGAAAGTGGAAAAATGACGTCTCCTTATGTCATCTCTCAACAAAAGCACCTTGTATGTCGGTGCTAATGGTACAGTAACCACTAACCAGTACTGAATAATTTGGCAAGACCGAATGTGATCATAGCACTGTGGAACCACTAAATCTTAGGAACATATAGATCAAAGACTTTGCGGGAGTGGTTGACATGTTTCAACGCCTTCCTTTCCTGAAACATTAGAATCAAACAAAAATAAATAAATAAAAACATTATTTTTTAATAAAAATTATAACACAAAATATAACGACAAAAATTATAATATCTCTCTACCCCAGACATAACAGACAGTATGGTCCTGATAATAAATTAGGAGGGATATGTCATACGACCCTCCTGGATAGCCATCATCATCTGCTTCTACAGGTTCATCAACATCGTCGTCGGGGACCTCAGCGTTTTCGGCGTCCTGGGTCTCCTCCTCCGATACCTCTACCTCTGGTACCTCCTCCTCATGTGCACGAGAGGTAGACGCCGCATGGAGACGACTCCTCTATGACGGTGCGGAAGGTGATGATATATCAAGTTGTGTAATTTGTTCCCTTACCCATAGCTCTCGCTCTCGACGAGCCGACGTTGTCTGACTTTGCCTGCCATGTCTCAAACGTGTCATTTGGTTTTTATTCTCTGCCATTTTCCTGAAATAAACCATTACAATAATTAACTTACTAATTTAAAATAAATCAGACAAAAATTCGTAAGCTAACTTGCGAATTCACCCATCCTGTGTAAATTCACAAGTTCACTTGCGAAGTCTCTCCTAGGTGACTTCGCAAGTTAACTGCGAAATTCCCTTCGTCCAAAAAAATTCGAAACCAAAAATCCAATCCCAAAACTCACAAAATCCTATTTTTCCTACTACATTTACCTACAATTACTTCATATATTATTAAAATTCTACAATTTAACCTAATAATCTAATAAAAATTCAGAATTTGAATAGAAATAAGTGAAGAAAACTTACACAAAATGGAGCTTGTAATTGATTTTGAGGAGTTGGAATGAGTTGAAATGATGAGTTGAACTTGAATTGAGTAACTTTGAAGTGGTAGAAATTGCAAGGGTTTAGAGTAGAGAGGTTGAAATTGGGGTATTTTGAAATGAATGGCATTGGGGATTATGATGTGTGTTTTCTAAAACAACACAGAGACTTCGTATGTTAACTTACGAATTTCAAAAGGTGAATTCGTAAGTGCACTTACGAATTCACCTTATTTTTTGAAAATCTTGGATTATTTCGTAAGTGCATGTACGAATTCATCTTATTTTAGAAATTCGTAAGTGCATTTACGAAACTTGGGATATTTTTTATTTTTCACCTGGGGTAGAGAAGAAATCCACTAAATTGGTGAAGAAATTTCCTAAAGAAAATCATAACAAAAACTTCACTCACCCAGTGTCACAACTCAAACACAAACAACAGATCATAGAAAACGCATAAAGGAAGCAACGAGTTTGTTAACGAGTTTGTTTGAGATTGAGATATGATGCATAACTTTTATTAGTTATAACTTATAAGGAATTATGACAATGTTTAATTTTGAACGTTACAATTCAGGTCACAGCTTACACGTGAATAACAATACTCGTTCCAGTAAATAAAAACATACTTTGTTCAATTAAATAACACTAAATCTAATGGTTGTGATAGATGGTGCTAGCATCCATAGAGAAGCGGCATAAAGGGCATGACTAACAACAACCAACAAATCTACTTGCCTGCCTAACTCTTGACTAACTACTAACACTTGAAGGATATTTACTTACAAAAACAGTAACAGTAAGCAGGAAACAAAGTCTATAGACAAAAAAGAAAGGATGGGGATATTACTAATAAAGGTAATCTTAACAGACATTCTGCTTTGGACATCCCACTCATATTTGTTAGCTTGACAGTTCGAGACCTGGGAGGGATGTTGGCTGAAGATTTGATTTGGTAGGAAGACCAGAAGACGGCTTCTGGGGCCTGGGTCTTTCTTCTCCCTGCAAATGAACCAGCCTCTCAGGCCCACCATTTGCTCCTTCAAACTCAAGTTCTGGCTTTCTCTTCAGCTTCTTTGTCAAAAAGCCATCAGCAACACGGACATCGTCCATGGAACTACTTGAACTTCCCTTTGCTTTTTCTGGCTTTACACCATTCATAGAACTGGGGACCTGGACAGATGTGCTCGTATTAGATACGGGCTTGTTTGTTGAAGTAAAAGCATGACTGGTTGATTCTGGAGCTAATTTCTCCTGTTGGTTCTGTTGTGATGCAATTGAGCCAGTGTCAAGTTGAACACTGTTCTCTTGCCTCGATGCCAGCAACTTCTTCCTCTTAATTTTTTCCTGATCCTAGTAAAACAAGTAAACCATTGAGATCAGCTAAAAAACAATTTTGCCCAGACAAATACCAGATCAAAATTAGAGCAGGGGAAGGTTTTTTTTCTTCAGAATAAAGAAGATAAGCTTCGAACAATTGTTTATTAATATTAAAACTCCTTATTCACTGTGAAAGACATACCTTATTTTTTGTATAGGATGCTCTGCGCCTCTCTTTTGCCCTGCAAATTCCACGTTTGATCCCATGGTTGTCCATGTAACCAGTTGGCCATAATTCTGCAAGCTGATAAAGACAGAATTCAAAATGGTTAAAAAGAATAAATATATCTGTTTATTGAATGCAAACAGATTAACATAGACACATCATAAACTACACATTCGGTACACACATGCACATGCAACCCCATAGAACTGCTAGACCAAAATTGCAAATACATTTTAAAATTTTGACCTACCTCGGCGTATAACTTTCTGATATGTGGACCTGCATTTTCATCCAAGCCCTACAGCCATTGCAAGCATGGTTCAGTTAAGTTTTATCACAAAACAGAAATCTCACAATGAGTATCTGTAACTCAAAACGTACATCAACAAAAATATCATAGAGATCACAAATCTTGTCCTCCAAAGTGGCGTCCATATTAACACTCCTTTTAGTTATTGCTTTTCCATCAGGACCAAATTCTTGAATATCACCGGATGCTCCAGCTTTCTGCTGTTGCTGATTAAAAAAAACACCATAAGTCCCAGGTTAAACAACCAAAACATTCATTAAGCAAGAATATTTCTGAAAAACGGTTATCAAATAGTGGAAACATTAAAAGATAAAGAAAGGAAATGTGATCTGGTATCAAATTACAAGCAGCAATGGAAATGAAAATCGCATTGGAACCATTAACAATGATCTGGTATCAGATTTAGCAATGAATTATGCGGTTTTGTGATCTGATATCATATATAGTGTCTGCACTGCAAAAACAAAATCGCATTGGACCCATTAACAGAAAGAAGCGCCCAATAGAAAGAAAGGCAGAAAACATTAAGTGCAATTACTAGCTTATCGTGAGGAAATAATCACTTTCTTTCCCCTGCTTCCTGAAAGAGATTTACTATTTCCCCCAAAAAAACAGAGCCAAACATGGTATAAATTATGATTATGATGGAGAGAACAAAAACAATAACGAAAGAACCGACAAAGCTAAACAAAGATGGAAAATGTGAGATGTATCATACGAAGCTGGCTGATACAACAAGCAATTTATATATGCTATCATGTGCAGTCATTTTTGAGGTATTATGAGCTATCAGAATTGAACATGAATCAAAAGAAAGCGCGTTGGAGCCTGTCTACCAATCTTTAATAGGAAATGTTATAACAAAGGCAACTAAAATAAACCTTGGATTCCAAAGCTGGGGCTTGCATCTTAATCATATCAACAAGTTCCTTTTTTATCCGGTGAAACCTATCATCATCCTCCTGCTTTGCTGACAGGCCCATATTGATCATTATTTTTAAGTTTCTCTGCCGTAGGAAAACAGTGTATGAGAAGATTTGTAATTTTAGGAATTAAGAGAACCTAAATATATCAAACATACAACCAATAGAAGCAGTGAATAACAGCTAGAGAAACTACTTAAGATAACTGTAACATCCAAAATATCCATGGTAAATTAGAGATAGGATTTTTTTCCTTAAAAAAGACTATTTTTAGTGACATGAAAATTCGAAGAAAAAATATGACAATTTACTGTCTTGTGATAATGCCGAAATCATAGCCACATCATATTGAAGTACTCAAAACAGAAGGAAAATGTAAGCACTCTTTCAAAAAAGTCACTCAATCCAAAAACCTAAACTAAGCATGCATTTGATTATGTCAAGAATGTATTACTGAAACTGAAGGCATATCTCTACTATTTTCAAGTCACATTCTAACAATAAAGTCACCCAGTCCACAATCTAAACTAAGAAACGAATGTGGTTAGGTCAAGAGTGTTCTAATCAAAGCCATTCTAAAATCACACTCCAACAATTAAACAAAAAAACTTGTATATAATGCAACAACTCTGGACAGGGGATTTCAGAGAAAAACATGCATGCTTAAATCTTATCAGCTGGAAGAGGGGCAAGTGGAGACCAAAGTTGGAATTGGGGCACAACTGAGACTAAAGGGTTATCTATTTATTTTTAACAGCTGCAATACCTTTAATGTTCTGAGTTGCATTAAGTGCCCAAGAATACTCATAAGGCGGTTAATCAACTCTTTTGATACTTTCCCATGGCTTGCCTGTTGCAACAAGAACACACAATTAATCTTATAAAAATCAAATCCCTTGAGAAAAAATTATGCATATACATTTGCCCATACCGCTATTCTAGCAACTTTAGCAAGCTTTAGCTTTATTTCTCTAGGCAACCTCCTTTTGACTGCCTGGGATGTATTATCGGTCTCCAGATCCGCTGCAGGGGGCCTTGCTGTTATATTATTCAAAATGCACGAAAAGAAGAAAAGAAAGGAAAATAGTGTTAGCAACAATCCTACATTTATCTGTGTGAAATATCAAAAATTTGAGACTTACACTCTGCAACCATTTTCTCTAACTCGACAAGAGTCTTCTCAAGCATTGAAGATTTTGGCCTAACGCTAGACCCATCTTTCCTGTGCATGGATTCAGATTTCTGCATAATATTAAAATAAACCCATTACTGGGACAGGAACTATTACTACAAATATAGTTCCATGCACAACTTTCATTATCATTGCTCAAATTGATGGAACGAGTGAGTAGAAATATAGTTTACCAAGACCGCGGCATGAGGTTAGTTTGCCTAGCCCTTTCCATTATTTTTAAATACAACACACCAGCTACAGTGTGTCTCTGAGTTCAGTATCCTTACCATTAAGTGGCTATCATTTTAAATGAAACATCATGTGATTGTTGTCATTCATACAAATGCAAAAAGGAATGCATATTCTTTTTCTTTATTAATTGGCTCATTATTGGGGTTATCTGGTTCATTTCATCTAGCACACTGCATGTAATACTTCAGTGTCAGAGTAGAATTATATCTCAATGACAACACAGTGGTTCTCCAAAAGACAATAGTATTTCGAAGACAGTTCCTGGCAGCATGATGGAGCCCTTATGGTCTGAGACTAAGAGTAGAAGAACCCTTTTGTTTAATAACAAAAGGAATTGATACAAGACCCACAATGCATATGACCTCTTCCATAGGTATTTATTTCTAAGTATGTTTCAAGTCAAATTTGAAAGAAAAAAAAAACACAAAAAGCAAAAGAAATAAAAACTTACTGCTGCTTTAGTAGCACACTTTCCCACAGACAGGTTAAGATCCGGAAGTTGGCGCTTACCATTTTTTTCTTTCAACCCACTGCTATTTTCTAAATTATCAATACTCTTTGAGGGTCTTCCAGGTTGGGATTTGGATTGTACATAAGCACCTTTTTCATGGTACTTTTGATGAGATGCATCAAATGATTCACTTGTGTTCTTAGATTGAAAAGTTCCTATCTTCTTATCAGCCTCTTTGGCTTCTGACATGGCAGCAGAGACATCACCGCTTGATGTTTTCAAAGAGACAGCAGAGACTAATATGGGTTTAGTATCAGCAATTTTCTTTTTGGAACTAACTCCATAAATATCAGATTGATTATGAATTTTCAGGTCTTCATAGTGTTCATTGGGTAAAGCCAAATTTTGTGAGGAAGTTGTTTTCCCAGATGCTGCCTTGCCCACTTTTACATGTTTATTTGATCCATGGTCATTAATATTTTCACCTGGATTCTTCACTATATCTTTTCGGCGCCTTTTCTTTGGTTGCTGGTTGGGTATTACAGGAGGTTCATCACTTGTAATATAAAAAGAAACACAAAATCAATAATAATAATTCATAATTGTAAGACTCAAATTTTTTACTACAATCTTCAACTAAATAATTCATTAAATATGTACAAAATTTGTAGACATGTGTTGAGTATATAGCTATGAGCCAAGATGACAATGTCCAAAAAAATTCAAGAACACAAAGAAAGAACATGAAATGCTATTAGTATTAAGGGTTAAAATAAATACATCCCGATTTTTGAAACATCATACTTACGTGCGTTCCAATTTTCCCCTATTTACAAAGAATCCATCATGTTTGACTTTGGAATGATCAACCTGAAAATATTCATCCTGCAGAACGAACAGTTAAATAACATATATAAAAGTAACATATAAGCAGAAAAAATGTCCTAAGGAGCATAAATACCGACCAGCTCAGCGTCGTCTATAAAAGAATCTTCAGTATCATACTGATCATCATCAGGAACATCAGGCAGATCCTCATCATCACTGCTATCCTTACCCTGAAAATAATTCCAAATCTAATTCATTAACATTGAAGAAGCTAAAAGTAACTACTCAAACGAGCACCTACAAATCCATGTTTATTCAAAGCATATAATAACAATCTCAGCAAGCAACATACACATACCATGTAAAGTCGTTCAATCTTCTCGATCACAGCACTGAAGCGATGCGGCTGAGCTTCATCATTTTCCTCAACCTCAACAGGTTGCCCCTAAGAAAAACGCACAGACTTGTCAATACAGATCAATTTATATCTACGCAACAAAAATTAGGTCAAAACCGTCAGAAACTCAAAACTCGATCCAAAAACCACACTCCACTCAACCGCAAAACATCGCAATAACAAAAACTGAAAAAACTCCAGCTACGAATACAAATCAACAATGCAGACAGAAATCAAATCCATAACGAACCACAGTAAAATTACAAAAACCTCACCGGAACAGTCTCCGGCCGGGAGAGTTGCGATGTGGAAGCCGATCCGTTCGACTTGGCGGCATCCTTCAACAGCTTCTTCCATGACACTATGGTAGTCTCTCCCGGCCGGAGCTCCACCGTAAACAATTGCCGGTCACCAATTTTGACGAACGACGAAGGTTTCTTCTCTTCGTTCATCGTGAATTCGTAACCGCTGTTTTGAGAATTAGGGTGACATATAGAAAGAGGGAATTGAAAATTGAGTTTAAGCCCTAGATGGAGAAGGGGAAAAAAATTGCGCGGGATTGCGAAATGAATCGATGAAAATGAAAGAAAAAAAATGGAAAATAGATAAAATAAAATTGAAATTTTTTGACACTGTCTCTCTGTGGTGGTTTTAACTGAAATTCGAGCGAGCTAGTTTGTAAAAAAAATTCCTGGTTTTTCTTTCCCGAGAAAACACGAGAGAGGAAAAGGAAACAAGGCGGGTAGTGTTTATGGACCGGGTTGTACCCGAACCGAATTCAAACCAGGTTTGAATGCTACTAAAAGTGGAAAACTATATTTTGTACCCCACAATTAGTCCAAGACCCCTACAATTTTGTAAAAATGTCATTTTTACCCTTAATATAATTTAACTATTTTACCTTTTCACTTTTACTATTGATAAATAAGTTAAAAATTTACTGTTCAAAATACTGATCCGGAACACATTTCGGAACACTTTGGGTAAGTATTTCAGTTTGTTTAAACACAAACTGGAACAGTTTAATGATGTATTTCGGAAATAAAAAAAATATTCTTGAACAGTTTGTATAAGTGTTCCAGTAAAAAGGATAAATTTTTAAACAAATCGGAACACATACGAAAAGAGTTCCTAAATTTTGGAATATAAACCGGAACACTTTGCAAATGTGTTCCGGTTTGTAAGATGTGCAAACCGGAACACATTTGCAAAGATTTCCGATTTGTCATAAAATAATAAAATATTAAAAAAATAAATAAATAAAATGAAAAAGTGCAAACCGGAACACTTGTGAAAAGTGTTTCGGAATGTATTTCGGAACACTTTGTAAAAGTGTTCCGGAATGTAGTTTTCAAAACCGGAACACTTTTACAAACTGTTCCGGTGCGTATTCAAAAAATCACCAAAACTGGAACACTTTTGAAAAGTGTTTCAGTTTCATATTTTTTTCCAGAACACTTACGTAAATTATTTCGGTGTGTATTTTTCTAAACCGGAAGACTAGGAACTGTTTCGGAACACAAACTATTGAGAGAGAATTCATAACACTTTTGTAACGAAATTTGAAAACTGGAATTTTTTTAGATCTTAAACTATTTATATGAGGGCATTTTTGTCCAAAAAATACTGTAATAGGGGTACAGGTTTAAAAGTGGGGGTACAAAGTACAGTTTTCCTAAAAGTGTGTTAACTACGGTTGAATTTCATCATTTCATGTTGAATGGCTAAAGTGTGTCATTTTTATTTTCAATAGCCAAGTTTTTCAAAAATACCACTATTTTAAAAAAATTATAAAAATGACCAATTTTCAGGTAGATGTACACTTATTTTTGAAGTAAATCGTCACTCTCAGTAGTGAGTATTCTCTTTTTAAAGGCAAGTCGCCACTCCTAGTGACGATTTCTGTTTTAAAAAAATTGTTTTTTTTAATTTAATTATTTAATTATTACTTATTATTTAATTATTATTTGTGTTTAATTTTTTTAAAATTAAATTATTTAATTATTTAATCATTTGATTATTGAATAAGAAAAAAATAAACACATATTATATTATTTAATTATTGAATAACGAAAAAAATAAACACATATTAAATTATTTAACTATTAAATAAACAAAAAAAATACTACAATTTAATGTCAACAAGATATTTTACATATTGTTTGGAGGTCTCTAGTACGATCTGCAAGGCGAAGTCTAACTACTCGTGTAGATGGCTCATGTAGTGGTAGTGCTACCCTAGTCGTACCTTTAGTCCTACGACGTCCCCTTACTTGTTCTTGTTGTGTTTGGGTCGACGTCCCTTCAATGCACTCTGGGTCTACAAAATCTGTCAGCCGACCTTGACCTCTAGAATTCTCGCTGTAGGAAAAACGGGTGCCCTCTACGCCCTCAAAGCTTTATCTTGGTGGGACAAAGTGGCTCATGTTCGGTGCGCCCTCGAAATGTGGTCTTTGGTAGTTGGAGGTTGAATCGGGTTGGTTAAAAAAACAATGTTTGTTGTGGTGTGTTGAAGTATGGTTGGTCATCTTCAGGTATGCCGGTGTTGGGGCTAAGTGGTGATCTGGACGAGCCCGTCACACTAGTGTCTTGGTTGTGTTGGAAGTGTTGGGATTGTTCTTGGTATTAGGGTTGAGTTTGTGGATGACAGTGTTGGTATCGTTGGGGGTGGACATGTGTTGGTATGGTCGGAGTAGATATGTGTTGGGGGGTGGACATGTGTTGGTATTGTTGGGGTGGACATGTGTTGGTATGGTTGGGGGTGTTGTTCTTGGTAATATTGTGGTTCTTGTTGTTGCTCGTAATATTGTTGTGGTGGTGGGTAATTTGGTGGTTGGTGTTGTTGGAAATATGGTTGTTGTCGGGGGTCGTCCAAATAGAATGGGTCAGACACAATCATTTCTGGATTGGTATTTGATTTGTATCAATCCACATATTCCCTTGTCGATTTCATTTTCTTGGATGCAACCGAGAATTGTAGGACATAATGGGCACGCTCTTTCCACATTCTACGGAACTCTGAGACATAAGTCTTCCAATTATTTTGATACCACTGGTGGCTGACTTTTTTAAGATGTCAGAGATCCAAACACGTCGGGGGCATGGGATTTCTTGATGCATGCCGAATTGAAATTTCACACGGTCACTGTGGTGCATCTCCACAGTGGTGAACCGTATGATAGGCGTTTTTGCTGTTCAAACAGCTTCATCTTCGAGGTTGGGTACATGTTCTAATCCCAAATATGGTCTCCAAATAAACTACAAAGGAAAAGATAAATATACTATTTAGAGAGAATGATTTATAATAAAAATTTAGTTAGAAGAAGAATAGTTTAGTGGTAATACAATTTCTGCTCGAAGACGATCCAAGAGTTGGCGATAAAAGATTACATTGTTTCTTGGAGTTTCACTGTAATCTAGTCCAATTGCACTGAACCTAATGTTAGAGACCAAATAGTGTTAATTTTCATACATTTTTATTGGTCCCTTTAATCAAATTTCATTGAATTTCCATACTTTTATTCACACAATTTAGTAAAAATGCAATTATTCTTGTTTTAATTATATTTTAAGTAGATATTTCACTTTGTTTGTTAGTTGTGTAGAAATTAAGGACAAGAGCTAGTGGATGCATGAGCAAGTCAGGAAGGAGCTTGGAAGACGCTTGTGAAGTTAAAAGAATTAAGCAAGCAATGCAAGACAAAAGCAAGGCAAATGAGCATTATTTAACTCAGTTCACGTCGCGTCCACCTCTTGGCACTGCAAACTGTGTTTATTTCAAAGAAGTTAAAATTCAGCCAGTTCGTGTTGCGTCCCTTGTTTGCACCAACTGTGCGAAGTCAGCCAGCCTTTTTTGAATAATTAGACATGTCTTGTCTTGGAGTCATTTATGGGGTGGCGTGTAGTTAACTTTTCAACCACTTTTTAGGTCTTTGGAAGTATATGGTTGCATGAAAAAGGTCACATCATGATAATTATTATACTTTTGTTTGGTTAGAAAAAGTTAGAAAGGGGATTTTTGGTGTGTTATCATTATATATTTTTTTGGGAAATCTAGGGAGGCTGATAACATATCATCATTGTGAGAAAAGAACATTGGAGGAGGAAGAACTTTCTCTCTATCTCTTGCTGTCAACAATGGAGATGAGGAACTAAACCTCACTTTTGTCAAGATTGGAGGTAGTAGTTATTCTCAATTCATCACGTATTTCATCTAAACTCTTATATGTGAACAAATTGATGTTGAATACAAAGTAAATCTTTTATGTTATATTGAATATTTTGAGTTGGATTATTGTTGAAAAAGATGATTCAAATTTTATCCTAAAGTATTCTCTCGAGTAAAATATAAATTATAGAAATAGATTTACATTTTGCTTTTCTTTTGTATCAACCATCAAGAATTGTTAGATTAATAGTTGGATGGAGAAATTGTCTAAATATTAATATAATGAATTTCACAATCTCATTTAGAAATAAATGTTATTGAGAGGATACTAGAATATGTTCAACACTCTTGAATTCACATACTTGTTCTAAAGAAATATATAAAATTAGAATAGTGAATCTCAATCTTGACAAACCTTTTTAATTGATAAAAACCACATTTTTATTGTTTTAGTCTTATTTAAAAATTGAAAGATAATTTTCCAAACATAAACAACTTTGTTAATTTGTAAATTTAAAATGATAGTAACTATAGAACAACAGTAATATCATCCAATCTCTTTGGATACGATATAAAAATATTTATCGGAAAAATACTTTTCAACAAATTAGCGTCGTTGTCGGGGATTGACGTTTGATATTACAAGCATTGTAATAGTTCATTGTTTTAAGTTTTGTTACTTTATTAATACTTCTCTTGTGTTTCACTTGGTTTGCTAGTTTTGTAGATTTTTTGTGAATGTGGGAAAAAGCTACCGAAGAAGAATTTCCTTTCAACCCTGAAATTGAAAGGACCATTCGGAAGCTCAATAGAAAAACATGAAGAAGAAGAAAATTAGCCGAAGAGAGAAGACTAAGAGAAGAGGCATCTACTTCTTCAACAAATCAAATTGAGGAAGTGGGTGTAGACACTTTTGAAGGAAACATGGCGGGTGAAGTTCGTACGGAAATGTCCGCTAATGGTCTAAGACGCACCGCTCAATTTGCTCGTAATGCTCATGGTGGAAGGAACACGGAGATGAAGACCGGAATCCTCCAACTTCTCTATGCAAGTCCGTTCACCGGAATAGACCATGAAGACCCTTTCACGCATCTCACGAAATTTTATGAGATTGCGGGTGCAATGGGAGTAGATGAAGCGGGTGAAGAGGCGTTATTCAAGATATTGTTTCCACATTCCTTAATTGGAAAAGCTAAAGAGTGGTACCTTGATCAATTACCAAGAGTGATGACGGATTGGAATTTATTAGAAGAAAAATTCTTAGAAAGATATTTTCCACAATCCCGATTCATAGAAGCTAAGACGGCAATTGCGGTATTTACTCAAGGAGGCAATGAGTCTCTAAATGAGGCTTGGGAAAGATTCAAGTCCATGCTAAGAAAGTGAAAAGGTCATGGTTTTGATGAACTCGCTCAAATCCATATATTCCAAAATGGACTCCAACCGGTGCACAAAACATTTTTAGATGCTACCGCGGATGGTTCTTTAATGTCAAAAAGTGCGGAAGATGCTATAGTTATTATTGACCGAATGGAACTCAATGATCTTCAAAGTCAACATGATTGTGGTTCTTCATAAAGGAAACCGGGTGTTCTTGAATTAAACACCAATGATGTCATTCTTGCTCAAAACAAGCTACTTTCACAACAAGTGGAGTTACTCACTCAACAAATGTTCAAACTCCCACAACAAATGAAGGAAATACAAGGAGCTCAAGTTAAGCATCAAGTGGCATGTTGTGAACTTTGTCAAGGTGATCATCCTACCGGTTATTGCCCACCTCCTGAAAGAGAAGAAGTGAATTATGTGAACAACCAAAGTCAAGGCTATCAAAGGCAACCTCCATATCACAACAACTCATATCAAAGGAACAACCAAGACTATCAACCATCAAGATTCAACAATCAACATTATCAACATCAAAATCCATATCAAAGTTCAAATCCTCAAGGTCAACAATCTCAAGGTGGAAGTTAAAAATTGGAAGACACTCTCAACCAATTCATGCAAGTTTCCATGGAGAATCAAAAGAGAAATGTGGCTGCCATAAAGAACTTAGAAAATCAAGTGGGGCAGCTTGCAAAGCAATTGACCGAACAACAAACGGGGCCTTCTTTTTCCGCTAACACTCATACTAATCCAAAGGAACATTGCAAGGCAATTGTTACTAGAAGTGGTAAAGAGGTGAGCAAAGTAATAAGTGATGAAATTGTAGTTGAGGATGATGATGACATTGTAGTTGAAAATAAGGAAGATGAAGTAGTAGTGGATGATAAAGAGGAGTTAGAAGAAAAAGTGGAGGATGACTTAGTTGAAAAAGAAAAAGAAGATTGTAAGAAAATTGAAAAGAAGGAGAAAAATAAAAGGAAGAATAAAAGAGGAGATAAAGGAGTGAGGACAATTCCCATCCAATATCTACCATATCCACATGCACCATCAAAGAAGGAAAATGCAAGGCACTACGCTCGGTGTATGGATATATTTAAGCAACTTCGAATAAATATTCCATTTTCTGAAGCGTTGGAGCAAATGTCAAAATATGCTAAATTCATGAAGGACATCCTCACCAAGAAAAAAAGATATACGGATAATGAGACGATCTTGCTTGATGTTCGTTGTAGTGCCATAATCCAAAAAACTCTCCCAAGAAAAAAAGCCGATCCGGGATGAGTTATCCTACCGATAACTATTGGAGATACTTACATTGGAAATGGTATAATTGATGTGGGGTCTAGAATTAATTTGATTCCTTTATCCATTATCAAAAGATTGGGGAATATTGAGATGAAGTCTACTAGGATGACTTTGAAACTAGCCGATAAGTCTATTACTTCACCATATGGAGTTGCTCAAGATATGCTAGTAAAAGTAGACACATTCTTGTTTTTAGTTGATTTCGTGGTGGTTGACATGGAGGAAGATAAAGATGTACCATTAATTCTTGGAAGACCATTCATGAAGACCGCTCGTATGATGATTGACATTGTTGATGGGCTTATGAAAGTGAGAGTGCAAGATGAAGAGGTAACTTTTAATCTTTTCGAAGCTATGAAGCATCCTAAAGACAAACATGATATTTTCCAAATTAATTATATCAAAGAAGAAATAATGGAAGTTGCAAATCAAGTTCATATTTCTAATTCATTAGAGAGGTCTCTCATTGGAGTTCACAACATTTTATCTGAAAATGAAGAAAAAGAAATTGATGCAATTTTGGATGAATTGGAAGCTTGTGGAGAATTTGATCATAAAGAAGAGAAAATTGAAGATTTGGATGTGGAAAAGAAGGTGGAAGAGGCAACGTTAGAATTAAAGATGCTGCCCACACATTTGAAGTATGTCTTTCTTGGTGAAAATTTCACTAAATCGGTGATCATTAGCAATACTTTATCACCAAAGGAGGAGCATAAATTGATTCAAGTGTTGAAAAAGAATGAAGGTGCATTGGATTGGGTGTTATCCAATTTAAAGGGAATTAATCCGGCCTATTGCATGCACAAGATAATGATGGAAGATGATTTCAAGCCCGTAGCACAACCTCAAAGGCGCTTAAATCCATCGCTGAAGGAGGTAGTAAGAAAAGAAATGGTGAAACTATTGGAGGCCGGGATGATTTATCCTATCTCCGATAGTGAATGGGTGAGTCCGGTGCAAGTAGTTCTGAAAAAAGGTGGTATGGCTGTTATCTGTAACGATAAGAATGAGTTAGTCCCAACAAGGACGGTAACCAGGTGGAGGATGTGCATTGATTATAGGGGGTTGAATTAAGCTACAAGAAAAGACCACTTTCCGCTACCTTTCATGGATCAAATGTTAGAAACGTTAGTTGGTAAAAATTTCTATTGTGTCTTGGATGGCTATTTGGGATACAATCAAATTTCGGTGAATCCGGCGGATCATGAGAAATGGCTTTTACATGTCCTTTTGGCATATTTGCTTACCGAAGGATGCCATTTGGACTATGTAATGCACCGATAATATTTCAATGGTGTATGCAAGCAATATTTTCCAATTTGTTTGAAGAATGCATCGAGGTGTTTATGGATGATTTTTCCGTTTATGGTGCATCTTTTGACTTATGCTTGAAAAATCTTGATGTGGTGTTGGAGAGATGTGTAAAGACAAAACTTGTGCTCAATTGGGAGAAGCGTAATTTTATGGTCACTGAAGGTGTAGTTCTTGGTCATAAAATCTCATCAAAGGTGCTTGAAGTGGATAAAGCTAAAGTCGAAGTGATTGAAAAGCTACCCCCACCAATCAACATCGAGGGAGTGAGAAGCTTTCTTGGACATGCAGGAGATTCATCAAAGATTTTTCAAAAATAGCAAAGCCTTTGAGTAATTTACTTAATAAAGGTACGCAATTTAATTTTGATGAGTCTTGTCTAAAAGCATTACATGAGTTGAAAGAAAACTTAATCACCACACCCGTAATCGTTGCACCTAATTGTAAACTTGATATTGAACTTATGTGTGATTCAAGCGATTACGTGGTTGGTGTGGTTTTGGGTGAAAGAAGAGCTAAATTTTTTCATGATATCCACTATGCTAGTAAATTCTTAAATGAGGCACAAATTAATTATGCAACAACCGAAAAATAATTACTAGTTATAGTGTATGCATTGGAAAAGTTTAGAGCTTATTTGATCGGTTCAAAAGTTGTAATTTACACTGACCATTCGACTATCAAGTATTTGTTAACTAAACTGGATTCCAAACAAAGATTAATCCGTTGGATTCTATTGTTACAATAATTTAATTTGGAAATTCGGGATAAAAAAGGTTCTAAAAACTTGGTAGCGGATCACTTGTCCCGATTGCTCAATGTAGAAATTACAAAGAAAGAAGAGGAGGTGAGAGAAGAATTTTCGGATGAGAAACTTTATGCGATTCAAGTGAGGACTTGGTTTGCCAATTTTTCTAATTATAAGGCAACAGGTTTGATTTCGGAAGACCTCACTAGTAATCAAAAGAAGAAATTCTTATCGGATGTCAAGCAATATGTGTGGGATGACCCATACTTGTTCAAGGTAGGTGGGGACAACATCTTGAGAAGGTGTGTAACAAGTGAAGAGTTCAAAGACATTCTTTGGCATTGTCACAACTCTCCATATGGAGGGCACTACAGCGGTTTGTGAACAACCACTAAAGTCTTACAATCAGGATTTTGTTGGCCATCATTATTCAAAGATGCTCAAGAGCATGCAAAAAGCTATGAGCAATGCCAAAAAAGTGGAAGAATAGGTAAACGAGATGAAATGCCTCTAACTAATACGTTGGAAGTTGAAGTCTTTGATTGTTGGAGAATTTATTTCGTTGGCCCGTTTCCCCCGTCTTTTTCCAATGAATACATACTTATTGCGGTTGACTATGTGTCAAAGTGGGTTGAAGCAATTGCTTCATCCAAAGCCGACTCCAAAACAGTGATAAATTTTTTAAAGAAAAACATCTTTTCACGTTTTGGTGTGCCGAGGGTGTTGGTAAGTGATGGTGGTTCATATTTTTGCAATGCACCTTTGAAAAAGGTTTTAGAATATTATGGTGTAAAGCATAAAGTAACCACTCCTTATCACCCCAAGCCAATGGTCAAACCGAAGTATCTAATAGAGAAATAAAAAGGATTCTTGAGAAAACCGTGTCAAGTGCAAGGAAAGAATGACCCTCAAAATTGGACGAAGCTTTGTGAGCATATCGTACCTCATACAAAGCTCCCATCGGACTAACACCCTTCCAAATGGTATATGATAAGACTTGCCACCTTCCGGTAGAATTGAAACATAGAGCACTTTGGATTCTCAAACTTTTGAACTTTGATTCCAATATAGCCGGAGAAAAGAGGAAATATCAACTTCATGAAGTGAAGGAGTTAAGGAATAATGCTTACCACTCTAATAAGCTTTACAAGGAAAAAATAAAAGCTTACCATGATGGTAAAGTTAAACCAAAGGCATTTCAAGTGGGGCAAATGATACTTTTATTCAACTCAAGAATCAAGCTCTTTCTGGGAGAGTTAAAGTCGAAATGATCAGGACCGCTTTTGGTGAAGGAAGTTAGAAGTTATGGAGCTATTGTGGTGGAGGACCCCAAAACAAAAGAAAGTTGGACGGTAAATGGACAGAGATTGAAAATTTATCATGGTGGTGAGTTCAACCATAATGTGTGCGTAATTTCGCTCATTGAGCCTTGAAGCACCATCGAACCGTCGAGCTCGAACGATGTTAAACAAAGCGCTTGTTGGGAGGCAACCTAATATAGTAAGTGTTTCTTTTATAATTTGAGTAATTTTAAGTTTTTGAGAGGCAATCCCTCAATTGTTCAAGTTTTTGAGTTAAAAGTGAAAATCTGCAGCATTTAAATTTTTTTCAAAAATTGGTTCACTTGACGCTGCAAACATAGAACGCATCGCGCCCTTAGTAGGAAAACTGGGTTCGCGCCACGAAGTGCACAGGCAGAAACTTTTAACTGAATTTTTTTGATTTAGTACGCGTTGCGTACATGGATGGCGTCGCGAACTGATTAGACAACAACTTTGCAAATTTATTTTTTGCTTCAGTACGCGACGCGAACGCCCTTGGCACCGTGAACCGTACGGATATCAAAAAAATTTATTGTTTCAATTCACTTAGTTTTTCATTTACTTTTACTTTTTCACTTTTCTTCACATCTCTCACCCAAACACTCTCACTCACTCACCCTTATTCTCACCCAAATCAACAACTAAACATCACCACATCCTTAATCTTTAACCTAAGTCAAATTCATCACTCTCAATCAAGGTATACCTTCTCTCTTTACTCTTTCCCTTTTGGCTTTTCAAATTAGGATAAATTAGGGTTAGTAAGGGAACTATTTTAAATTGCATGTGTTAGGAAATTAGGAGTAATGATTGTTGGAATGTTTAGGGATTTCTTGATTAGGGGATTTATGTCAATGAGAATTCACTGTGGAAAATACTTGAAAAGGGTGGTTATGGAGTTTGCTGATTTTTCTAGGTTGCACGCAGATCGCGCCGCGAACCCAGAAAACTCAGGCAGACAGTTTTTCTTTGTGTGCTAACAGGTTTGTTTTGTTTGTGTTGTCGTGTGTTGCTTGTTTACAGATGTCTAAGCGACAAAAATCTATAGGTGTTGGTCCATTGAGAGGCGTGAGAAGATTTCCAGATGATGAATGTGCGGAGCGTTATGAAGCACTTGTCAAAAGGACGATTCAAGCTGAGAGACTTGTCAACTTTTCCCCTAATGGGAAATACAACAAGATTGTGTAGATTACCGAGGATCGGAAGTGGACAAAGTTGTGTGAACCGGAGAGAGAGATTAATTCTGACATTGTGCGTGAATCCTACGCCAATGCTATTCAGGTGGAGGAAGGAAAAACATATCATTATAGGACGCAAGTGAGGGGCAAGGTTTTAGTTTTCAACAGGGATGCTCTAAATAATTTCTTGGGAGACCCACTCACTTTTTGAGAAGGAGAGTGATGCGAGTATCGCACGAAGGAGGCGGCACGTGATTGAGATTACGATGTTGTGAATAGTCACTTATGCCTTGAAGGAAGAAGTTATGATTTTAATGAGCAAGAGTTGCCTAAGTATTGGAAGAGATAGGACATAACTTTAGAGGCACGGGCTGTCTTGGTCCTTCTCTTGAACAATATTTGGTCGCGTAGTCATACCACTACTACATCATTTGATGTTGGTTGTTTGTTGTCCTATATTTTGACTGGAAAATCTGTGGATGTAGCTTACATCATTGCGGGAGAAATGAGAAAAGTTGCAACGAGTGGAACAGTGCATGGTGGGAAGATCGGTGTTCTCATGTACCCGGGGCTAATAATGGGGTTGTGCAAGAAAGCCAATATGCTTATTCCTAATGAAGTCCATTACACCATCACCAGCGTTATTATTGATTACTTTGTGAATAGGTTTTGTTAGGCACCGTTAGATAAAGCTGAAGGAGCAGACTGAAGCGACTCGATTTTCAAAAATCTTTTAAATTCTCGAAAATAGGTGAAATCGCCACCTAATTTTATTTGTTCTAAAAAGAACGGGAAAATATAGATAAAACCCCAAACAAGCGGATAAGGCGGTCTACGTGACCAAAAAGTGGGATCGGGAGTCGGTTATGTAAGGGGAAGGTATTAGCACCCCTTACATCCATCGTACTCGATGGGACCCATTTAATTCTACGCGTTTGTGTGTGTTTACTAAGTTATGGATGCTAAAAGAAAACAGAATTTGTTTATTATTATTTTGAGTTTGGCACGGTTTCGGAACCGTGTGCCTACATATTCCCTTGTGCAATGGGAAAGTCAAAACTCTGTAGTTCCTCTAAAAAAGGTTTTAATTGGTTGTATTGATTTTATCTGAAAAATCGTGCGTTTAGACGTTTCAAATGTTTTGAGCTAGGACTTGTTTTGTTTGTTTGAAAGCTTAAGTCCTCGCCGTATTTGAAACGACTATTGCACACTCTTTGTCGGAAAAGAGTTTGATGATCACATATGAGCGATAAAAGAGTTTGAGTGGATTGAATTGTTTTTTATGTGGGTGAAAAGTATCGAACCATAGGACTAGCATCCTACGATTCAAATACTAGAAACAGGATGAGCTCAATGCTCAACGAGTCGCCTATCATCCAAAAGTTTTCTTAAGAAAAAGAGTGAAGTGAAACAAAGTTCACGCTATTAAGAATCTTTAATTAGTTAGTCTAGCATCCAACGACTTAAAGATTCGAAGTTCATTTTTTGCAAGTGTTTAAACAATTAGTCTAGCATCCAACGGCTTAAACACTTGAGTTTTCTTTATGAAAGAATTTAGAAAATGCACTCGACGTTGGATCGAGGTTTGGAACCTTAATTGCGAAAGTATTCTGGTACGCGTGCTGAGAGAAAATGGAAGCGGGTTATTATTAATCAAGTATGTGGACTTAATTAACCTCGTGAGGATAGGTGCTCCTATCCCCAACCATGAGACCCTGGTGCATGGTGATTGGTATATAGACCAATGTTGTTTTCGGGTTATGATCGATTAAAGCAACAAGGGCTTTAACCAATCTCGTGAGGATGGCCATGCCCATCCCCAACCATGAGACCCTTTAAGAAATCGGTGTATGAGCCAATCAGGATGAAATCGAATTGATTTTAATTTTAGTTGTGTGCACAGTGTACATTGGTGAATAAATACTGAACGAGTAAATAAACAGACAAAATACCACGCAATACAATCGGAAATTTAAATAATTATTAGAGATGATTTTTTCTGTTTGATGAAAAATCGGCCAATAGTTTAATCGATAATTCATCAAATAAAAACTATCAGACCCAATAATTATTTAGTACATCGCAATGAAATATTATTTGCAATAAATAAATTAATCGAAATAGAATAAGTTCAGAAATAGCCTGGATTGTCGTGATTCTGGACGGTGCGAAGAGAAATCCATCTGATCTTTGATTGGTCAAAAATACCCCCGCGTGCTGTCGGACCGGGTGCAATGCTTCCACTTCAAAATAATCCGATGGTTCCAAAAATTACAATATTACACCACATATATGTATACTAGGATAATACCAATATTCTTTTTGTTAAAAATATTTAAGAAACAAAAATAAAAACAAAATAAATTTCCTTTTTTTAAAACACAAGGTGGTGACACTTGTCACCACCATATTTACTATAAAATCTAATTAAAAACTTTTAAAAGAAAAAAAAATTCAAAGAGTTTGATTTATATTTTTTTAGAAAAAATTTAGAATAAATGAAAAAAGTTTTATCTGAAAAACAAAAGGTCCTCAATCCCTCACGCCTATTCTTTCGGCTTCCATGTTCTGGCATTTGTGGTTTCTGGGTTTTACATTGTTTGGGTCACTCATCTCTCTCGCCGGACCTCACCGATTCATCGCCGCTCTCATCTTCTTCATCGCGTCGTCGCCGCTCACTCTCATCGGAAAACTCATCGACGCCTCTCTTCTCTCTCTCGACAATTTCGTCTCTCTCGCCGGAAATCGCTTCCGATCTCTTTTTGCATGTTTCGATTCTTTGATTTTCGATTTGTTTTCTGATATTGTTTTCTGATTGCATGACAGATTGGGAAAACTGAAAGGATTTTGAAACCCTAGCCTGACCGATTCCGGCGAGTGGCCTTGGAGACGCGTCGGTGTGAAAGTTTGCTCTTCCTCTCGTTCCGGGTGAGATCGCTCTTGTACCTTTTTTCTTCTTCTTCTCTTTCTCAAAACAGAATGTAATTTCTGAGAGAAACTGTTTCTGAAGGTTTGTTGGTAGGGAAGATGATGAGTGTAGGCTGTTTTGTGTTTGCTCTATTTCTGTTTACGTTATGATTTTGTGTTGCTGGGATTTCGGTTTGGAATGGTGATGCTGGTTTTTTGGTGTTTGAAGAACAGACACTATACTTGTTTTCTTTTTCTTTCTCTGATGATGGTTCAATGTGAACTCTCCTCTAAATTTCTGGATTTTTACTCCTATCCTTGAACAGATATCATATATGGTCTTAGCTTGTCCATGTTGAGTGTATTGTTGCCTATCACCATGCTGTAATGATGGAATTTCTGCTCTGCTTTAGCTTTTGACTTTTGTGGCCTGAACCTCCTGCTCTGCTCTGAGTTTTTCTTTACCTTTGTGGCTTATATCTTCTTCTTTTCTCAACTGCCTTGAGATGCTTGTTGCTTTTGTATGCTGGTTGTGGGCTCAATGTATGCTGTGATGATGATTTTCTGACTTTGTTGCTTGCTTATGGCCATACTTTTGCTTCTTTTCCTCCTGTCTTCTCAACTGTTCTCTGTTACTTCTTCTTTTTCTCTGATTTTCTCAATTGTCCCTGTTGGATTTAAGCTGTTGGATTAATGCTTGCTGTGTTGACTTGGATTTAAAACGTTGCCTTAATGTATATTGTTGCCTTGAACTGTGGGATCATTCATATGCTGCCTTGATACATGCTTATTGGCTGTTGAGATTAAAAAGTCGCTTCGTATGCCTGCTGCCCGGAATTAAAATCGTTGCTTTGTATGCTTGCTGCCCGGAATTAACATTGTCGCTTCGTATCGTTTGCTGCCCGGAATTTATGCTGTCACTTCTTTTTCTTGCAGCCCGTCGCGCTTGCTTGTGAACCGGGTTAGCCCGTGATTTGCAAACAAGTCAAACGCCGATGATTAATCTTTTTAAGATTCTGAGGCTTATTGTTGAAAACCTGATTCCGCCTAAATGCCTAATGATGATGTTTTGAAACAATAGACAAACTCTTTGATAATTTCTTGCTTTTTGTAATTCGATTATGTTTTGTTACTTCTAACTTGTGCTTTTTTCTTGTTTCATGTGATGAGTGGAAGTCGGACAAAAGATAGGAAAGCTTGACAAGAAGACGGTGGAGGATGGATAAAAGATGAAAAGCTCGAAGATAGAACGACGATGCTTTTGAAGACACGGCTAGAAAATAGCTTTAGGATTTAGGAACTTGTAGAATTTTGAATTGTAGCATTTAGGTTTGAAATTGTAACAAGTTTCAAACAATTTGAAAATACTTATATACTTTCCAATTCGAAATACTCTTGTACCGAAAGTTTGACAATTTGAATAAAACAAAAATCGGTTTGAACATTTCTTTTGATTCTTGAATCGTAACACAAGCGTTCCATACTTGTAGAAATTTCGAAACATTGATGAAATTATTTCCGTAGTGAACTTTGAATGAAATAAATCTTGGCAAAATTTCCATAGCTTGCAAGAATTCTTGAATGAATCTGTAATGTATTTAGAAACATTTGGAATGAAACTCATATTTGAATGGTATTTAAAATTCAATTCGTCATTGTTGATACAATAATTTAAGGCTTAGAATCCGAATTTAATCTTGTGTTATTCCTTCTTGGGTCCACCAAACTTCACATCCCGAGCAAATTATTCGCCTTAACTTTCTTGCAACACTTTTGCACTTGGTAAATTCAGATTAACACAAACTAAATTCTTTCAACTTCACAAAGTTTCGAATGAACTTGATTTTTCCGTTGTACAATACTTGAATGTATTTTGAACCAAAGCTTGAGTTAATTCCGGTTGAAACGACGAATTAAGCATGAATATGTTCCAAGAAAAATATGATAAGGAGGGTAAATTTTAGGGTGCGACAGTTGCCCCTATTCAATCATCTTAGACCTGGTAAGTGAGAAAGATTGACAACTTTCGAACGTTCAAGGTGGAAGAGGATTAAATACTACAGAACCCCGAAAATTTGCCCGACGCGGGAAACCGAAACCACAAAATAAAACAAATAACAAATCTTGACTACGGAGTCGAGGAACAACACTTTGAAGAGAGAACTTGCTAAGCATCAACGGAATGCTTGTACAATTACCAAGAGATTTTAACAACATTGGGGATAACCGTGTAACCGAAATGATTTTTTTTTTGGCAACCATTTAATGAAAGTGCTATGAGAAGGGAAACAAACTTCTCAAGCGAAAGAGAACAATATACTGAAAAATTTGACATGACTGAGAACTTAACAAGGAGTTCTCTGAACTAAGGACTACCTGGAGACCTTAAACAAAGTTGAAAAACGACACGATTGAGAACTTAACAAAGAGTTCTCTGATTGACAAGACTGAGAACTTAACAAAGAGTTCTCTGAACTAAGGACTACACAGAGACCTTAAATGTAATTGAAAACGATACGATTGAGAACTTAACAAAGAGTTCTCTGATAGACAAGACTGAGAACTTAACAAAGAGTTCTCTGAACTAAGGACTACCTGGAGACCTTAAACAGAATTGAAATGACATGATTGAGAACTTAACAAAGAATTCTCTGATTGACAAGACTGAGAACTTAAAAAAGAGTTCTCTGAACTAAGGACTACCTGGAGACCTTAAACAGAATTGAAATGACATGATTGAGAACTTAACAAAGAGTTCTCTGATTGACAGGATTGAGAACTTAAGAAAGAGTTCTCTGAATGAATGGCTTAGAACAATATCGGAATTATTGGTGTACGAGAGTACGAGGAGCCATGGCATGCTGAATGTCTTTGACCGTGTAACCTCCGAGTTACAAGCAGAACGAACTCAATAGCGCACCCAAGAATACAATTCTCTGGGGATAAACATAATAATATCCAGCACACCGGCGTGATATAGATGTTTACGAAGTCGGTAAATCTTGTTTTACGGCGATGAGAGATCTTCGAACATGTACGGACATGTTGAACAACTTCGAGTTGACAAGATATTCAATTTGTATGCAGATAGCTTTACCGTTGATAGAAGAATCGATTCACTGTGGTGAAAACTTCTAGGGTAATGAGCTTAAATTTTTGACATTGTATGGACAATGCGTGCGCAAGTGGATATGTAGATCAACGTCCGAGTTGGAGAAATATCTTGAGATTTGATAAACATCCACCGGTGGATATTTATTTGTTGAGTAGTTGATGACTTACTGGGGAAATAAACGCACCAGAAGTTTGATGTAATTTTCTGAGAACAACTCAGAGGAGCAAAAGTTGCAGAAGTTATTGTCACTAGCATTTGCTGAGAAGATTCTTGTCTGAAAGAAATCTTTGAAAATACCAAGAATAATGTTGTAATAATCCTTTCTGAAGGAGACTCACTTGGGAGAGAAATAAGCACTGGGAAACTTGAAGAAAACCGTGTGGAAAATTCACTGGGGATTCCCGGTTGAATAAGTTTGCTGACGTTTGAGTCCGTCTGAAAGAGAGAACTGTCTCGCTGGGGAAGAAATCTCGACTGGAGACACCAAATCAGTTGTTAAGATCCATACAAGTATATAACTTGTACTGGAGAAAAGAGGATAATTTGTCGTCTGAGAACTAATCCTTCAAATTTTGATCCTTACGAGGATACTTACAGTTTAAAACCCGCAAAAGATAGCAAGCTAATGCATGAGTATGATATGCATTAGTATGATATGCATGATATGATTTTTTTCTAATGCAAATGATGCATGATTTCCTGATACTGTTGAAAGAAGGAAGATATCACTGGGGAATCCAATTGAACGATCTTGTTGTCATAAGAGTTCACTGGGGATGATCAACCGATTCTCTGGGGAAGAGACTTCATTGGAGAGTTGACACTGCCGTCGATTGTCTTTCACCCAAGCATTCTCCTGGCACTGGGGAGAAAAGCTAGATTGTCATCTGAGAAAAGTCTTCTGCTTTTAATGGGGTACTTTAAAAGAAGCTCTATAAAGAAGGTCCATTGATACAAGAGTTCGCTTGGGGAAACCCAATCACTCTGGAACAGATTCGATTTGAGAATCATCATCGTTGTAGACCAATTATGGTTGAGCCCTCAAACTTGTGATCGGAAGAACTAAATTTTTCATTCAAAATAGTCTTCAAATTATGATTCTGCTGAGAAAAATCACTAGCAGATCTTGGAACATCCCAAGTCTTGGCTGAGGTTTATGAATGAATGTGCTATGTAGTATATGATATGAATGCATGAATGAATGAATGCATGAATATACTGGTTAATGCACTGGCTATCAAACTGAATCCTCGACATCGTTAGTCCGGAGGATAAAAGAACATGGCACAACAAGATGATTGACCAAGCTCCACATGTTGAATTGCCGCTGGAAGGGCTGCAATGCTAATTCTTGTAGAACGAAGAATAGCAAACTTCTGAGTTGATCAGATAATGATGATTAGAGGCGTGCCCGATGTGCGGGAATTAGATTTTGCACCTCAGAGATATATCGACATCAGAATCTCAACCTGCCCCGGTCTGGTAGACCTTATGAAAATCTTTCCTGAAAAGGAGTGTCCCGGCATCCTGTATTCTGAAGCAATACTTTACTGATCATCAGTACTTCAAAGGAACTGGATATTCTGATATGGGAATATCATGCCTTGATAGGAGCTTTGGAGGTATTTCCGTATCTCAAAATAACCTCCTTAGATTTATCAAATCTTAGAGTGGCGTACTTTGTGTCGATGGACGATATGCCCCAGGATGAATATTGGAGAGACTCCAACGTCTCGAAGTAGTTGCTTCAGATGAATCTTTTCAGCAAGCTTGCTTTTAGAACGAATCTTGGAAAGACTTCTACGTCTCAAGTTGTCTCCTCAGATTGACTGTATCTGAAAAATTGCTATGCAAACATAGGGAAGGCCTGCCCCAGGATAAGCTTTAGAGAGACTTCAACGTCTCGAAGTAATTGCTTCAGAGTGATTGATTCTTGAACGAACACTTGCTCCAATTAAGAGATCCCTACCATTATGAAGTAACTGCTTCAGATCAATCAACAAGTGAGCGACTAACTTGGTGGAACAAGAGCTTTTGAAGGCTTCCACGCGTCGAAGTAATTATCTCAGATTGATTGGAACCGAACGATCAGTTCGAAATGTCCCAATGTAAACATCCTTAGAGAGACTCCCATGTCTCGAGGTGATTGCTCCAAGTTGACTGAAACATGGAACGATAGTTGTCCCAGGCTAACTGCTCTTTTGAGAAGACCAACTCAATTGATGATTGCTCTTTAAGGATTTGCCCCCAGATTGACAGGAATTCGAGGAGCTGAATTTCGATTTGATTGCCCCCAAATTAACAGAATATTGAGAAGACAACTCGTGATATGCTCAAAGGAGTCCTTAGGCGTCCTGCCCCTTGATACAAAGAGATGATCAAGTCTTTCTTCTTTGGACAAAGTCAAACTCTTCACTGATGTTCATTATGAGAACTTCTTCAATGTTAAACAAATGTTTTACATGTAGAAGAATGTTTGTTATGACAATATAATGCAACATTTATGCGTCTTGAAGTTTTGTATGAAAAACATGAATTTTTATGAGTAAAACACTTTTGGAGTGCAACATTGAAAATTTTCTTTTTGCAAGATAAGACGAGCATATGATACCAACACAGGTACTTAGCACACACTGTAGGAGTCAGGTAAACGCGATCTCTTCGTTAGATGCTTTTGAATTCACCCATGCTTCAATTAGGACTTTTGAGGGTTGTAACGTGGTCTGGTTCACGGGTTTTTTAGAAAAAGGATTTTTAGGCTCAAAATATTTGGTGCCCGCCCATTCTCCGTGACGTTCTTCGGTCCTAGGTTCAACTATCCTGATACGAGCACTCATTTCTCGAGAGGAGTTATGATGGTTGAGGAACCAATATGAGGTTTCTTGGACACGACAGCCACTCACATTTTGTCTTTTGGTATTTGACCACACAACTTGTTCTTTGTTGAGAATCCTTTGCATTTCGGGATCTTACCTGACTTTTGCCTAAGCGACTTATTACTAAGTTCCGACTTAGCGGGCTTTTTGTCTCTTTCTATTCATCATTTTTTTTGAACAAGTTGTGAATCCAAGCACAACCTTGATTTGTTAGAAATGATGGTGACTGTCTGAGTCCTTGGGTATATGAGGGATAACTGTTATGGCGTCGTCATCTGTTGACCTTTCTGAAGTGTGAGAGATACCCATGTGGTATCATTCTCCTTTGATGCACACTATTGATAGATGGAGGTCGACTGCTGTGGTTTTGACCTTTCTGAACCTTTTGAAGGATAGCCATTGTTGTATCCTTAAATGCTTACTCTTTTGATGAGTTTGGAACGCCGATCGATCGAACACTACCCACGTGGTAAAAACGATGAGGGTTTTTCTGAACAGAAAAGAAACTCCTACTTCAAGGCTCAAAGGGGTTAACGAGGGTCTATCTCCCTTAACTCCGGTGTTTGGGGATTTGAAACAAGGCCTGTACATCATTAGCAAGGTTTTTACTCGAAAGCACACATTCAGAGATCTAACGTTTTTTCAATTATCGTCATCCTCCCTCCAATCTTTGCCTAGGCGAAAGGATTGGTAACGTTGGTATCAAAATGCTCGCAAATCATTTAAAGAGTGATAACGAATGGATTGAGTGACAATGAATGGATTACTTCAAGACAAACACACTCATTGCATTAAAGTTAGAACAAACAAGTTTCTACGTGCAAACAAAGTTTAAACAATTAAACAAGATACACATGAAAATGCAGTAAAGAAATAAAAGACTGTCATTGTTGAGGAGACTTGAGCTCCGTCCTGACTTGTTGATTCAGATGACTTTCAGTAGTCTTGGCATTCACTTGAGTACCGGGTTGCCATTCACAAACAGAATCCCTCATTGAATAGTCAAGTACTTCTGGTCAATCAATTGTTGAACTTTGGCTTTGTAAGGATTGCAATCCTCTGTTGAGTGGCCTACTGTTCCAGCATGGTATCCACATCGCGCGTTATGATCATAACCAAGCGGGAAAAAATTTGGTGGGTTAAGAAACTTGGGAACCACCAATGAACTTTGAACCAGATATGGCAGAAGTTGGCTGTAAGTCACTGGAATTGGATCAAGAGGAGCATTCCTTCTCTCCAAATTATTCCGAGGCACAGTTTGATTTTGAGAGTCCTGACTGTGAAGTTGAGGAAGATCAGACAAAAGTTGTTGATGCAAAGACTCGAAAGATGGTAATGGAGGATAATGAGTTGGTGTTGCAACCGACTTCCCTTTGCTAGAACTTGAGATATCTTTGCTGAAGGTTACCACCTCCTCTGAAGTGAACATCTGGTCTACTTCACCACTACTCTTTAAAGTCTCAACTTCTTTTTGGCAAGCGATTGTCCCAATGAGTTTTGGAAGTTCCTCAAAATTTCTATGATTAGACCTTGCAAGCGAAATGTCTAAGCTCGATCCATTCTGTTTGAAAAACAGAATCTTATCATCAATTAGCTCTTGAACTGTGCATTTGAAGGCCGAACAATTCTCAGTTTCGTGTCCTACAGAGTCAGCATGAAAAGCACATTTAGCTCTCTCATCAAACCAAGCTTTAGCAACCCCTGGCACTGGCTTCAACTCCCTTGGTATCACAACACCACTCTGAATCAAGTAAGGCAATAGTTGAGAATACGACATCGGGATTGGCTGAATATCCTGTTGAGCATATCGGCGGTAATGAGGATTAATACGCTGATTTGGTTCCCTCTTCTTCGATCGGGGAGCAAGCAATTGCTGTTGTCGAGGAATCTTCGAAGGTGAAGGCCGAGGATGATACTCAGAAGAAAAATTTCGAACTGGAGAGTTCGCCACATGTGGATGTCCTTGACTCGTGGAGACATCAGATGATAGAGCAGCAACCAAACTTGCGGAGATTGGTGTGGTGTTGCATTCTCTCTTCAACACAACTTGCAAGAGATCCAAGACCAGACTCATCTGACTCTTCAAGTGCTTAACTTCTGCCTTCAAAAGTTCCTGACCACGCTGAAGCTCGTCTATAGTCCTCTGAGACATCCTTCAAGTTCTAAACGTGCGTTGAGGAGACAGTTTGATATTTCTGGACAGAAGAAATGAAATGAGCTTTTCTGGTGAAAATGGAATGCATGGCATTAAAGAATGTAATGTAATGTCATGGTAATGCATGTAAGGATGCAATGTAATATAGTAGTAACGCATGTAAGAATGCGATGTAATGGCAATGCATATAAGAATGCCACATGACGGTGATGCATGTAAGAATGCAATGATGATAATGCATGTAAGAATGCACTGATGGTGATGCATATAAGAATGCACTGTAATATAGTCGTAACGCATGTAAGAATGCGACGTGATGGTGACGCATGTAAGAATGCGACATGGTAATGCATGTAAGAATGCAACATGGTAATGCATGTAAAAATGCACTGTAATCTAGTAGTAACGCATGTAAGAATGCGATGTAATGATAATGCATGTAAGAATGCAATGTGATGCTAATGCATGTAAGAATGCAATGTAATATAATGGCAACGCATGTAAGAATGCGATGTAATATAGTAGTAACGCATGTAAGAATGCGATGTTGGTGACGCATGTAAGAATGCGATGATGATAATGCATGTAAGAATGCATTGTGGCGGTGACGCATATAAGAATGCGATGATAGTGATGCATGTAAGAATGCCACATGTTGATGACGCATATAAGAATGCAATGTGATGACGCATGTAAGAATGCAATGTGATGCTAACATATTGATGTTATGCGCAAAATCACATGTAAAGTTAAATAGCATAAGGGTTTAAAAGGACGGTCGGACATGGTTTCGACGCCTACCCACAATTCCCCAAACAAGGTTGGTTCTAGTGTTTTTGTGCTAAATGCTTCTTGGAGTCTCAGATCCCCTTTTTAGAAATATTATCACCACGCGATCGGACTATGTAGGGATAATACTTCCAAAAGTATACTCCAAGAAGCGGCTTTTAAAGGGATACTCAAAATCCTTTGAGCGGTCGGTTTCAGTTGCGGACATCCTAATACTTAGAGTTGTAGGCCATTTGTCTAGAAATTGCTACCCCGCACTAGCATACGGTGCAACAATCCCCTTAAAACGACCAACTCTAAGTCGCAGTCTTCACGTCGATCCAAAGAACACGGATGTCCAATGGACCTAAGCTACTCAACCACTCTAAACTTATGTTTCCTAGAAGCCTGGGTACTGGGCTTATCTATGAACCATAACCAACAAATGCCCCAATATCAAAATACATCAACAGGATATAAAGAAATAATAGGCAATGAATAGTAAACACACAAGCGAAGAATTAAATTAGGGTTGACTCGCTCAGTCAAAAATAACTTTTAAAAAAGTGTCCCCAGTGAAGTCGCCAACTGAAGCGACTCGATTTTCAAAAATCTTTTAAATTCTCGAAAATAGGTGAAATCGCCACCTAATTTTATTTGTTCTAAAAAGAACGGGAAAATATAGATAAAACCCCAAACAAGCGGATAAGGCGGTCTACGTGACCAAAAAGTGGGATCGGGAGTCGGTTATGTAAGGGGAAGGTATTAGCACCCCTTACATCCATCGTACTCGATGGGACCCATTTAATTCTACGCGTTTGTGTGTGTTTACTAAGTTATGGATGCTAAAAGAAAACAGAATTTGTTTATTATTATTTTGAGTTTGGCACGGTTTCGGAACCGTGTGCCTACATATTCCCTTGTGCAATGGGAAAGTCAAAACTCTGTAGTTCCTCTAAAAAAGGTTTTAATTGGTTGTATTGATTTTATCTGAAAAATCGTGCGTTTAGACGTTTCAAATGTTTTGAGCTAGGACTTGTTTTGTTTGTTTGAAAAGCTTAAGTCCTCGCTCGTATTTGAAACGACTATTGCACACTCTTTGTCGGAAAAGAGTTTGATGATCACATATGAGCGATAAAAGAGTTTGAGTGGATTGAATTGTTTTTTATGTGGGTGAAAAGTATCGAACCATAGGACTAGCATCCTACGATTCAAATACTAGAAACAGGATGAGCTCAATGCTCAACGAGTCGTCTATCATCCAAAAAGTTTTCTTAAGAAAAAAGAGTGAAGTGAAACAAAGTTCACGCTATTAAGAATCTTTAATTAGTTAGTCTAGCATCCAACGACTTAAAGATTCGAAGTTCATTTTTTGCAAGTGTTTAAACAATTAGTCTAGCATCCAACGGCTTAAACACTTGAGTTTTCTTTATGAAAGAATTTAGAAAATGCACTCGACGTTGGATCGAGGTTTGGAACCTTAATTGCGAAAGTATTCTGGTACGCGTGCTGAGAGAAAATGGAAGCGGGTTATTATTAATCAAGTATGTGGACTTAATTAACCTCGTGAGGATAGGTGCTCCTATCCCCAACCATGAGACCCTGGTGCATGGTGATTGGTATATAGACCAATGTTGTTTTCGGGTTATGATCGATTAAAGCAACAAGGGCTTTAACCAATCTCGTGAGGATGGCCATGCCCATCCCCAACCATGAGACCCTTTAAGAAATCGGTGTATGAGCCAATCAGGATGAAATCGAATTGATTTTAATTTTAGTTGTGTGCACAGTGTACATTGGTGAATAAATACTAAACGAGTAAATAAATGACAAAATACCACTAATACAATCGGAAATTTAAATAATTATTAGAGATGATTTTTTCTGTTTGATGAAAAATCGGCCAATAGTTTAATCGATAATTCATCAAATAAAAACTATCAGACCCAATAATTATTTAGTACATCGCAATGAAATATTATTTGCAATAAATAAATTAATCGAAATAGAATAAGTTCAGAAATAGCCTGGATTGTCGTGATTCTGGACGGTGCGAAGAGAAATCCATCTGATCTTTGATTGGTCAAAAATACCCCCGCGTGCTGTCGGACCGGGTGCAATGCTTCCATTTCAAAATAATCCGATGGTTCCAAAAATTGCAATATTACACCACATATATGTATACTAGGATAATACCAATATTCTTTTTGTTAAAAATATTTAAGAAACAAAAATAAAAACAAAATAAATTTCCTTTTTTTAAAACACAAGGTGGTGACACTTGTCACCACCATGTTTACTATAAAATCTAATTAAAAACTTTTAAAAGAAAAAAAATTCAAAGAGTTTGATTTATATTTTTTTAGAAAAAATTTAGAATAAATGAAAAAAGTTTTATCTGAAAAACAAAAGGTCCTCAATCCCTCACGCCTATTCTTTCCATGTTCGCATTTGTGGTTTCGGTTTTACATTGTTTGGGTCACTCATCTCTCCGGACCTCACCGATTCATCGCCTCTTCTTCATCGCGTCGTCGCCGCTCACTCTCATCGGAAACCTCATCGACGCCTCTCTTCTCTCTCTCGACGATTTCGTCTCTCTCGCCGGAAATCGCTTCCGATCTCTTTTTGCATGTTTCGATTCTTTGATTTTCGATTTGTTTTCGATATTGTTTTCGATTGCATGATGATTGGGAAAAGAAAGGATTTTGAAACCCTAGCTCGACCGATTGAGTGGCCTTGGAGACGTCGGTGTGAAAGTTTGCTCTTCCTTTCGTTCGGTGAGATCGCTCTTGTACCTTTTTCTTCTTCTCTTTCTCAAAGCAGAATGTAATTTGAGGCATTTCAAGGTTTGTTGGTAGGGAAGATGATGAGTGTAATTTTGTGTTTGCTCTATTTCATTTACGTTATGATTTTGTGTTCTTGGATTTCGGTTTGGAATGGTGATCTTTGGTTTTTTGGTGTTTGAAGAACAGACACTATACTTGTTTTCTTTTCTTTCTCGATGATGGTTCAATGTGAACTCTCCTCTAAATTTCTGGATTTTTACTCCTATCCCTGAACAGATATCATATATGGTCTTAGCTTGTCCATGTTGAGTGTATTGTTGCCTATCACCATGCTGTAATGATGGAATTTCTGCTCTGCTTTAGCTTTTGACTTTTGTGGCCTGAACCTCCTGCTCTGCTCTGAGTTTTTCTTTACCTTTGTGGCTTATATCTTCTTCTTTTCTCAACTGCCTTGAGATGCTTGTTGCTTTTGTATGTTGGCTGTGGGCTCAATGTATGCTGTGATGATGATTTTCTGACTTTGTTGCTTGCTTATGGCCATACTTTTGCTTCTTTTCCTCCTGTCTTCTCAACTGTTCTCTGTTACTTCTTCTTTTTCTCTGATTTTCTCAATTGTCCCTGTTGGATTTAAGCTGTTGGATTAATGCTTGCTGTGTTGACTTGGATTTAAAACGTTGCCTCAATGTATATTGTTGCCTTGAACTGTGGGATCATTCATATGCTGCCTTGATACATGCTTATTGGCTGTTGAGATTAAAAAGTCGCTTCGTATGCCTGCTGCCCGGAATTAAAATCGTTGCTTTGTATGCTTGCTGCCCGGAATTAACATTGTCGCTTCGTATCGTTTGCTGCCGAATTTATGCTGTCACTTCTTTTTCTTGCAGCCCGTCACGCTTGCTTGTGAACCGGGTTAGCCCGTGATTTGCAAACAAGTCAAACGCCGATGATTAATCTTTTTAAGATTCTGAGGCTTATTGTTGAAAACCTGATTCCGCCTAAATGCCTAATGATGATGTTTTGAAACAATAGACAAACTCTTTGATAATTTCTTGCTTTTTGTAATTCGATTATGTTTTGTTACTTCTAACTTGTGCTTTTTCTTGTTTCATGTGATGAGTGGAAGTCGGACAAAAGATAGGAAAGCTTGACAAGAAGACGGTGGAGGATGGATAAAAGATGAAAAGCTCAAGATAGAGCACGATGCTTTTGAAGACACGGCTAGAAAATAGCTTTAGGATTTAGGAACTTGTAGAATTTTGAATTGTAGCATTTAGGTTTGAAATTGTAACAAGTTTCAAACAATTTGAAAATACTTATATACTTTCCAATTCGAAATACTCTTGTACCGAAAGTTTGACAATTTGAATAAAACAAAAATCGATTTGAACATTTCTTTTGATTCTTGAATCGTAACACAAGCGTTCCATACTTGTAGAAATTTCGAAACATTGATGAAATTATTTCCGTAGTGAACTTTGAATGAAATAAATCTTGGCAAAATTTCCATAGCTTGCAAGAATTCTTGAATGAATCTGTAATGTATTTAGAAACATTTGGAATGAAACTCATATTTGAATGGTATTTAAAATTCAATTCGTCATTGTTGATACAATAATTTAAGGCTTAGAATCCGAATTTAATCTTGTGTTATTCCTTCTTGGGTCCACCAAACTTCACATCCCGAGCAAATTATTCGCCTTAACTTTCTTGCAACACTTTTGCACTTGGTAAATTCAGATTAACACAAACTAAATTCTTTCAACTTCACAAAGTTTCGAATGAACTTGATTTTTCCGTTGTACAATACTTGAATGTATTTTGAACCAAAGCTTGAGTTAATTCCGGTTGAAACGACGAATTAAGCATGAATATGTTCCAAGAAAAATATGATAAGGAGGGTAAATTTTGGGGTGCGACACAGACACTTCATCTTCCAGGCCTAGACCCCGTCGTACTACCGCCTTTAACCAAATGGCGTTTGCGAGCTATTGTTGTGACATTTTTTAGGCTTCAAGGAGGTCTCAAACACTCCTATTTGATGCCATGCAACAACAGTTTCAAAACACCTTTTTGGCGCCTGAAGATCGCACTTTTCCTACTCAGGCGGAGTATTTGGCTCATGCTAATTGGCTTGAGAGCAGGACAACTTTTATGGGGGTGTGAGAAGCAGTGGCCAAGCTAGTGGTGCAGGTGTGGATGAAGACATGGAAGAGGCCATTGGACCCGTGGGAAGAGGTGTTGATGAAGAGAGTTAAAGACCGGTTTGGTAGTGTTAGATTTAGTTTAGTCTTTTAATTTTAGTTTTATCGTTTATGGCAATTTTATTTTATGATTGTACTCTTGATGGACCTAGTTTTTGGGTTAATTGCATGCTTATGTTTAATTGTGTTGATTTAAATTAATGAGTTTTATGGAATTCGAGGTACTCCGCTTTCTCAAAAATTGTTTAATTGTTTTTGTTCGTTAAGTTAAGATTGAAGGAACAAAGTGATAGTTACAAGAGAGGAATGTAAAACACTTCGGATGGTGATGATAAGATTGGTACTCGGCCCTTCAAGGTACACTTTTACCGATTTCTAAATGTAACATGAATAGCTTGATGGTTTGTGAAAATTTCATATCATGAATTCCTATAGATACATGTCCATTTTGAATAAAAATAAAACTCAACCATTTGTAAGGTAACCTTCCATTGTGCACTAAATGCGGGATACCGAAGTTTATTTCAACTCATTCTTATCATGCTAAATCATGCATTGGTCCATTTTTGTGAAAATTGTGAAAGTGATAGAGGCATTGTTTGTTATTGAGAAAAAACACTTAGCCAAAAAGTTTTGAATCAACTAACCTTGTGAGGAGTGATCCTTAGTCAACCCCTTTAAGCTTGTATTATGATTCATTCGATTGATAATCACAAATTCAATTGAAAATATTGCGAATGAATGAATCCTAATTATTTTTGTTTCATTTAAACCTTCAACCAAATTGGATGCATTTTGTCTGTGGCCTATACCTAAGTAGGGAGCATTATTGCGTCAATCTTGGCTTGGATGCTAAAGTTGGGGAGAGTAACATGAAAGAGTTGATTGAAAAAAAAAGTGGTACTTTGAGAAAAGGTGAAAAAAAAAGTGAATATTGTTGAAAAGAAATAAGAACAATAGAATACCTTTGAAATTATGGAACAAGTAAAAAGAGAATATTTTAGTCTTAAGTAAGAAAAGAGCTCCCGGTTGTGTGTTGTTGAAAAACAAGAAGAAGAAAAAATTGGACCAAAAAGAAAGTTGTTGTTGAGTTTGCATTGATGGGAATGCTCCCTTAGGATAGGCATTTTTGTTTGATTTCCCTTGATATTACTCTTTCTTTGTAACTCAAACCACATAGCAACCTATGAAAGACCTCTTGATTCTCACTTTTCACATGATTTGGTATTGGTTTTGATGGCCGCATGATTCGAGTTATTGTTGATTTAATTATTTGGATGAGTGAAAGAAAACCCTCATGTTTATTCATCATTACTATGATGTGTGTGTAGGTTTGATTCAATTTTGTCATGTATTGCTTTGAATTCATTGGTATGTACTTTGCACCCAACCATTATTTTGTTCATGTTTTGTCTTAGTATTGAGGTGAGTGGATCACGAAGGGTCATATACTTTTGAACCAATCGAGTGTCTTTGAATAATTCTTGTTCCTTCTCTTGTTGCGTTAATTTGGTTACTCGGGCGAAAGAATTTTATTTAGGGACAAACAAAATGGTAAGTTGGGAAGAGTTTTTAGGGACCAAATAGTATTAATTTTCATACATTTTTATTAGTTCCTTTCACCAAATTTCATTGAATTTCCATACTTTTATTCACACAATTTAGTAAAAATGAAATTATTCTTGTTTTAATTATATTTTTAGTAGATATTTCACTTTGTTTGTTAGTTGTGTAGAAATTAAGGACAAGAGCTAGTGGATGCATGAGCAAGTCAGGAAGGATCTTAGAAGACGCTTGTGAAGTTAAAAGAATTAAGAAAGTAATGCAAGACAAAAGCAAGGCAAATGAGCATTATTTAACTCAGTTTGCGTCGCGTCCACCTATTGGCGCCACAAATTGTGTTTATTTCAAAGAAGTCAAAATTCAGCCAGTTTGCACCGCGTCCCTTGTTTGCGTCGCAAACTGTGTGAAATCAGTCAGCCTGTTTTGAATAATTAGACATGTCTTGTCTTGTAGTCATTTATGGGGTAGCATGTAGTTAACTTTTCAACCACTTTTTAGGTCTTTGGAAGTATATGGTTGCATGAAAAAGGCCACATCATGATAATCATTATACTTTTGTTTGGTTAGAAAAAGTTAGAAAAGGGATTTTTGGTGTGTTATCAGTATATATTTTTTTGAGAAGTCTAGGGAGGCTGATAACATATCATTGTGAGAAAAGAACATTGGAGGAGGAAGAACTTTCTCTCTATCTCTTGTATTCAAAAATGGAGATGAGAAACTAAACCTCACTTTTGTCAAGATTGGAGGTAGTAGTTATTCCCAATTCATCATGTATTTCATCTAAACTCTTGTATGTGAACAAATTGATGTTGAATATAGAGTAAATATTTTATGTTATATTAAATATTTTGAGTTGGATTATTGTTGAAAAAGATGATTCAAGTTCTGTCCTAAAGTATTCTCTCGAGTAAAATATAAATTGTAGAAATAGATTTACATTTTGCTTTTCTTTTGTATCAACCATCAAGAATTGTTAGATTAATAGTTGAATGGAGAAATCGTCTAAATATTAATATAATGAATTTCACAATCTCATTTAGAAATAAATGTTATTGAGAGGATACTAGAATATGTTCAACACTCTTGAATTCACATACTTGTTCTAAGGAAATATATGAAATTGGAATAGTAAACCCCAATCTTGGCAAACCTTTTTAATTGATAAAAACCACATTTTTATTGTTTTAGTCTTATTTAAAAATTGAAAGATAATTTTCCAAACATAAACAACTATGTTAATTTGTAAATTTAAAACAATAGTAACTATTGAACGACGATAATATCACTCAATCTCTGTGGATACGATATAAAAATATTTGTCGGAAAAATACTTTTCAATACCTAAACACAAAAAATGAGAAATAATATTATTTATAATTATTTTAAAGAATAAATACACTGCATGAAATTTCTTCATAAACTTACTTAGTCGCGTAGGGGAAGAAGTAGACATGCGGGTTCTTGGGGGCTATCCTCGGCAATCTCCACCACGCCCATGCTTGGAGTAAAAATTCACATCTATAAAATGTACAACTATCGTCTTCAGCATTTTTACACAACGAGTTGTAAAGGTATGCCAAGACCGCATAACCCCAACTATACTTGCTAATGTTATCTATGTCCTCAAGCAAAGTCAAGTACATAAAATTGATGTTATTTCCTAGGCCTTCGGAAAATAGCATGTTTCCAAATAATAACATAATATAAAATCTAGTTTTTATAATTTTTTGTTCTTCAGAAGAATACTCGTTCAAAAGCATTATGTCATAAAAGTATTTAAGGGTTGATATCTTAATACCATGGCCCCTCCCTTTCGCAGTTTGTGTTCCCTCGATTAGATCTACGCCCAATATTTGCATACATAGCTCGTTGGGTTGTTGAACATCTCCATTCACGGGCTTGCCATTAATTAGGAGACCCAACAACATGTACACGTCCTCAAGTGTGACGGTACATTCACCAGTTGGTAGATGAAAGGTGTGTGTCTTGGGTCTCCAATGTTCACACAATGCCAATATAAATTTTGTATCAATAGATGCATTTATGACATGCATCACATTTCCGAACCCCACACGCTCAACATAAGGGACAATCCACGGGTCGGGAGCTTCAATAGGATGTGTACGAATCCTAAACTTTTTGACATCCTATAAAAATAATATATTCAATAATTAAAATAGAGTATGAAAAACAAATGAATTAATGTAAAATTAAATATAAAGCATAATCGTAAAAGAATATATTTTAGAAGAAAAACTTACTTATGCGGCAATATTCCTCCTAGTTCCTCGGTGGGATTCACCCATGGTAAGAAGAGACATGACTGAAATATTGAAAATAAGAAATTCGCTATTTAAAAGGTGTGTATTGCACAGATGAAAAGTGTTTGTGGATGATGGAAATGAAGAGAAATGTGTTTCTATTTATAAACTTTTTCACACACTTAATATCACTTCCCTCTTGACACGACCATTGCATGCATTGGTGGTGGTATGGTGTGGCAACAAGTCGCCACTCACCATGGTGACATCATTCAAATTTAAAGAGTAGTGGCCACTCACCATGGCGACTTGCTTTGGAACTACAAAAGCTGAAAAAATCAGACTTGGGAAGGCATGCTTGAGAGAGAGTGAAGCATGACCCTATGTGTTATAGATAGGATATTGAGAGTGGCATACAATTGTCTTGTCAATGTTTCTTACATGCATGCATTGTTGTGTTGTGTTGTCTTGTTCCTTTGTGTTTTTGCATGCATTCAATGATATTTTAGGTAGTTTAGTCAATTGAGAGTATAGTTTTGGTTGGACCCATTGGAACCACATTTTGTAATCAACTATTTTTTGGTTAATTAAAGTAAATTTGATTCCAAAACAAAACTATTTGTGACAAAAGGACTATTTTAAAATGAAATATAAAAAATGATAAAAATTGTTACAAAACTCAAACTTAAAGTGGAAAATATTTAGCAAAGTTTAAATGATAATATATTTAAAAATAAGTAAAAAAATAATGGTACTACCCCCGATAAACTCGTTCATTGAAAGATTTTCCTCCTCAACAATCTCATACAAACAAACAAATTTTAATTAGCTAAGTATATTTGTTATCATTTTGAATTTTATTAAATTTGTTGGGATAGATAATTGATCATACACCTTTATAATTTATTTGTAATCTATAAAAATAAAATTAAATTTTAATAAGGTATAATTGATCAGACTTGAGAAGGCGTGCGTGAGAGAGAGACATGCATGAGTCTATGTGTAATGGCTAGACTAGTGATAGAGGCATGCAATTGTCTTGTCAATATTTCTTACATGCATACAGTGTTGTGTTGTCTTGTCTCGTTTCCTTTTGTTTTTGCATGCATTATATGTTCTTGTTCTTGCTATTTATTCAATGTCGTGTCTTATAATTCATTCACACTTCTACTCACATTATTGGCATCCTCAATACTCACATTATTGCTCACAAAAAATCAATCCTCAATACTCACAATACTCACATTTCATGGCATCCTCAACATAATACAAAATCAATCCTCACACAAATGGTGAAACTTACGAATGTGATCAAGCCAAATTTATATTTAGAAACACTGATTCTACTCAATTTTTTCTAAATAGAAAAGTTGATTTCTCGTATCTGGAAAAAAATTAAGTCCAGAATTAGACAACCAATATCCCATACCAACATCCCCATTTTTCTGATAATAACTCAGTCAAGTATTATCAGTCACATATTTAAAATTATATAGAGATTCAAAACATGTTTCGTAACCACGAGTATTATGGTTATGATTATATTGAGTTGTACATTATGTTGGAACAATTTCAACCGTCCCAGAATATGCAGTCACAAGTTATTGATTTTGTTGTTGATGACCAATAAGAACCCGAAAATCTAGTTGAAGAAGATGTGGTTGATGACGTAGAAGACGTGGTTGATGACTTGGTAAACTGTGATTCCGAAGATGAAGAACACATTCAAATACCAGAGGCACAACGCTACTCACCGCCTACCCTCTTCACAACCCTTAACTTGGGCGAGGATGAGCCTTCGTCGGACATGTTCTACAACCCCTATACGAGGTCCGACGAGGAGTTAAAAAAAGGTGACAAATTTCGTACAAAGGAAGATTGTATGCTAGCAATAAAAAATTGGCACTTAGTAAACTTTGTTGATTACAAAGCTGATCGATTGAATCTAGAAAGGTACGTCATTTTGTGCAAAAACCCAGAGTGTGGTTACAGGTCGATGGCATCATTTAAGAAGAAATATAATGCTTGGGTGATAGGATCCATTACTCAAGCCCATACTCGTGTTAACACAAGCATGACGCAAGATCATAGCAAACTAAGTCATGGTATGATATGTCACACCATATTACCTCTCGTAGAAGCTGACTTGTCACTTAAGGTCAAGACGATTATCTCCCATTGCGTTTCTGTGTTCAAATATAGACTGTCGTACACAGGGGTGTTCGCGGTGCGGTTTGGGCGGTTTTAACGCAAAAAATCATCCGAATCGCGAGAGAAAAAGACATGCGGTTTGGTTTGGTTCGGTTGACTTTTAGAAAAAAACCAAACCAAACCAATGTGGTTTGGTTCCTTGCGGTTGGTTCGGTTTTTTACAAATAATTTGTTGAGTCATACATTCACATATATATGACAACATAACTTTGTATTTGATCATTCATACATGATACACTACTAAACTATAACAAAAAAAAAAATCATATTTGGACAATAACTTCCCATTTAATATGTAAAAGTTAGATTAGACAAAAGTGAAATAATAAACATAAAATAATAGCATAAAACAATATATATAAAAAAATAGAAGAGATGACAAATAAGTGAAGATGAAAAATAAAGAACATAAGGGAGGAGAGATTAGAGATAAAGATGTGCGATAAAATGAAATTGAAAGAGACAAAAATTGCATAAAAAATAAAAACATGAAAAGGAAACAATATAAGAGAGTAGAGATTAGAGAAGAAGAGGCAAGATGTAAGTGGTGAAGATGAAGTGATAATGTTAGGAGATATTTAAGAAGATTGAAACTGAAACCATAACTATAAAGATGAGAAAATTGTCCGTAATTATAAGGCTAATGTATAATAGATTTAGGTTTGGGTTAGATGTGAGTTAAGTAAAATTTAGGTTGTAACATAATGCGGTTTGATTTGGTTTGGTTTGGTTTGCAAAATACCAACCGCAAACGAACCAAACCATGCGGTTATGTCAAAAAATGACTCAAACTAATCTGAACCAAATGCGGTTTTTTGCGGTTTTGATTTGGTTTGGTTTGGTTTGCGGTTTTCTATTGGGTTGGTTTGATTTTGAACACCACTAGTCGTACATAAAGGCTTGGTTATCAAAAACCAAGGCAATTGAAGTGGTCTACGGTAACTTGGAGGAATCATACAAACAAGTTCCACGCTACTTGGCTGCACTTATATTCACCTGGGACGGTTTTTATAATGGAGACCTTGCGGCACAATCTCCAAACGGAACCCGTCTCGAAGGTAATGGAATATTCCATAGACTTTTCTGGGCGTTTCGTCCCTGCATCATCGGATTTGCTTTTTACAAATCGACTATTTAAATTGATGGAACTTGGTTTTACAGAAAATACAAAGGAACGTTACTGATGGCAGTCGCACAAGATGGAAATAGTAATATTTCCCCATAGCCTTTTCTCTGGTAGAAGGAGAAACAACTGCTGCTTGGAGTTTCTTTCTCAAAAATCTCCGAACTTATGTGGCTCCACAACCTAGACTCTGTTTGATTTCTGACTGGCACGCTTCCATTGAAAGTGCATACAACAATCCAACAAATGGTTGGCACGACCTCCCATCTACGCATGTCTACTACGTTAGGCATATTGCTTAAAATTTTATACGGGAGATCAAAGATAAAATTTTGAAAAACAAGCTCATGGACGCGGTGTATGCATTAAACCAACCAGGATTCCACTACTACCACCATGAAATATTTGAGTCAAATCCAGATGCGGGGAGGTGGATTAATAATCTTGACAGAGAGAAGTGGACTAGATCGTACGATAATGGGGTGAGGTGGGGCCACATGACAACAAATCTTGTGGAATCGATGAACGACTTCTTCAAGGGCCTACGAAACCTGCCTATAACCGCTTTGGTGAGTGAAACCTATTTTTGGATGGCAACGCTATTCGCGACAAGAGGTAAGTGTTGGAATGCAGTGTTACAGACACAACAGGTGTACAATGATATGTGCATGAAATTTTTGTAGCAGGAATCTGCCAAAGCCAACAACCATCGGGTTATAGAATTCGACCGTCGTGGCCACACTTTCAGTGTCAAAGAAACAATTGACCATAACCAGGGGCTGGCAAGGCATGAGTATCATGTCATAATACCCGATAGTTGGTGCGACTGTGGCCAATTTTAAGCCTATTGTATGCCTTGCTCCTATGTCATTGCAACTTGTTCACATTCCCACTCTGATGCATTATCACTAGTATCTCCTATCTACAAGGTTACAACATTGCTCAATGTATACAACAACAACTTTTCAGTGGTAGAAATGGAGGCATATTGGCCAGAGTATGACGGGGAAATTGTTTGGAACAATGATTTGATGCGGCGCGATAAAAAAGGTCGACCCAACAACAAGCGCATCAGAACCGAAATGGATGCCACTGATAAAATGTAGAGGAAGTGTAGCGTATGTCGTCAGGTCGGGCATAATAAAAACAAGTGCCCACATCGTGGCTCTAGTTCTACAACATAGATTTTAGATTCACAACTCTTTGTAATTTTTTTCATCAATGAAATGTACTTTTTGATTCCAAATATTAGATGAGTTACAACATAGAAGACGTCTACAACACTTAAACAACAACACGAACAAGACTAAAAGATAAGAACAACAAAATTACAACAACACAAATACTAAAACAACAATGCAAACAACCATTAAAATCTAATAAATTACAATAGTTAACACTATGTTATCTGATTCATGCATCATTTGGATGGCATCAATGTTGTTTTCAACTTCATCCCACCAACGTATCATTTCTCCAGTTTCAAGTGAGGTCCTTGTTCTAAGCCTTTGAATCCTTCTGATGACTTCGCCAGGTTGATGTTTCCCCTTTAACCAAGACATGAGCTCTCTTTTCAGTTGGTTCAACGAATGGATGTGCTAAAATTTCATCTGCAAGGGGGTTTGACAGGAGAGAAAATAATAAGCTCGTACCTTCTTAAAATAACTGGTTCAGGATCAAGTCACTTTGATGAGGTTTGCTTCCACGATGGGGGTCTAGGGGATGCCATGAACACAAATATATGGAGAAACTGATAAACCTGGTGAAGGCATTGGGGTTTGGGTTGCATTGCTATTTATAAAGGGGGAAAAATTAACAGAATTCAACCCCCTCTTTCTTGTGCTTTTTCTCTACCTTCAATTGGTATCAAAGCATGGCTCTTTTATTGATTTTTAAATCAAACACTTAACCGTGTAAAGAGATCCAGAAAGAGAAAAATCACAACAGACATGATGATCGGCAACAGAAACCAAGGAAGATTACTTATCAAAATAACTACAAATAATTTACTAAAGAAGACAAGAAACAATTGTTAGAACAAGAATTACCTTCGAGGAAATTGAAGAAACATCCTACTGAAGCCTCTCTAAAGAATAAGCTCAATAAGAAAACTGAAGTCATCAGAAACAAAGGAATCACTAGTTACTCAGGATTATAATAGGGATGGCAACAGGGCGGGTTTAAGCACTCTAAGACCCGCACCCGCCACCCAGATTCAGACCCACACCCGCCCCCAAACTCGTTCGGGGCTAAAATTTGTTCCCCCGACAAGAAACGGGTTTCCCCGCACCTGCCCGACTAAAATTTTATTTTTTTTTTAAAATTTATATTTTTTCAATAAAGATAAAAATCAATAATTAAACTAAATAATTGATTATTTTAAAATTATTTTTTAAGTTTGATATTTTTATTTAAATTTTATTTTTAAAAAAATAAATAATAATTCTAATAAACACGATATTATAACATTAAAAAGTATAAATGAACAATAAAACTATTAAAAATAAATTAAATTTAGTTTGCGATGAGGGTACTAGCATCACCCGCCCCCGTAAATAGAAAACGGGTTTTCCCCGAACCCGTCCCCGATTAAATCGGATTTTCCCCTCTAATTTCAGGGCGGGGCAGTTTTTTTTGCCATGCCTAGATTATAATAAACAAGAAAAGTTGAAGTACTTCTTGGGAATATTCATCAATCAAGCACCAGAAGTGAACTACGTTCACCAGGAGCAGAAAAACCTCTAGAACCAAAGATACAAATCACACAAGTAACAGAGCAAGAACACAAGCGTGCAAACATAAACTGTTCGTTGTGAAGAGAATCTGAAAAGATTAATCCATCACTGGTCAGATCCTTCTAATCCTCTTTAGTATTTATATCATATTGCTTTAGCCGCCTACTTTATATTTACTTGTATTTATTTGAAGCAACCTTATGCATTCCTTTATTGAAAAATGTTCCTATTTAATAACTCATATTTAAGGTTGTTACACATGCGTTCCAAAAGGCCATAGACCACTAACGTATGTCAGTTCCCTTTCACACGTCTTAAGTAAATAAGTTGATTGAACTTCTTTCTCTTGATTTATTAATATTTTCTCATAAATGTCATTAACTTTCAACCTAACCCAACATATATCAGTTGTATCATATATATTCTTCTTCATCCTCATAACTCCCTCATAATTCGTAAGCCTCTGTCCTTCCTTTCCCCCAGTCTCAAGCCCATCTCAAAACCCTTATTTGTGCATTAACATGTCTACCTTAACCTTTCACGATAATGATGAGACCCTAGAAGTTATCCAGGAAAAGCGTCCTAATCTTGCCCGACTGAAATACAATAGATTAGAAATAGTAAGGAATGTACAAGTTCAATCATGGTCATGATATTACTCCTTGCTCAACGGTCTTATTTTCCATGTCCTCGTTAATAAATTCAAGAAATACGCCAGAATCAGTGATGATGGGAGCACCATCTGGTATGAGATTTTCATACTTCCCTTTGCCATCAACCTTTCATCCATTGTAAAAGTCATTGGATATGTCCCGTTTGGAGTCACAATCAATGATTACCAGTCTGATCTAGGATTGGTAGAAAAGTTTAGGGTTCTTCATGATAGTTCAACATCATATGATCCAACAAATCCTGAAAGTCTTCTTCCCACTCCTAAAATATGGCATAGATTCTCTCTCTATGAAACCTTCGCCTTCGAGCTAAGCCAAGAAGCACTTTGTCTCACGAGGATATGATCTTTGTCTTTCTCTTGGTTGATATTACCAAAAAAATCTTCAATCATCTGAAATATTCTATCGAAGTATCAAGAACTCAATCATAATCTTACATTCCCTATGGAAGGATTTTATCTAAGTTAATGATTCGAGGAGGAATTTGGGAAGCAGTAAAGATGAATGGACCAGAAGAGGCGATGAAAGAAGAGAAGTGTGCAAAGGTAGACTCAGCTGAAGAATCAGATGATTAAAATTTTGTCTGTGATGATCATGGACAATCTTAGTTCTTTTCGCTTCTAGTTTATGCTTTTTATTGAATATTTCAAATTACCTTTAATGAACTTCCTTTTAATTGAATAATTCTTGACCTTTATGATTATGAAAAAAAGGGGGAGAAAGATGTATATGTTTTGATTAAATAATTATAAAATCTTAAGTAATTCATAAGCCAATAAGTCAGGGGGAGATTGTTTTTTCTAAGGGGGACCTTCTCACTCAAGAGAAGTCTTCTTATGTTTATTCCATGTAATATTGTTCCTTAAAAATACATGATTTTTGTCATCATTAAAAAGGGAGAGATTGTTAGAACAAAATTGTCTAATCTCTATGTTTCAATGATAACAAACATATATTTTGTGATGTAACAATTTTAGTACTAATGGTTTCACTAAGTGTGCAGAAAGTCTCAAATGAATGACCAAGCAGAAAGAGTTCTTGATAAGTTTCCAGATCATAAACCAACCAATTGAATAAATATACTTCTATCACATAAGCTCAGAAATAAAGACTAAGTGTTGTTTACATTTCTAAAGACCTGTAGGACTCATGGAATATGCATAATTAATTCAACATCAGAAGTATTCCATTAGAAGACAAAATTAAAATGATATCCTCTCGACACGTTCTAATTAACTACAAAAATGTATATCAAATAAATATATCAGAATCAGAAATCATGGACAAACACAACTGGTTCTCAGACAAGTCGTTGACTAAATCTGAAGACGTGATTCGGAAATCAGATGGTTTCTAAACAAGAATAGTTTTCTAGATAAGTAATATTTCCAAAAATATGGAAAGGAGACAAATCACTAATCAGAAAGAAAAAAGTAGATTCTTTTAGCAAGAAGCTACCTAGAATCAGAAGAAAAGCTTTCTAGCTCAAAACAGACCGTTGCTCATAATTCTGAAGATAATTTCCGGTGTTACCAAAATGGTTTATGCACTACAATAAAACTATAGTTTCTAAACTACTGATCAGTCAACAAACGAAAGAACAAAAGAAAAGTGGGTGGTCTCAAAGAATAAAAGAAAGTGGGTGATCTCTCTAGCTCAATATCCCATAACCAATCAAGAATGTCCAGTTACATCAGAATCACTATTTTCAAGGAAAACAATGATTACATATCTCAACAATATCTTGGATAAGAGAAAAGAAGAAAAATGTGCTTAGATGTAATCATCATTACATTCGATAAAGAAGTATTTGCATCGAGAAACACGTTTACTTAAAGTAAACGTTACAAATCAAATATTTCCTACAAAGTGCTCCAACGTCTATTTCCTACAAATTTAAATTTTTTAAATACTATTGTACTAGGCGAGTTAATGTCTATGCCGATTGTAAAGAATCTTATTTACAACTACTAAAAGACATAAGGGTGTCGTAATTCTCTCCTGCTCGGGTAATGAGGTATCCTATAAAGAGCATAGATTGTTTAAAGTTTAAATAGGATGTAACCCTCCTAGGCCCTACACCTCGGTTGAGCCTCTTAAGGCACTGGTTTCGGGTGTACCCTCTCAGGCTCTGCATCTCGACTGAGCCTCTTAAGGAACTGGTTTCGGGTGTACCCTCCCAGGCTCTGCACCTCGGTTAGGCCTCTTAATGCACTGGTTTTGGGTGTACCCTCCCAGGCTTTACACCTCGGCTAAGCCTATTAAGACACTAGTTTCGGGTGTACCCTCCAAGGCTCTACACCTCTATTGGGCCTCTTTAGGCACTGGTTTCGGGTGTACCCTCCAAGGCTTTGCACCTCGGTTGGACCTCTTAAGGCACTGGTTTTGGGTGTACCCTCCAAGGCTCTGCACCTTAGCTGAGCCTCTTAAGGCACTGGTTCCGGGTATACCCTCCAAGGCTCTGCACCTCGGTTGAGCCTCTTAAGGCACTGGTTTCGGGTGTACCCTCCAAGGCTCTGCACCTCGGTTGGGCCTCTTAAGGAACTAGTTTCGGGTGCACCCTCCCAGGCTCTGCACCTCAGATGGCCCTCTTAAGGCACTAGTTTCGGGTGTACCCTCCTTGGCTCTGCACCTCGGCTAGGCCTCTTAAGGCACTGGTTTCGGGTGTACCCTCCAAGGACTCTCTGTCTCAAGCTTCATTTAAAAGCATGTCGGGACAGACATAGCCCAACTCTACGCCACATATAAAACAAAGTCTCAAAACATAAGATACTACATCCTCATTCGACCTGAGAGGTCGTCTTAGAGGGCTTGGGGATTACTTATGAACGAGCCAGAAGTGTATCAAATTGGTTGAAAAACTGTTAAAAAACTATTAATGTTTACAAGGGTTGATGTTTCCCCGTATAAATAAAGTCATCATGGTCTTAACAGAGCCAATTGAATGGGGTGCTACCACACATAACATAAACCTTCCATGCATAAAACGAAAGAAAATAACAAAAAATATAAAGCAAATAAAGCGAAAGAAAGTAGCAAAAGAAAATGCGTTTAAAGAGCATGCCCAGTGGGCGATTGTCAGACAAGCATGTCAAAAACTATACAAAATGCACCCACTAAAAATGGTGATTAAGCAAAATTTCCAAGAAAATCACTTGGTTATCTCGATCGGTGATTGGTTCACCAATGACCGGGGGGTTCGTCACCATCGTCGTCGGCCTCCATAAAATCCTACACGGTTATTTAAAATTTAAAACCTCCTCGGTTCAAAGGTCCCAAGCGAAGAACCATAATCAAATTCCGCCATAACCTACCTAAAGGTATTCTCAAAGGCTTTGCACCATGGTTCAAATCCCAAAAAGCTGCCTAAAGGCATCTATATATAAACCAATGCTAACACCCCCGAGTGTTCAAAGATATGCTTGATTTATATAGCCTGAGACTCGAGGTTGATACCCAAAATGACAATATGCCTACATTAAAGAATTAAGATAAAACACTTAAACTGTTAAAACGGTCCCTACAAGCTGGTATAGAGATTTACACCTTGGTTCTAAATTAAGCTATCTCAGATATAATCTTACGAGCTATTTAAACTAGAAGTGTTGAGCAATGCCTCAAAGACGAAAAAAGCTTGAAAACCATTTTTCATGTCTCACGTCAAATTGCTCAAAATGTTGTGTATTCCCGCATGGGGGCTCTGAAAACTTTACAGTGATTAAAACCTCAGAGTTTTTCTCACAAACTCGCTCAAAAGCATCTTTTTGCATCAGTTGAACATCCCCTCTAAGAGGTATGGTGAGTCTTAAAAACTTCCAGAAATTATGAAGAAAAATGGACATGTAAAATCGTTGGAGGGCTTTTTATAATGCCCGACACTGTATGATCGGCCGCGTACAACCCATATAAACAAATACTCCTCATCAAAAAGAGTTGAATACTTGATCAGTGTGGAATCAAGGCCTAACTGGTCAACTACCACATCTGAATTAACTAAACCACTAAAATGGCCGAGTACCATAAAACCTACACCGCTACTATTACGCCTAATAGTTAAAGGAGTCATTTGGGAATGAATTAAGAGGGCTTGATCTCTAGACCTCCCTATCACTCTCTCATTTTCCTCCCTTAACTACATGCTCAAAAGAGGATCCATACACTATACCACAGGGCTCCCTACTGAGAGATAAGCAAGACATATAGCTTGAAGCTCAAGATAACTTATATGAGTCTCTGAATTCCTAAACATCAATAATATAATTTTTCCAGCAAGAACATGTGGCATCCCAAATTTAAAGACATGACCCTAGCATCTTGGCCGCATACAATACATCATCTTTGGCTTGCCAAAAAAGAAAAAAAGATTCGACAATTTTGCAATTAAGGTTTAATTTATAGTGGAAGGCATTTTAGCACATACTAAGATGAGCTCCTCTATTTCACAAGAATGGTTTGTGCATCTCACTTTAGAGTGAAACATATTTGACATATTGAGTTAGAATATAGAAAGGGTTCAGAAAGTTAATACAACTATTTGAAAAAACCAAATCAGGGTCGGACGAAAATCAACACAGATGGTTCTATTAGAGTTAACTCAATAGTAGGGGACGCCATTGCAAGGGAGTATCAAGGGAATTCTTAGGCGCTTTAAGTGAACTTTGGCCCAAATACAATTTTGGAGGCAAAACTCCTCTATATTATGGTAGAATTAGAGCTTACAATGGTTAAAAGTTGGTTTAAAACATGAATGTAATCAGACTCCCAAACTGCTCTCCAATGCATCAAGAATGAAGTTTTAATGCTTTGGAAATTCCGGAACACATGAGATAACTATGCAAGCACAAATGATATAAAATGTTTCACTCATATTTATAAAGAAGAAAATAAATGAGTTGATACATTTATTAATCATGATCATGAGTTGTTGGACATTATTTGATAGATCAAGGTTCCTTATTTCAACAAACTTCTTTTAAAATAAATTGATTCTGTCTCAATATCGATTTGATTGATTTTGCTGACAAGATGGTGACAAAATATTATTATGCATTTTTATTCAATTTTAATTTTTAACTTTATTTTTTAAATTGGTTTGCTCTAGGCTTTTGATGTAGATTATTCTATCTGTGTATATATATTAATATTTATATTTATCTTTTTTTAAAAAAATCTTTTTCCACCAAAATGAAGGTAAAGAAAAATGATTATAAGTGAAGAATTTGAATGAAATAGATACTATTTTTGTAATCTAATCCACCTTCAATTACTGCACTACCCAAGTGCTATCTTCACAGAACAAAAACCATGTCCATTTCCACCACCTCCTTCTTCTTCCTCACACCCCCACCACTCCCCCCTCTTTCCACATTCACACAACCCTCCTTCCTCCCTACTCCAAACCTCAAACCTCTCATCCTCCAAACCACCACCCGCCGCAACCCTTTCATAACCCGCTACGACGACATCGAAGTCGAGCCCATAGGCGCCTTCGACAACTATGATATGGACGACGAAATGGTGGACGACGACAACTACAAGGATTTCGACGTCGAGTACGAGACGCTGACTACCGGCGACGGTAACATCGCGGGAGCGCAGAGCACGAGCTTCGTGTCTACGCAGGGTTGGGACCCTGAAACTCTCGTTGATTACAGAATCGATGAAGATGAGTTTCATAAGATTAGTTTGTTGGATTGTGATTTCTTCATTAGGAAACCCCCTGACCCTGATAATAATGTCTATGATTTCAGAGAGGTTCGTGCTAGCCTTCAACTCAATTTTCACATCCATTTTGTTGTTGTTGTTGTTGTTGTTGTTGATATTTTAATTGTTGAACCTTTGCTTGTAGATGTATGTTACTCCTCCAGATACAGATGTTTATTCAATCCCCAAGGTTCTTGCACCAATGCCTCAGAAGGTAAATTTATCCCCAAATAATTCATAAACTTAGTCTAATCAGAGCATATTTGGATTCACTTACTTGTGTTTATTTAAATAGCTTATACAAAAAGCGCTTATATCAGTTATATGATAAGTGCATATACTTTAAGTTGACTTAAATAGTATAATATTGGTATCATATTGTATATGTTGTGTTGGGGGAAGCTATGCTATGCTAAGCATACTTAGAGCGATTCATTTCTTTTCCATTTCTCCCTCTACATGTATCACTTCCAAATTTAATGTCTGATTTTTTTTCCTATAGTACATTAGATGTGCTCTAAGTGATTTTGGACGCGACTATGTTACAGAACCACCTGTTGATGCACGCCGAGATCCTCTTTATAAATATGAGAGGGAGATTGAGAAGGTATGGGTTTATATTGCAAATGAGGCTTTTAAGTAAAATTTGAGTTCCCGTGTTTCTTCTTCACATCTTTGTCGTATAACTGTATCTACTCAATGCTGTTAATGTCTTGAGGAAAATCTGTGACAATTGATATAAACGGATAGTTATTAAAGGACGAGTATATGTGTAACATAACTGCTTCAAAGATCACATGCTTCAGAGTTTGTCTCAAGAATTGTGAAATATTAATGAACAATTCTCTATGGAATCCTATCAGGCAAATAGCTTTACTTGAGCTGTATTGTATCTTTCATACTTCTAGGGTTGTGTTGTTCTTGGGTATTTAGAAATATTCTCAGGAAAATGAGCATATAATATAACATCCTCACGTGCAATACAATTTTTCATATTGAAATTTATTAGGTTTTATTGATTTGCAAGAAAGTAAAGGTCATTTTGGTTTCATAGAACATTTTATTTTTTCGGATTTAACTAATAAAATACTGAATTGTTTTCACGTTGCTTCTGTTTTGAATGTTTTCTACATGAAGCAATATAACCAACTTTTATTGTTTTCTTGTTACAGATATTCTTGACAAAACACTACAAAAATCGGAGGGTGGGAGACCCTGAGTTTTTCCTAGATTTTGAGGAGATTTATGTTATTGATTCCAAAACTAAGTCAATAACCAGAGCCAAAGTTCTGGTAAGGAATTGTTTGTTAATTCTCAGTCTGGTTGCTTTTAGAAAATTATCTGCTGTTTGTTTCCTTCTGTAGTCATATTTTCAGACTCGATTTTTTTAAATTTTTTTATTGTTTATACAATATCTTTGTAAGTGCTAGACAATGAATTCATGGAAGGTTCACTGTTAATTAAAATCCTGGAAAATATCATTGCTCACTTGATAATGTTTTGAAGAAATAAAACACTTTGTATGGTTGTCAAATTCTCGAGTTAACTTGGAGAATTTTACAAGTGCACGACTCTAGTGTCAAATTCGAGTTAACGCACAGAAGTGTTCATTTAAACTTAGGGTAGACTAGCAAGTTTGAGAGCAACTGAACAAGTTTTATATAATGTTTATTTTCCCCATTTCTAAAAGGACTATGGTTCAATGTTTTTTTATTTTAAAAACCAAAATATAACAGCTGAATGATTAGGCAGTGCACAAAATATGAACCTCACAATAACACTCCACTCCATAAATGCATCTGAGACCCCAACACGAACCCATCTACCAATAGGTAAACAATGTTTTATTGAGTCTCAACCACGAAATTCCCAATATCAATGATGTCAAATTAGAACACATTAACACACCCATTGCTGTATATTGGCATGAATCCAACATGCCAATGAGGTGAATGAAGCCAGTTGTGATGATTTTAAACCATAATCCAGCTCCAATGAGGGGAACTCAGTTTGGCCATCTTTCACTCTAATAACTCTGAAATTCATGATTTGCTAATTTAAATTTGGCACTTAATTTTGAGCTTGTGTGCTGAGTTGTGACCCTATCCTTTGATTTGCGAATTTGTCCATCAATTTTGAACCGCGATGGTTTGGTTTAAATTCACCAGTTCCTTAAAGAATATTTATTAGAGTATTGAATATTTATTCTGCAAATTTTGTTTAGATACTATTATAGATTTTTACACATTAACTTTGTATCTAGTAAAAGCTTACTGGTTGAGTCGCTCTAGTTGAATTTGCCGGAGTCATGCTTAGTAGTTCTCAGATCCATGAACAATGTCCCCTCACATTTTTCTCTGTACGTGGAGGGATCGGTTTATACCAATACTGGACTTTAACTCTCTCACGGTGTCTCATCTACCCCTGCTTGATGCAACTTTGTTTGCTGGGACCTTAATTGCTACATGATTTCTCACACTACAATTAGCATGATAACTCCAGACAACCTTTCCAATGTTAATGACTGACTGTTATTCTATGTAATTGCATGAAACTTAGATTTTTTCACTAAAAAGTTTCCTTAACCCTAAACTATTTCTGAAAAATAGCTCTGAAAACTAGTTTTTTTTTTAATTGTTTTTGACAATGTCCTTACTTTTGTTTTGGGTATAGTGTCTAAAAGAAAATGGTGTTCATCTGAAACTGGATAATGCTGATGATATGTTAGAACTCATTAGCCATTTCTCATCATCCTGACTGATTTTCACAGCCGTGTATTAACTTTTTCCCTCGTGGCTTGCTAAGTAGGGCTTTCTCATAACACCGGAATCCCTTTTCCCCAATCACCCAGGGCTATCTTTGTTATGCAGGAATTCATAGTTATTACGAATAAATTGTCAATCAAGCTGGAGTGATCTAATTTGAACTAATCATCAATACGCCTTCTGCAGGTAACAGCTCCAGGAGGGAGAACTAGAGATAGAAAGACCGACTTGCTTGTCATAGCTGACAAGGGAAAATCCTTCAAAATAATACACATTGTAATTATTTCTTTCCTAAATCACTTGCTATTTATCCTTACAAGACACACCTCTGACATGTCATTTTATTCGCAGAGTGAAAAAGATGATCCAACCACTGTCATAGAAAAACGAGAGTGGATCCAAACCAGAGAAGAAATGGAGAGACATCTTAGAAAGTTAAGAGACTTCAGCACCTCAAATTGGTTTTGATTCATAATTATGTATTCAAGCACTGATAGATAGTTCGATCTAACATATGATACGCGTAAACATCAATTAGATTCATTCAACGTTTCATATTTGACACTGTGTACAAGTTTCTGGATCTTGTGTTTATTATGTTGTAATTTGTTAGAGATGCAGCTTATTGAAATCCATCATTGATCTATAAAGGCGTGGTTGTTTAATCACAACTTAACATTTTCTTAACAAATGATTTATTTTACTCCAAAAGGAATCATTTGAAAATAACACAAAATCACATATATATGAATGAACTCTAATATTCAATTTGTCATAAAAAAAAAACTATATTCAACAGTACTCATAATATAAATTTACTACTACAGTATGACTAGATTTCTTCACTTTTTTCTTTTTGTCAAAGAATTTCTCCACTTCAATCCAATTTAAGGCATGCCTATGTTTCCTGCTCTTACCAATCTAGGTCTGCCCATACAGAATCATAAATGGACAGAGGCCCATAATCTAATCTAACCTATATAACTATATGATGCATATGAAATGTATTGAAACTATGACATGCAAAAAGGATGCAAGGAACATTTCCTTTATCCTGAGGTCATACTGTGGAGGCTACACTCATATTATACATATACATTCGTGGTAGTAGTCAACTATCCTTGAGTTCATACAAAGTCTGACCTACTTCCTAGCTTAGCCTGCAGCATATATAGACAGATAGATATACTAGTATGGTTTTAGGATATTGACAATCTTAGGATTGGACTTGTTCTAGCCTCCCCTCCATAATACATAACATTGTGTTAGTTTCTAATTTGCTTTGAGTTTTTAAAGCTTTGACTGGTCACTGCTCCGAGCCAAGCAAGACTCCTGTACATATCCTGTTCATATGCATCTTTTAGGAGCATATGATCAAAAACATAGGCTCACCAATCAAATATAAAAATTTCATACAAAAATACTTCAACTCTTATGTGTTGAGTGTTGACACTTTTCTGAATGCTTAACTTCTTTCTGAATGCTGAGTGTTGACACTTTCTGTAACCATTTTTTTAATGGGAAAAATGTTACAGTTTTGTGTTGTACAGAAGGTAGAATACAATCCCAACATATCTAATCTAACCATCGTGTTCAAGACTAGCTAAATGATGTTCAGAAGGGCCTAAAACAAGTGGCCCTTGGACGACAAAAATATGAGTCTCTTCAACGTATTTTTTTTTAAAAGTTAAAAAACAGTAAGGCTTAAATGCACTTTTGATCCTTCTAATTTTAAAATTCTGAAGTTTAAGGCTCTCTAATTTAAAAGTCAGGTTTTTGGTCCCTCTAGTTTACCAGAGTTGGGGTTTTTAGAGTCCCCTCCATGTGGCTGTGAATTTGATGACTTGGCAAGGTGATTGTTGTCCATGTCATATAATTCCAATAATTAAATAATTTATAATTATGACTTGGCAAGGTAATTTATAATTAAATAGAATTGGGGCTTAATTAACCCTAATTCACCGTCTTCTCCATGTTCTTCCTTCCAGCAGCAACAACTTCTCTTTGTCTTCTGCAACCAATCAACCAATCAACGCGACGAGCAATGACGAATCCAGAAGTCAAGTTTTCAATGAGGTATGTTATCAACGCGACGAACATTTGTCACCGTTAACCTTTTTGTCTTGGTGGTCCTCGTTCTTGTCTCCCTCTTGTCTTTTTGATGGTTCACCATTATTAAAGTAGTATTTAAGTTTTAGTTTATTATAAATTTCGTTCTTGTCTTTTTTAATGGTTTTTGTTTATTATAAATTTCAGGCCAGCTGAGGAAACTTTAGTTAGGTTAAAACTACACCATAGGGATAGATTTGTAGTTGGTGGTGAGGTAACAGAAATGGATTGGAAGTTTGATGCTGATTATATGTCCTACATGGATATGGAGCGAATCATTAAAGAACATGAATATGTAGACATAGGGCAATTGTGGTATAGGAACCCTAGATTCAGCTTTAGTCGCGGTCTTAGGTCGTTAAACAATGATAAAGATTGTTTGCAGTTTGTCCAAGATGTTGTAGGTTACGAACTAATGGATGTTTATGTTGAGCACAAAGTTTCTGCTCCTATAATTGTAGACCCTAGTGAGTTAGACAAAGTTAATGATGATGATGATGTTGAAATAATTGGTGAGAGTAACCCTGTTGTGACTGAGCCTGTAAATGATGAGGATAAACCTTATGTGTCTGAGGCTTCTGAGGAGAATAACCCTGTTGTGACTGAGCCTGTAAATGCTGAGGAGAGGGAGCATATTGTTACTAATCCTTCTAATGAACCTTATGTGTGTCCCGAGGGAGCCTATTACACCTAATGATGAGGCTAAACCCTAGGTAAACCTATGTTGAGGAATGGAGGAGATGAGGTGAATCATATGGATGAACCGATATTAACGATGTGAAAGGTGAATTAAATGAGGATAGTAACTATTGTGAGGATAGTGAAGATTGTGATGAGATGGATTGGACAACAGTTCTGCCTAATGAGACTTTAGGTGAGGAGATTGATTCTAGTGAAATACAATTGCCTAATGAAGATGTAGATGATGAAGAGGATGAGGATCATTTATACACACCCCCTAGTAGTGATGATGAAGATGTTTCTCAAAAGTTTCCAACATATAAAAGTGGTGAGTGATATGTATTCAAGCTAGGCATGATGTTTTCAAATAAGGGTACAATAAGAGATACTGTCAAGGAGTATGAGTTGGAAAATCAAAATAATGTATACATTAAGAAGAATGATGCTAAGAGGATTGTAGTTAAGTGCATGGGTGACTGCAAGTTTTACTTAAGGTTGAGTATGAGGAATAGTTATGGAAACATACTTGTTATAGGACTGCAGACAATAGGAATGCTAAGACACAATGGCTTTCTATAAGGTTTGCACATGTATTAAGACACATTCCATATATGAAGCTAGTTGGTCTAGTGGCTGAAGCACTGTAGAGATGGGGAGTGAAGATATCATCTAATCAAGCATATAGGGCAAAAAGAAGGGCTTTAGACATTATTTAAGGTGCTGGACTTGACCAGTTTAAGCACTTGAGAAGAACAAAAAAGAAGCACAACAATAGACTCCAACTTGGCATGGTGATGATGCTCTCTCAGTTTTTGGAGTGACCAATAGAGCTGATACTTACTGCGTGAATCTTAACAAGGTATCATGTAGCTGTTACTATGTAGATCTTAACAAGACATCATGTAGCTGTAGGAAATGGGAATTGTCTGGAATACCTTGCTGTCATGTGATTTCATGCATTTGGAACATAAGGAAAAAGCCTGAAGACTATGTCTCTTCTTATTACAGGTTAAATTTATGATTACTCTGCATATGATCCAATTGTCTGGAATACTCTGACTGTGTTTCTATTTTATGCAGCAAAGTGACATTTGAGAAGACATATGCAAATATCGTCTTTCCAACAAATGGGCCACATCTATGGAATAATGTTGACCATGTGCCAATTTGTCCTCCTATCATGAGAAGGGAAATTGGACGTCCGAAGAAGATGAGAAACAAGTCTGCTGATGAGCCTAAGAACTCTCATGTGCTCCCAAGAAAATTTGCATCAGTCACATGTAACAAATGTGGACAAGTTGGCCACAACAAAGATCTTGCAAGGGTAAGAGGACTGCTGATAGGGCAATACCAAAGGGAGGGAACAAAGTTAAGAAGGCAAAGACTACCAAGACAACAACTACTACAAATAATGCCACAAAGAAGGCCACAAAGACAACAAAGACAACAAAGACAACAAAGAAGGCCAAACAATCTCAAGTTGCAATTGGGCAGGGATCTCAAGCTCCACAACCTACCCAAGATTAGATGGTGCATTAGGAACCTGTGTTTTGTATTGATCTTGTTTTGTATTCAACCTGATCATGTATGGAACCTATTATGGTCCTGTAATATTTTGGTCATTAGGAACCTCTTTAGTTATGTCAACCTATTTTGGTCATATTATGGTCATATTACAAACCTGTTATGGTTATTCTGAATCTGTATTGGAACCTCTTATGCACAAGGTTTACACATTATGCAACATATATGTTATGCTTAACTGTTAGTCCATACAAAATTCTATAATGGATTCATATTCATTAACTAATAATCCATTAACTAAATTCCATAATTGTTAATCCATTAACTGTTAATCCATACAAAATTCCATAATGGATTCATAACATCAACAAAACAAAATTGTCAACATAATGGATTCATATTCATTAAGTAATAATCCATACAATTACATAACAACATATTGAACCTAATTATCCATACAAAATTCCATAAAGTACATTGAACATAGAATACACCTAATATGGCTGCAACTATTACAACCAAAACAAAACTACCTAAAATTCATTTCATTATTAGAGCCGCAACTAATGCAACCAAAACAAAAACAGTGATGAACCAATTGAAATTCACATGTTTCTTCATTAACTTCATCTTCATCCTCAGTTATTCTTCTTTTGATATTGCATCTTTAGCCCTTTGCTTTTCCTCATCCAATTTGCACAGTAACTCAAAAATTACTTCCTTAGCCCTTGAGTTCATCTCCTCATCCAACCAAACGAAATTGCTGCACTTCTTAAAACCTTTAATCTGCATCAATGGAGAAGAGAAAATTTCAGAAGCTGCATCTTTAGAGGCATACGTGTGACTAATTAATTTTTTAGGGAAAATAAAACATACCTTGTACATTCCACACCCATAGAAGCGACGTCCAGGGTTTGATTTCGTCCACGCCGTCATCAACTCCACAGAAGCATTCGTTTCTCACAACACGGTTCATGTAGCTAGTAGAAGAGACTGATTTCTGAGACATTGTGTTGTTGACGAATTGAGATGAATGGTTGTATGCACGATTAATGACGAAATACACGATGAAGGACGACTGCAGGTTCCTCGTGGATGAGTGGTTGCTGCTGCTGCTGGAAGGAAGAACAAGGAGTAGACAGTGAATTAGGGTTAATTAAGCCTCAATTCTATTTAATTATAAATTACCTTGCCAAGTCATAATTATAAATTATTTAATTATTGGAATTATATGGCATGGACAACAATCACCTTGTCAAGTCATCAACTTCACAGCCACATGGAGGGAGACTCCAAAAATCCCAACTCTAGTATACTAGAGGGACCAAAAACCTGGATTTTAAACTAGGGGTCCTTAAACTTCAAAATCTTGAAACTAGGGGGACCAAAGGTGCATTTAAGCCAAACATTAATTAAGTTATTAATTATATTAAGGTTTTATATTAAAATAATTTATTTTGTACCCCTACACACAAAAAACTTGGATCAAAATACCCTCGTATAAATAGTATTTATTTTTAAAAAATTTCATTTTTACTTCGCATTTCAAAAGAAATTCGAAACATCCGAAAATATCTAAACCGGAACATTTTTCAAAGTCTTTCGATTTTAAAAAAACACACCGGAACATTTAAAAAAAGAGTTCCGGTAGTTTTCAAGTTGTTTAAAGTGGGGTTTGTGGTTGTATTACTCAATGTTTTAAAAACCAGACCGGCCGGTCGGATCGGTCGAACCGGGAATCGGATCAGGTACCAGTCTGATCTGATTACTTGATCGCCTAGGACATCAGACCAGAAGAAAACCCGCAAAACCGGTGGTTCCAACGAACCGGCGGTTTGGAAACATTTTTTTTTTAATTTCCCCCCTCAAAACGACATTGTTTTGAGGTTCACAATTAAAAAAAACAAATGTTTGTAATCTGTTGTCTTTTGCAGAAACCAGAAACAGAATCGTAAAATAGAAATATACGCGAAGCCAAAGCTAGCCGTCGCCTCCTGCACATCTTGTTGTCCCACCACCGTTGAGAGGAAGTTGAGGCAAAACCGTCGGCCGCCGTCTGGGACTATTGGATATGTTATTTAGTTTTTTTGATTTTGATATTTGATACCAATAGGATTTTTGAAATCAAAATTAAAATGAAAATGGTTAGTGTTCGTAATTTCCCTAGAAACTATTGTTTGTGATGTGGTTTGTGTATGACTATGCTCTAATTTTTACTTGATGAGTGTGAACAATTTGTTGGTTTATTTGAGATTCTAAAAAATACCTGTTATTTCATTATTTGTATCCATATCCATGAGATTGAGAATGTATTACCCAAGCGGCAGACACTTCTTTCAGGTGAGAAATGTGTCATATCTATGTTGTTTAGTATTTGGTCTAAAAGGTTTTTACCAAGACATTTGAGGATGCAAGTTTCATGTTAGAGAGAGGTAACCTTTCTATATTAGAAAATTTAACTTCAATTACTAGGTCAGTTGAATAAGCTCTTTCCATATGCTATTTTGTTTGCTTTTTGTTTTGCTTTCTGGTTTTAGGAGGATATTGGAGGTAATCATTTTCCTATTACCTGCACAAAATTAATTTTGGAAAATTTTGCAGTACAAGGTTTTTACTGGTTTTGAATGAACTCATAAGTCACCGGAAAATATGAAAATACTCTTGCAAGTTGCAACGACAGTCTCTAATATAATTTTTAAACCTCTGTTTTTTATTTTATCATAAGACCATTTATTTCATTTTTTCATAAACACCTTTAAGATTATACCTTTGAGATTGACTCTTTCATTAATACCTATAAAATTATAAGAACCTTTTTATAAACAAAAATATATAAACTTATTTTATGAATACATGTAAGGTTGACGTTTAAATCTCACTAATATAGCTACTAAAAAATGTAGGAAGCACTAAATTGGCTCTATAACACTTTTACATTTTCTCTTTTTTATTTATTAATGTCACTAATTCTCTTTTTCACTTATTATGAGTGTTTCATCTACAACTGGTTATTGATGTGAGAATATCAAAAGTTGGAGTAAACACACATGATTTATTATATAGAAATTTGGTTGTTTTTGAAATTTGTTGTCCTTGGTTTACAGGAAAATAACATCTTCTGGAACACCTTCGTCACAACCACCATCACAAGAAGCCTCTTCAGCTCAAAGTTTAGTTCAAACTAATGTTAGAGGAAAGACTGATATAGCTTGGGCACATTGCACAAACAGTCCTGATGGAAAATCTCTTGTTTGTATATATTGTCCAAAAAGAATGACGCTTGTATTGGTACTTATTTTATACCAAGAACAACTCCGGGAGCTCAGCCTACTTTAAAAAGTGTGATGCAAAGTAAAGAAGTGGTAGAAAAGTGTGATCTTGCTATTGCCAAGTGGTTTATTGATGCATCCATTCCTTTCAATGCTGCAAATTCACCGTATTTTCAACCCGTAGTTGATGCTCTTTGTTGTATGGGTGCTGGATATAAAGTTCCTATCATGCATGCTCTTTGTGGTAATTTGTTAAATAAGTGGGTTGATGACGTGAAGATACAGATAGAGCAATATCATTTTATTTGGAAGGATACAAGTTGTACTCTTATGGAAGATGGGTGGACTGATCGTTGTAGGAGAACTCTCATCAATTTTTTAGTTTATTGCCCCAAAGGAACGATTTTCATAAAGTTTGTTAATGCCTCAGGTGCTTCTAAAACTGCATAAACATTGTTTAAGCTTTTAAATGTTGTTCAAATTGTTAAAGATAATGCTGCAAATTATGTCGCTGCTGGAAAGTTGTTGGAGGATATGGGGAAATTAGAGGAAGTAAGTGGAGCAGTGTCAAATTCTACAAAAATTACGAAATACATATATAACCATTATTTTGCATTGTATTTGATGAGACAAAATACAGGTGGAAGAGAAATACTTCGTCCTGCTCCAACACGCTTTGCTACTAATTTCATTGCATTGCAAAGTATCCTGTCTCATAAAGATGCACTAAGAGCCATGGTAACATCCAAAGAGTGGACAACCACAACTTATTCCAAATATGTCAAAGCAAAACAATTTGTGGAACAAGTCTTAGACTTAAGCTTTTGGTTTACATGTGCGGACATAGTGAAAATTACATGACCTCTTGTATGTGTGTTGCGTATTATTGATAGTGAAGATAAACCGACTATGGGATATCTCTACCGAGCTATGCATAAAGCAAGAGAGGAGATTGATAAGAGGTTTAGAAGGAATAAGCTGAAAGTGGAGCCTTATTTGAAGATCTTGGATAACTGTTGGGATGCACAACTTCGCAAAAATCTTCATGCTGCTGGTTATTGGTTAAATCCATCTTGTAGATTTGGTCCGGAATATGAAAAAAACAAGTGCTCCACCCAAGGCCTTTTAGATGTCATTGAAAAGTATGCTTATGATAGTAAGGACTTGCGATCTAAATTAACTGCTGAGATGACTTCATTCAAAAATTGTGATGGTAGTTTTGGAAGGACAACAGCCGTAGAAAACCTAGATGAAGTTTTTCCATGTAAAATTATATTTATATGATAAACTTTAATTATTTTATTACAATGTCAATATGTATTTTAAAGTGTTTTTTAATTTTTTTACATGCATTTTTCTAGATCAATGGTGGGTAACTTACGGACCCGAAGCGCCCAAGTTGCAAAAGTTAGCTATTCGGATTTTGAGTCAAACATGTAGTGCTTCTGGTTGTGAAAGAAATTGGAGTGTGTTTGAGCACATCCATTAAAAAAAAGAAATAGATTGGAACATCAAAAGCTTAATGATCTTGTCTTTGTTCGTTATAATTTGCGGCTTTAAATTAGGTATTGCACTTATTACACTTTATATGATATGGTTTAATAGTTAAGAAATATTGGTTTATGTTAGATACTTGATATTATATGGTTAAGAAATATTGTTTGGTTTATTAAGAATACTCTGGAGAATATATGATATTTCTTGGATTGTTGAGAATGTATTTTATTGCTTGACTTGTTAAGTTTGTTTGGTTCTACGATTGACGTTATCGTTAATGATTTATAGAACCAAGAAGAAGCAAAATTATGATCCTACAAATTTTGAAACACTTGGTGATCATTCTAATTGAGTGTTGGAGGATTCACCATCATTCTTGATCATTGAGGAGGTGGAAGCACTACCCAAAGATCTTGCTAGTATGACAATCCAACCTATTTCAAATGATATTGGTATGATATTAGTTATTGTGATTATAATTATGTTTTTTTATTTTATTACTATATGACAATTGGTAAACTCTTTAAATTGATGTTGTTACTGATGAATTAAATTTGGACGATCTTGACGTTGAGGGAGATTCACAACTTAATTCTGGAGAAAACAACCAAAGTATTGGTATCGATGATGGGGAAGATGTTGCAAATACGATTGATTTTGGTGTAGATGGTTTTGATGTTGAAGGAGATCCCAACATTGAAATAATTTAACCTCCTTGGAACTAAACTTAACATAATTTTACCTCCTTGTAATTTGTACTATTTTGTTTTGTGGTGCTACTAATGTTTAACTTTGAATTTTAATTTATGAACCAGTGAATTTATGGTATGATATTTTCCAAAAATTTAAGTGTTGTTATTTATATTTTTTTGATATTGAATGATCCGGTTCAACCGGTTTTATACTATGAGATATTAGATCGAACTCTATTGGGTTGAAGGTAGTATCTTGGTTCGACGGTTCGATAGAGTTTAGCATACAGTCGAAGGTTGCTCATATGCTGTTGTCGAAGTGTTACAAGCTGTAGTCGAAGTGTGTTCTAGCTTGTAGTGTCGAAGGATGCTAGAATTGATAACATCAAATTGGGCTTGTTTGTTATGTCCAATTGATTAAGTTAGCTTGTACCCTAAGTTAGCTTGCAATGGGTATTTGTGATAAAACCCATTAGTTTAGTATGTTAGGTTTATTATAAATAGCATATTAGTCTCTCATCGTTGCATACTGCAAATCCTATTTTAGAGTGAGAGGGTTATTTATTATTCTTGTATACTTGTAATATTATTTCAAGAGTAAGGAAAGAATAACAGTTAATAACCAATCCTTGTGTTCATCATGTTTTTCATTATTTTTCCTACCCTAATTATTTCTTGATCATTAAGAAACTAGTTTATATTTTGTTCTAAGGCATCCAATTCACAACAAATTGGTGTGGCGAGCGTGGTGAAGATGCCTTCGACAAAGTATGAGATTGAAAAGTTCATCAGAGTGAACAATTTTTGTCTGTGGCGCTTGAAGATGAAAGTCCTACTGATTCAGCATGGTTGTTTGGAAGCTTTGAAGGGAGAATCAACCATGAACGAAGCGTTAACGACAACTGAGAAGACTACAATGATAGAGAAGGTCCACAACACAATTTTTTTGAGCCTTGGTGATAAGGTTCTTTGACAGGTATCAAAGGAGACGACGACGACAGGGTTATGGGTGAAACTTGAAAGTTTGTACATGACCAAATCGTTGGTGAATCAACTCTACCTGAAGAAAGTTTTGTATTCATTCAAGATGATTGAAGACAAAGTGTTGGCTGAGCAGTTGGATATGTTCAACAAGCTGATTCTTGATCTTGAAAATATTAATGTGAAGATCGATGATGAAGCTTAAGAGTTGTTGATGTTGTGCGTGTTTCCCAGATCTCATGTTCACTTCAAAGAAACTCTCTTGTATGGAAGGGAGTCCCTGACCTTTGAAGAAGTTCAATCAGCCTTGTATTCGAAGGACTTGAACAAACAAAAGGAGCATAAACCTTCGAAAGTTGGTGAAGGTTTGACCGAAAAGGAAAAAAGCGAAAGGATAAAAGTTCGAAAAAAGGTCGCAAGTTTTACAGTGGTGAAACATCTGGTATTCGATGTTATCGTTGTAAGAAGGAGGGTCACACAAGAAAAGTGTGTCCGGAACGCATGAAAGATCATGGAGGAAAGTATAATGGCAATGCAACTATTGTTCAAGATGATTTTGACTCATCTGATATTCTTGTAGTTTCGAGCAGCAATCCGCCGAAGGAGTGGATTATGGATTCTGGGTGCACTTGGCACATGACTCCAAACAAAGACTTGTTCGAGGAATTATGTGATCAAGATGGTGGATCTGTATTGCTGGGAAACAACAAAGCTTGCAAGATTGCAGGTGGTGGATCTGTGAGATTCAAACTCCATGATGAGTCAATAAGGTTATTGATTGAAGTTAGGTATGTACCTGATTTGAAGAGAAATTTGATTTCTCTTGGTGAATTCAACAAGAAAGGATATGTTTTTTAAGGAGAGAAAAGTATCCTAAGAGTCACGAAGAGGTCGAAGGAAGTCTTGAGAGGCGTGAAGAAACAAGGCTTGTATACCCTTGATGTTAAAGTTGTAAGTGGTTTGACAAATGTTGCATCCATAAAACCTTTGTCGAAGATAGAAATTTGGCACATGAGATTGGGCCATGTCAGTGAAAGAGGTCTGGTCGAATTGTGGAAACAAAATTTTCTTGGTGGAGACAAAGTCGAAAAGCTGAAGTTTTATGAACCCTGTGTACTTGGAAAATCTTGCAGAGTGAATTTCAACAAAGGAAAACAAAGAACACATGGATCCCTTGATTACATCCATGCTGATCTTTGGGGGTCTGCAAGGTGTCCATCACATTCAGGAGCAAGGTATTTTCTATCCATAGTAGATGACTATTCCAAAAAGTTGTGGGTATTCATTCAGAAGACTAAGGATGAAACTTTTGAGAATTTCAAAGGTTGGAAGACTTTGGTCGAAAATCAAACTGGCAGAAAGGTCAAGAGGTTGAGAACAGACAATGGTCTTGAATTTTGCAATGAGGCATTCAACAGCTTTTGTGATGCCTCTGATATTGAAAAGGCACACAACTACTGCAGGTACTCCATAACAAAATGGTTTGGCTGAAAGGTTTAATCGAACCATCTTAGAGAGAGTTAGATGCATGTTGACGAGTGCTGGGTTAAATAAGGTGTTTTGGGCTGAGGCTGTTTCGACAACAACATATATGATAAACAGATGTCCTTCGACTGCGTTAGATATGAAGACATATGAAGAAGTTTGGTCGAGACATCCACCAAATCTCGAAAAACTGGGAGTATTTAGATGCATAGCCTATGCTCACATTAGGCAAGACAAGGTCGAACCTAGAGATCTTAAATGGATGTTCATGGGATACCCTGAAGGAGTCAAAGCTTATTGGCTATGGTGCCTAGAGTCAGGTCACAAAAGGATTATCACCAGTCGAGATGTTGTTTTCAATGAAGCTGAAATGGATATCAAGAAAACGAATGATGTTGGTCGAAGTGCAGAAATATCTGACGAAGAGCTGGAACAGGTAGAGATTCCTGTTAAGGCGGAGCATGTTGATGTTGAATTACATATCATAGACAAAGTCGAAGAAGCAGAGGATGCTGATGAAGTTGAGGAAACTGTCGATGACTATCTATTGGCAAGAGATAGGGCACGAATAGTCATCAAACCACCTCAAAGATTTGGGTCATCAAACCACCTCAAAGATTTGGGTATGCAGATCTTATAGCTTATGCCTTAATCTCTGCAAGTGAGGTTCTAGACGAATAACCAATAAACCATAAGGAAGTTATGAGGAGTCGAAATAAGACTGAATGGCTAAAGGCCATGGATGATGATATGAAGTCTCTTCATGATAACAACTGACATACCCCAAAATTTTCCATCCTACTTCTCAAGATAATTCACATATCCATACTTAAGGATTTCACAAGGGTTGACCAGACAAACCCTCTCCTGAGCAATCAACCCAAACTAGGGTTTTGATTCTCTCAATTCATAATGGATTTCCAATGCTTCAAGTGGTCATCATATCTCATCATCTGCTTCAAGGGATCACCATGTCAAGTTTCAAGCCTTACAAGTCAAATATGCTCAATCAATTGCTCAAATGGTTGAAAATCAGTTGTGTTTGACAAAAAGTCAACTGCGGTCAACATACAGTCAAACTTCATAATTTTTGGTCAACATCAATATTTTGAAGTAATATTTATCATTTGATCAAGGGTTGACCATGATTCCTCAAAGAAAGTCAAGATTTGATCAAAAAGTCAAAGTTTCTAATTAGGGTTTTTTAGACAAAAGTCAACAAAACTTTGACCAGGCATAACTTTCACATACTTTATCAGAAATTTTTCCACCAAATCTCATTTGTAAGAGAATTCAATTCTCTACAACTTCATGTCTCACAAGCTTTGGCCAAAAATGCTTCATTTGAAAGTTATGGATCAAAATATTACAGGTCCTTTTAAAAGGTCAACAAAAAGTCATCTTTTTGCAAAGAAGAATTCATGAACATGGAAACTTCAATGAATATGAAACCCAAAGGAGTGTTTATAGTACATCTCGAGCTTTCTAAAAAGTCCAAGAACACTAAAAAATGCTGAAAATTGAGCAAGATACAAATTGTGCAAGTTTGACAGTTTTGAGGAGGTGCACAAAGGAAAATACCTAGCAAATGCAAATATTTTCCAAATGGGCTTAAGTTTTCATGATCCAAACTTGATCTTGACATTATCCATGACATTCACACTCATTTCCACGCTTCCTTCTTTTTTTATGTTTTTTATTTTTGAATTAAATGGCTTAAATTCAAATTTAATTAAATAAAATGTAAAGATAATTGGCAAGATGAGTTGGACTTGGTTTCTACTTGTCTTGAGGACCAAGGAAGCCCATGAAAGCTGTCAAATTCATGCAAGAAGGTTTAAGGCAAAATTGAGCCAAGTTTGGAAAGATTTCATACAAATTTCAAATCAAATATTCCTTCCATCAATGCATGATATTTCCTCATTATTTCTGACTTAATCTCATGCTCTATATGTACATGATACATTCACAAGCATAAGACATGAAAACCTTGCCTCAAAAAGAACCTTAATTCTCCAAAATTTCATACAAAACTTGCAAACTCAAATTCAAGTTTCCAGACAGTTTCAAGAGAAAACAACCATCCATTCACGTTCCTGAAGGTCCCAAGAGTTCATACCAATCCTTACTCAAGCCTAAGAGTCCCCAAACGTGCAAACAATGTAGCACCAGTTTGGTAAAATGCTTGGTTTCGAATTCTTGAATTTATGCATTGTTAACTAATTTGATGCATCTACATGTGTTCATATATGTTGTTAGAACAGGTTTGATGCATAACATGTGAGTTTTGACGCAGAAATCACAACCTGCCAATGTTAGGGATTCAAGCTCATGAAGCTTCAGATCTAGGGTTACAAGCGGTTTCAGACCAAGCTAACCGTACCATTGAATTCGTAGAATCCTGATTATATGATCTGGGCTTTGGGTTTTTTTTATCGATTTTGCAGGTTTCCAGAATCCTCCTCACCGGAGAAGATGACCGGAGGGTTGACTCTGGCGTCGTTGATATCCTTTGACTGCAAGCGTGGCAGGTGGGAGAGATCTGATTGGCTCTGTGTTTGAAACAGGGGCCCCACGCGTGTGCTTGTTTATTTATTCTAATTTTCTGGAATCTATGTCACACATATATTTATGCTTGCAGTAAAATATATGGATGTATCACCGTCCCAGCGGTTCAACATGCACACGCTCTGTCACTTTCCTCTCAAGGGCACGGGTTCGAACCCTGCCTTTTGCCAATGTTTTTTTCTAACATCTTTCTGATTTACGCAGGTAACATACACAGCCTCCAGAAGTTCTGGAAAATAGATTTCCAGAAGTTTTGGAAGGAACTTCTATACAGCCTCCAGAAGTTCTGGAAAATAGGTTTCCAGAAGTTTTGGAAGGAACTTCCATACAGGTTTCTAGAATTTCTGGAAGGAAGGTTTCTAGAAGTTCTTGAAGGAACTTCCATACTGATTTTCAGAAGTTCTGGAAGGAACAATTTCCAGAGGTTCTGGAAGGAATAGTTCCCAGAAGTTTTGGCAAGGAACGATGACCTAATTTCCAAAAGTTCTGGAAAGAGTGAGCCAGAAGTTCTGGGACGGACAGAGTCAGAAGTTCTGACAAAAACACAAAATCATTTATTTTTCTATTTTCCTTTTAATTTTCTTAACTAATTTATTTTCTTTTCAATTATCTTTTAAACTATTTTCTAAAACTCTAAAAAATGTTTAATTTTAGATTTAGGTTTCAAAAACCTTTATTTAATTTTTGACACAATTTTTTTTCTTTTTCTTCATATTTAAATCATTTTTCTAATTAAATACTAATTAATTAGAATTAGGTTTTTTCTTTCATTGAAATCATCACAAAAAACTCCAAAAATAATTTCTTTTCTTGTAATTAGGGCTGATAACCTAAAAAACATTTTCACTAACATCTTCTTATTATTTTGATTATTTATTTACTATTCCGAATTTAAATTCTAGAAAGGATGTATAGGTCGTCAATTTTTATCATGTAATAGCGTAGGATTTACTTTCCGCACCTTTACATTTCTGCTTTTACTTTCTGCACTCCTATTATGTATCTGCCCCAAAGCCATGTAATAGCATAGGATTTACTTTCCGCACTTTACATTTCCGCACTTTATTTTCTGTACATACTTAACTGCTAGTAACTAGGCGTGTATGATAAGATTAAATCAAACAACATAGATCACTCCTAAATACAAGATAAATATATGAATACAACACAGTCTTCACACTTGCACCACCTTAGGGTATCCTCTCTGGTTGCCTTCCGGAACATGGTCATGTCCCTCGAACATAGGGATATCTTAGCTAAGACACTTACGAATAATATCATCATAGTCTCTTAGATACAAAGATCATAGTCCCTCGATGACCCTCGATGTTGCTTACGAATACATGATCTCGTCCCTCGATTGTTGCCTACAAAAAGTGATGATTATCCCTACGAATATGCTAAGGTATACCTACATGTTGCCTTCTATGACCATACGATGACCCTTCGAATGTCCCTTTTACACCCAACGGTTAGAGTTACCTATAAACTAATGGTACGGATAGTGGTACCCTAAAGAAAAGCAAAATAACATGGAAACGACCATTCTGAGTAGGTAATAAGACTCTTTTGCTTGCTCCAATCAATTCACTAATAATTTTTACACCTCACACTATTTTCAAAAACTTTTAAAACACTTTGTATACATTCCAGCGTGAATCATTACAAAGTCTTTCCAAAATAAAACATTTCCAAACACTTCGTATACATTCCAGCGAGAATCATTACGAAGTCAAAGTGAAATCCCTTTTCAAAAACATCTTTTCAAACACACACACAGAAAGAAATTTATAAAGTGAGCTAAAGCAATTAAGAGCCCGTAGATAACTACGGATGGAAAGGGTGCTAATACCTTCCCTTTTCATAACCACCTCCCGAAATCAGAATCTAACGAAGGTCTTTTCTTGTTCTTTTTGCCTTCCCTTAATTGGATAAAAGAAAAGTCGATTGCGAATCTTGCTATCTGCAACATTTGCGATAAAATGCAAAACAAACAAGTCAGTTCTCCCACCATATTACAACAACACTTGGGAGTTAATCAAGAAATCTGCTGGAGCCAGGTTAGTCAGTTATAAATGGATTTTCAAAGTTAAGGAAGGAATCAAAGGAGTGACGTCGAAAATATACAAGGCAAGGTTGGTTGTAAGGGGTTTCACTCGAAAATAAGGTGTAGACTTTAATGATGTGTTTTCTCCTGTTGTGAAGCATAACTCCATTTGAGTGTTGCTTGCCATGGTGGCACAGTTCGATCTTGAACTGGAACAGATGGATGTGAAGACTGTGTTCTTGTATGGTGATTTAGATGAAACAATCCTGATGAGGAAACCTGAAGGGTATGTCGAAAAGGGAAAGGAAAATTATGTGTGCAAGTTGAATAGATCTTTATATGGGCTGAAACAATCTCCTCGACAGTGGAATAGGAGATTCGACAAATTCATGGCACACATAAGTTTCGTTAGAAGTCAGTTCGACCATTGTGTTTACTTTAGATTTTGTCCTGGTAATTCATTTATTATTTTGTTGCTTTATGTTGATGATATTCTCATAGTAAGTAACAATGTCAAAGAGGTATTGAGGGTGAAGGATGAACTTAATAAGAAGTTCGAAATGAAGGATCTAGGAGCAGCTTCCAGGATTCTTGGGATTGACATCCGAAGAGATAGAAAACAGTCAAAATTCTGCTTATCTCAAGAGGCATATTTATAGAAGATTCTCGAAAAGTTTGGTATGTCGAATTCGAAGCCTGTTGTGACTCCAATAAATCCTCAATTCAAGTTGAGTATTGATCAATGTCCCAGTACTGAGGTCGAAAGAGCTTATATGAATAGCATCTCATATGCTAATGTAGTAGATTCTTTGATGTATGCTATGGTTTTTACTAGATCCGACATAACATATGCAGTAAGTCTTGTAAGCAGGTACATGGAGAATCCTGGAAAGGCTCACTGGCAAGCATTGAAGTGGATTCTAAGGTACATAAATGGGTCTTTGAACAGAGTCTTAATTTATGGTGGAGCCTTGGGTGAAGATAGTAAAGTAGTAATCGAAGGATATGTCGACTCTCATTATGCAGGTTGAATGGATTCCAGAAAATCTATTTCTGGATATGTTTTCACTTTGTTTGGTACAACAATTAGTTAGAAAGAAACACTTCATAAGGTTGTGGCATTATCAACCACTGAAGCGGAATATATTACTTTAACTAAAGTTGTGAAAGAAGCATTGTGGCTTGAAGGTTTTACTAAAGAGATGAAAATTCAAGGTGAAGCTATCATTGTTAAATGTGATAGTCAAAGTGCAATACACCTGTCGAAGAATTCAGCCTATCATGAGCGAACCAAGCATATTGATGTGAGGATGCATTTTGTCAGAGTGGTAATCGAGCATGGAGAAGTCCAAGTGCTGAAGGTTTCGACAGATCATAATGCTGCTGATATGATCACCAAGACATTACCTAGTTGCAAGTTTTTCCACTGTATGCAGTTGATAAAGCTGCATGAAGAAAACTAGTTCGTTATTTGATAATATAGTTTGTTCCAAGGTGGATATTTGTGAGATATTGGATCGAACTCTATTGGGTCGAAGGTAGTATCTTGGTTCGACGATTCGACAGAGTTTAGCATGCAGTCGAAGGTTGCTCACATGCTGTTGTCGAACTGTTACAAGTTGTAGTCAAAGTGTGTTCTAGCTTGTAGTGTCGAAGGATGCTAGGATTGATAGCATCGAATTGGACCTGTTTGGTATGTCCAATTGGTTAAGTTAGCTTGTACCCTAAGTTAGCTTGTAATGGGTATTTGTGATAAAAGCCCTTTAGTTTAGTATGTTAGGTTTATTATAAATAGCATATTAGTCTTTCATCATTGCATACTGCAAATCCTATTTTAGGGTGAGGGAGTTATTTGTTATTCTTGTATACTTGTAATATTATTTCAAGAGTAAGGAAAGAATAACAGTTAATAACCAATCCTTGTGTTCATCATGTTTTTCATTATTTTTCCTACCCTAATTATTTCTTGATTATTAAGAAACAAATTTATATTTTGTTCTAAGGCATCCGATTCACAACATATACCTATATAATGATCGGTCTATAAACCGAGTTATCCTGTTTAATCATGCGATTCGACCAGTGATCCAATGATTCAACCGATGAATTAGTGACTCAGTACCCTTACCGGTTTGATGATTGGTCCGGTTTTTAAAATATTGGTATTACTGAACACTTATTTAAAGTGCTACGATGGTTTATTTTTTTAAAATTCTTGACTATTCGCAACGGTTTAAAAGCGTTGCCTAAACTTATTGGCCAAGAGAGAGTAACCGTTGCTAAGGTGATTGCTTAATCTTTACCATACGCTTTTTGCAAAATACACTTTAGGCAACGATTTTATTGTATTTGCCATTCACTTTAGGAAATGGTTTTAAAGCGTTGCTAAAGGTCTAGAGTTAAAAAAAACACTAGATCACTTTTTTAAGGTGTTCCGGTATCAACTTTAAACCCCACTTTAAACAACGTGAAAGCTACACGAACTCTTTTTCTAAGTGTTTTGGTGTGTGTTTTTAAATTGGAAGACTTTGAAAAAGTATTTCAATATATATATTTTTGGGTGTTTCGAAATAATTTCAGAAATATAAAGAAAAAATGAAATTATTTAGAATATGTACTATTTATGAGGGTATTTCGGTCCAATTATTTTTTGCGTAGGGGAATAGATATAATTGTATGGGTATGAATTAAAACTTTCTTTATATAATATTTAACTACGCCAAAACGCTTAGAAGGTGAGCACGACCATAGAGTCATAGATATCAGAACAATGAATCTAAACATAATATTCTATCACATTGGTGATGGAAAGCGGAATCTCACCCTAAATGTTCTTGTTCAATAAGAAGAATCTAAAGAGCGCGACACTTTGCAACATATGCACTACAAATAGATAACAATATTCTATCACATTGGTGATGGAAAGCGGAATCTCACCCTAAATGTTCTTGTTCAATAAGAAGAATCTAAAGAGCGCGGCACTTTGCAACATATGCACTACAAATAGATAACAAAAAATATGATTGAGGTAACAGAACACGAGAAATTCGTGCACGAAAATAAAACTAAACCCATATTCATAGCAATATCTAATAAGAAGAGAGACAAATTTTAATTTATTTAAATTTTAATTTTTTAAAATTGAATTTATGGGATGATTATGATTATGAATGAGAGAGAAAATATTATATTTATTTTTTAATTAATCAAAAATTATTATTGGTTGTGTGTAAAACTTTCTTATATTTGTATCTACTTAAGAATTTTTCCACATCACATATTAGGAAACTAAAAAAAGAAAAAAAGAAGAAAAAGCTAATTGAAAAAAAATGGTTCCAAATTCGCACACCCCGATTATACAACTCTTAAGGAACCACTGCCCATTGATATTAAGAAAGTGAGACCTCGATCGTGGGCGCACCGAAACAAATAAAAATGAAGGGAGTACATCATCGAAAATTCCTTTACTAACGAGATAAACGAAAAACTGATACCGAGACAATTATGAGTTTCAAAAATTGAAAACTACAATGGAGAGACGGATCTATAAGAACACCCGACCACTTTCAACGCCAAAATAAAGTTCCCAAAGGCATTTGATGCCCTGTAGTGCATTTTCTTTTCATGTACTCCAAATAAATCTGCTTTCTTATAATTCTCCCACATCCATAAGAGTCCTCTCCGTTTGTGGGAACGTCTAATTTAAAAGTTTGTTTCTCGACTCATCACTAGTCAAATTACACAACGAAACTCTATATGCCTCGTCAAATTCATGAAGAAATATGAAGCACCCCTTAACTTCTTCACAGATTGATTCAACAACTAAACATCTCACATAAGGGATCTTAACATAATCATATCCCTTATATACACTGGGGATATGCAATAAGCCATTACCATTTTATGATTCCTTAACACGCCAGCCTTTTGAAACGTAAGACAATTTCAAGAAGTGATAAGAGGAATACATATGACGATAGAAAATAGTCACAGTAGAGTGATAGATTACCTGAGGTCCCATCACAATGATCATGGTCAAATTCGAGGATGAAATGAATGAAGAAAGGACGTAAGGAAGAAGTACTACTCCAACTTTACTTTACTTAAGAAAAATATCAAAGGATCTTTCGATACTTGTATGACACAAACTCATCAACCTACCTCAACAACGGGAAACTAATCTCAGTAGAGACAAAAGTATATATTTCCAGTGCCATTGCATACACGGGAACTCCATAGACAACTTCTAGGGGATGAAGACTCATATCAATAGTTAATATGTTAAGGTCACCAATAAAAGTATCTATAAACAAAAACCTAAGAATACAAACACGTATAGTTCTTGTTTAAAATGCCCATAGAAATTGGAGTAATTCAGCCTCATAACCTAGAGTAATCAACATGATCTTGGGAGGAATTATTGAAGGAAGAATTTCTAAAAAAGCTAGGAAGAAGCACCTTAAAGCCTACCATATACATCCTCACATAAATAAAGAGTATTTTTTTTCCCTCACTTATGTTCTCTAGACTAGATTAAATGGGAATTGACAAAAAACAAGATGACCTCATGGCCGTGTGATCGCGACTTTATCGTCTATTAATCGGGAGACTGCAAGTGCACAGTCCTATCGCGTAGTTTTAAAAAGATATCGAACCCACAGAGACTATAAATTGATCTATTGTTATCCTAAGTTACGGTATACAGCTAAGGCGAATAATTCTTTTTAGATAATGGTTAAGGAAAAAATATAAATAAAACGGATATCGGTACGTAACGTAGTGAACCTAAGCGGATTAAACTGAACCTAAGCGTATAAAGATGGTTAACTTAATTGTTCCATAGAAATCATCAGTTTAAAAACCCTCAACTCACACTTTCGTGGTCTTATCTCGGATTATACTCCTAAAGCCCTATGCCTGCTTTCGCTAGCCCATAAGTGTTTAGAAAATATTCTTTGGAAACTTAATAAAATCTAATTCGTTTTAAAGCGCTCTCGCTGTATTTAAATCGAATGCCTAACTTTAGCTATCCGGTTAAAACCTCACACTTTCGTGGTCTCGATCCTAACCTATTCTACTTATCTTACTTTCGTAACAAAAAGATTATTTTTAATTACAAAAAGTCATAACCAGAATTTAAGTTAATTAAGATTTTAGCTTAAGAACAATTTAATTCCTACTCTTACTACTATTACTTACCGATACCTAAACGGTTTAGCCGGACATATTTATTAATTTAGACATGCCTAAATAATAAGGTTCAATATATTTAAACATCTCCATAATTAAGTAAATAAATACCAAGCAACAATACTTAAATAAAATAAAATAATCATATTAAGAACCTGAAAATAATAATACTGGAATAATTTTCTTCTTCTTCGAAATAAACGAGCATTCCACCACAAGTCGGCTGGATCTGCTCGGAGACTTCTCGAATCGAAAAGAAAATGCGACAAGAAAAATAAAAAGCACTAGATCTAACGTAAGGTTAGATTAGTGAAAAATACACAATAATTTCCGATGTAGAAATTATCGTGAGAAAAATTATAGAAACTTAAAACTAAAAAGAAAATCAAAACTAAGAAACTGAAATGGAAAAATAAAATAAAAGTACAAACTGAAATTAAATTAAAACTGCAAAAATAAGAAAGAACGATATAACGGTTGTTCGGAAGAAATCTGCCGACCCTTGCACTGATGCTTGAACTCTGTATTTATAGGCTTCACTTGTAACTTCTCATAATTTCCCGTTTCCAATTTTGTACGAAGGCGAGTGGTGAACGTGTGCAAAACTGCCAGAACGTGGGAGACAGACGTCTCATCTGAAGAAGTAGTGTGAGACGTGGGTCTCACTTCATGAAAATATATTAAAACGTGGGTCCCTGAATGGAGGATTTGGAGACGTGGGCCCCAGCTTGGGAGGCGGGCGCCTCCTGCTTAGTGGGGTGAGTGAGACACACGTCTCAAGTGGAAGGCTGTGAGGAGACGCTCGTCTTCAAGGTGTGACGGTCGTCACATTATGTGGCTTTGGCTTCCTGGGCTTCACGCGTTGGGCTTAGTCTTTTGGTTTATATAATTATTTTCTTCTTCTATTACTCCTCCTTTTGCTATTATTACCCCTTGCTTCATTTCTTTTGCTTTTTAATCCGATTTTTCCTCAATTTTATTTCTTTGCTCAATTTATCTTTGTCTAATACAAATACCTGAAACATAGAAAATACCAACGTAATACAGAAATAAAATAATATAATTAAATGAAAATAGTAACATTATCTATGAAAATTAAGTCAAATATGTTATATAAATTCGTGTTATCACCGTTCAAATAGGAATGACAAACCATAACATCAAGAGGAATATAATTAACCAAGAAAGCTCGTGTGATATCATATTTAGTGAAGTGTACAAGCAACTGAGACCATTTGAGACGACCATAAAGCCTTAAATTGAGATACTAATAGGATTATTGGGTGACAATGCTAAGTTTCTAGGATTCATATTAGTCCTTATGACCTTTGTATAACTCATTGGTTCAACTTTGATACATGTTAGACTACTAGTCATGGAATCAACATTGTAACACCTGAGGCCAATGAGGGAGGAGATTGGCCGTCGGTGCACGAGGCATGACAATGAGCGACTCTTGGTAGATTCTAGGCAAAAATAGAATTCACATCGGAATGAGAGAGATCCTGAGGTCGTGCAGGTATGAGACTGCATGGTTAAAGGAAGACTTATACAGATTGATTGATACTTCTTATACCAACAAGATGCATCTTCTTTTCGACAACCTAACATACAAGAACTCCATAGTTAATGAGGATTCACTTGTAGTAGTATTTGGATGGGTGACCTTCTGGAAAGTGTCCCAAAAAGCGTGTGAGTGAGGACAAAGTATGGTGAAAAGACCCGTGTTGGTTTGTGGGGTCAGTCGGTAATCATAAAAATAATTTGGGGTAGTTACAAATGGTATCAAAGCATACCTATCAATTGTACAATGTGGTTCAGGGATGAACCAAAGAAAATTTGGTAGGCATGTAAAAATCGAGGCCAATAAGGGTGAGAAGTGGTTGTCGATACACAAGGCAAGACAATGAGTGAATCCTGGTAGCTTCTAGGAAAAACTCGAATTCACATCAGAATGAAAGAGATCCTGAGGTTGTGCATGTATGTGACAACATGGTTAAAGGAATAAAGATTGATTGGTACTACATATACTAATAAGACACATCTTCACTTTGGTAGTCTAACAAACAAGAACTCCATAGCTAAAAAGGTTTGACTTGGTGTAGTATTTGGATGGGTGACCTTTTGAGAAATTTTCCAAAAAGCATGTGAGTGAGGACAAAACATATTGAAAAGACTTCTATTGATTTATGGAATCAATGAGTAATCTCGAAAGCAGTATAGGGCATTATAGTTGGTCCTTAAAATATCCTAAAAATCACCATACAAGCCCACTTTCCGCTGTGAGATAACACTCACTCTTAAATGTGTACTATACCTATTATGACCTATAAGTCTCTATGCCCTTGCAGGGGGGACACACACATTCATGTACTTTTTGGATACTATAGATGTTAAATCCAATGTCACATTATATGTATGATAATATACTTACACAACAAACATAACAATAACAAAAATAAATAACACAAGAATTGGTAACTGAGTTCGGTGTAATGTCACTTACATCTGGGGCGAATTCAACCAAGAAACGAAATTCACTCTCAATAGTAAAAGTATAAATAGTCTTAGATGAACAAATCTTGTTCAGTGTCTCTCTTATTAATAATATGCGTGAATTTCTATTTAGGACTCCATATAGAACTATTCCACTCTCAATTGTCAGAAGGACAAATGGTCTTACTCTAAAATCTCCCAGTTCAAATCTAATTTTTAATAGTACCCGTGAAGCTTCGTTTAGGCTCTCCCTGAATAAGAGACATCCCTCACTTTCACTCAATCACCCTCTCTGTGTTTGAACAATTACAATATGATTGAAAGGATGAAATGATCGTAACAACCAAATACTATGTTCTCAAGCTTATAAAATTAGTATATAGGAATATAATATTACAACAAAAACTCAACCAAAGCTCTATTATAGAGTAGGTTTTTCTCTAAAGTTCACAATCTTCACAAAAGAGATGAACTCCTTATATAATCACAAAAGTCTAGCTCCAAAAATCTATAATGAATTTAGTTGGACTTCTAAAAATGACATGAGATCAATCTTCACGAGTGATAATTTTTAATCTTGATTTATAACCTTGAATAAATATGAATCCCTTGATTATTTTTGTTGTATTTAATTCATATCATATCCTCCAAAAACACACATGATCAGTCAAATATTTATTATGAAGATTGAGATACTTGGTTGAATGCAAATTTTGAACATTTAAGCAATCCACATGCAATCTTGCTAAAATAAGATCTTTTCAAATCCAAACTCAAGTTATCACACTTATATCTCTGATATAACATAACATAAAATAAATCATAACATGACAAGATATACTTCAATTCAATTGATCTTGCTCTCCAAATAATCAATCAGAGATAAATGTCTTACATATCGTTGGAACTATTGACATGACATCTGTCCACATAACAAAATTCTGAATATTGAACCATTCAAATAAAATCTTTAATTGATATAAAAATGCAATACCAAATTATCAAGTATATGATTTGGATTAAATCTCTTGCCAAAAACAAAATCACACTTTAAATCATCTTTAATAGAGATTAGAGATTTTCTTATTAAGTGCAAATCCAAATCTTATAACTAAAACATATCTAGTTAAATCTCTTCATTGAATTAATTTTAAATCAATATCTTTGCATATTCAATCAACACAATCTAAAACAAATCTTCCTTTCAAGGCACCTTCAAATAACTCTTTTCTTCAAAGCAAATACAATCAAATCAAATATTTATTTTTTTCTTCAATGCAAATTCTATTAATTAAACCATCTACAATTAAATACTTTTCAATCTTTATGGATTATAATTTAATGATTTTTTTATCAAACTGATTATTAACAAACTTCAAAGAAACAATTCTACTAACAAAAAAACTTCTAAGAAACAAACACAATCTCGCTCATATTTACTCATAAAATCTAACTAATAGCTGAGATCAGATGTTGCACCTCATACTGAAACATTTTGCCCCACATATTACATTTTTTTTGCCCATGCTATTTTACCTAAAACAGCTAATCAAAAAGAACAACAAAATATCTAAATCTAAAGTAAACCATTACTATAGCTTCTCCTAATGGTGTTCAAACCCTTTGGAATGCCTCCATTATTGGTAAAGTCCTTTTGTAAGTGGCCACAGTATCCCTTGTTCTCAATTAACTCATTTCTCTTATAAAATATATGTATTCCACGAAGAGACTCCTCAAAATTGCGCCCTCCGCCAACCAAAATACTTTGTCATGAATAGCAAGCAATCTTATCTCTACCTATATGTTATGAGCATGTCTCTTAAAGTGTGAAAAGTTAGTTATCATCCATTTAGAAAGATATTTATGAAACGACAACTAATCACTTTTGTGTAACAAATAATTATTTTGATGCATATTAGTCCTCATACTAAACAATAGTGACCTATAGATACTCTATGGTTTCTACCATATTCACCTAAAAAAGCATATAATATTGATATCATGTGCTATTAGGAAAAGTTTCAAATCTCATGCTGCTTACAAATAGGAAAAGACACTTATTTAGTAGTGAAATTCAAAGACAATAAATTTCACTTCAAAGACAAGTTTTTGGATATTGTTTAGACTCAAAGGTCTCCAATGATACATACTTAGAAATGGAAATTACAAACAATTAAGTTCACAACCCAAGACTTAAAGCACACTAAATATAATTAGATATAGTAGAAGCCATTAATTCAACATACATTCTTTTGAGAAGATTAATTAATGGCTATTGAGACATATTGAGTTGTGATCTGGTTAAATCCATTGTCCATGCATGTTTCCCACACCCTCCAGTGCCAAATGTTGTTGCTGTTGAAATATAGAAGAAAAAAAAAGGACAACATTTAGAAAACAATATCATTCGTTACAAGTTAATCTTAAAAACCATTACATGTTTTTTAAAGACAAACAAACATAAGTATATCATTTGCAATAGCTTTGTCCCTCTTGGTTGTTATTTCATTGTTTCCATCAATAAAATACATAGATTACCACTTACCAGCAAAAAGTTGAGTTCCTTGTTTTCGTCCTCCAGAATCTTTCCCTAAGCATCATCAAAGAAATTACACTAATTTAGAAAACTAGAGGAATTAAACTAGTATTTTATGTTAAAATACATGATTTAGTTAATTTTGCTTATTTATTTATTTATACTCATACATTTATTCATTAAACAAATAAGAAAACTCAATATAAAAAAAAAAAACAAACAAGAAAACTCATACATTTCTCTTGAACATCCTATGCACTTCCATCTGCAGCAAAAAAAAAAAAAAAGAGAAGAAAACTATAAGCCAAAATTTAAAAAATAATTAATATAAAGTTAAAATAATGAGGATTATTAGAAAAATGAATTTGCCTTTTTGTCTCTAACACCAGTAAGGCCATTTTCAAGGGCATCCTCTAGGGACATAAGCTCTTTGTAATTCAGTGAGGTAATATCCTCTCCCTTCAAGTGCCTAAAAAATATAACCAAAGATAATTAAAGTTTATTTTATCATATAATATACAATTAGGGTTTGTTGAATAATTCATACCTGAGTTCAATTTGCATGCTGTCATTCTCCTTTTTGATTCTATCAATTTCGTTGCTAAGGTTCTGTGAGTTCAAACCAAAAAAGAATAATGAAAATATTCTCAATAAATGAAGATTTTTTTGTAGATCTAGGTTACAATATCATTTATTAATAACATTTTTTTATAAACTCTTAGGTTTCAGCTTTTGAAATATGTTAGCAAAGAAAAGGAAGCTAATGAATATTGTTATATTTCTAGATCTGTTCATACATAGTGACATTTATTCACTTTTTCTTCTTTCCTTTCTCAATAACTATATAATATATGTGTTCCAAATGTAGATCTGGTCACAGAATTATTGGTTCTTGTTCCTCATCATGTTTTTAGCAAAAACAAATAACTATATAATATTTTTTTCTTGACACAAATTAAATCTACCAGATGCATGATTTTTTGTGAAAACCTACCTCATGTTTAGCATCCCAGAGAGTTTTTCCAGAAGCTCTCTGGTATCTGTCTAGAACATCAATCAACCTAAACCAAAGAAGAGAAAATAAAGTGAGAGATATGAGATTAAAATTATAAGCTATTTTTCTGCACTTACTTGAAAGGAAACAGAAGAAAAAGAGAAAAATAAGTGCTGAATATATTACGTGGTGGAAGGACTGATGTATTCATGCATCTTCCCAGAAGCACCAAAGAGAATAAGAGAAACTTGAGCATCACAAAGAACACTTATTTCCTTAGCCTTCTTGAGGATACCATTCTTTCTCTTTGAATAGGTGACTTGTCTGTTGCTTGAGTTTTCAATCCTCTTGATCTCAATCTTACCTCTTCCCATCTTCTTGTGAAACAAACTGGTTTTGGTTTTCTTTCTCTATGTGTGATGTTAATGGCTAGTGGTGATTCATAGAGGTGTATATAGAAAGCCAGTAAAGTAATAGATGACCATTCTATTTTAGGTTTGTGGATGAGTAACTTTCTGAGTGGCTCAGAAAGAAAGTGTTTGTTTAATGGTTTGTGATAAAGCCAATTCAATGCTGGTGCTTTTCTTATTATCTTTACTTAATTACCTTTGATTTGAAGCTCTTTGTGTTTGTGTGTTCCATTTTCTTAACCCTTGGTTTTCTTTATGCATCTCTAAGCATATGGTTATAGCTTAATTAGTTTGAACATATATTAACTTAATTTGTTGCATGTTAGAGCTCATATTCAAACGGCAAACTTTGACTAGGTTAGAAAATATTACTATCATTTCATAAAGCTTTTTTTCTATTAATATTAGTTTAATTGACTAGAATTTCACTGAATAATAAACATATTCGAATTTTTGTCTAGATCATTTTTTATTGATTTGGAGCGAGACCTGCTGAAGTGGCTAGACATTTAGAGATACGTCGGATGGTTTCACTCCTATTTATTTGTAATTTGTGACGTCGTGTTTTTTTTTTCTTTTTCAACTTGCCTTCTCTAGAACAAGATTTTAGTTTAATTCAAATTATTGATTTGTTTGGCTTGTTTTTCTTGTTTGACAAATAGTTATTTATTTTATATTTTATCCTTATTAATCGTGAATTTATTTTAATCAAATTTCTTTATGTTGCGTGTTTATGTTTATCTTTGATACTTATGTATTTTTTGTGATTTTTGTTTATTTTTATAATAATATATTATTTTTGTTTTGCTATTAAAATTAATATTTTAAGTAGGTTATTGAAGTTTTAGTGTTGATATTTAGTGTATGGTTATATATAGATAGGTAAAACAAGGTTTGAGAGAAAGGATATAACCGTGTTTAACTTGTATTGGTGTCCGTGATTTTGTTTGTAGTAGTAGCTAGGGTTTGAATGAATGAGTGTGATGTGTAACTATAGTTATATCATATGTGTTTCACAGCCGCACAACCATCAAATCAAATCAAATGAAAAATGATTTTATTATTTCATCATTCCTATTTGTGAGCAAAGAAAAAAAAGGAAATTGAATGCCTAGTATACTACTAGGCTCAACTCAAGGTATAGTATTATCCATGAAATTGGAGAGCATGTTATGATATAGTATGTATTATTTGGAATTTGGCATAAGCACTTGTTTTGTTTTTGTTGTTGTTGGTAAAATATGGTGATGGTGTGGTGAATCCATTGATATGATTTGAAATGTCTGCGGTTGGTAGAAACCAAAACCACAACCCTCAAATCACTCTACCTATGTGCTATGGCCGGATGACTGCATGACATGACAAACTACTTCAACATTATGTCTAATCTTCAATTCATAATGTGTCTCTTATACAAATTCAGACTCAAATCAACACAATCTAATTTCCTTGCTTTAGTAATACCCTCTATGAGTCTCTATTTTCTTAAAAGAAATCAAATGGGAAAGTAAAGCAAACAAGTTTTTTTTTTAAAGAAACAAGTTTTGTGATCTTGGTTCATTTTAAGATTAAAAAAACCATTTTTCAAAAGAAATTTTACCTCATAAATTTTATTTTTAAAAATACAAGAAAAAAAATCAGTTTTTAAAAGTTAAAATAAATGGACCCAAAATTAAGATTTATTAAAAAAATTAATTTTTTTACCTCATATCCTTACTATTATTCTCATTTCTATAATTTACTTGATTTTGTCAAAATATAGTTGTATGAATAGTTTATGTTTTAAAAAAAATATTTTTTCTTCATTTCAATTTGAAGTTATCTAATCTACAAGAAAGTTGAGAGAACTTGAGAATCTTTTGTGTGTCGAAAGTCTTATCTTAAAGTTCTTTAAAGCATAAAATATTTTCAGATAACTTCTAAGTTCTCCAAACCACATAACACATCCGAAAGTATTACTTCCAAGTTATCTGATCCACAAAGTTACTCCTGACAATCTTACTTCCAAATTATTTGGTCCACAAGTTACTTTCGAAAATATTGAGTAAGTTTTCCAATCTTGTTTTTTTAGCGACCAAATGTTTTGGATTTTTTTTTGCGAAGTTGATTAAAACTATTTTTTTTGGATTAGTGTCGAGGTTATGACGAGAGAATTATTCCTCGTGGAGGTTTAGGACAAAGAGTTCAAGTGGAAACGAATGTACATGAAGAGTTGACACGTTCAACTCAAGACCAGCTACTTAGTACCCCGATGAGCCATGTGTAACATCTCTTCTTGTACCATACGAGCAACATATTGTTCATCATTCATGGTAGAACGAGGTAAGTAAATCTAAGACACTTTATGTTGAATAATCTTTTAATTAGATTATTATTTATAATTTATATTTAAAAAATTAAGAAAAAGGTCTGAAGAAAGAAATAAAGGTTGTAGGACATGGAAGTAAGTGGATATAGTGGGTTCCATTATATAACCCGCCAGTGATTCAGGGTTGGTTGGATGACTTTGGTCTATCTTCACTCTAGAAGACTAGCTTGAATAGGATTTAACCAAAACCTAATATCAACATTCACAAAGATATGGAATGCAGAGACATCATTCTTTCATATGTTATTTTGTGAAATGACTATTATGTAGGACGATGTTTTTATCTACTTCACCTTTCAATCAGAGTTGATTTCTCGGACCCTCCATCAAGTATCACTAAAGAGGGTGTTGTTTTCTCTTGTTGGTGAGGTGTTGAGAGTGACTATAGAGGAGGCAACATGACATATTGATACTTATAAGGGCCCATATTATATAATAAAATGGATGTCCATTTTATATGTACGTCATTTAGTTGCTGATTGGTTTGACTCTATTCTTAGAGCCACTAAAAAAAATAGGTTAAATGTGGTGGTTTTATTATGTCAGTTACAAAACCTTCCATAATTTATAAAAAGTATGTCAGTTTCTTGAAACCACGTATTACAATTCACTAAAACCGCCACTTATACGTAATTTAGTCCAATAGATCTAACATTACACCTTCATTTTCCCCTTTTTTTTCACAATAGCTATTTGTTTTAGATAGTTCATTGTAACTACTTTTAGTCAAATTTTATTTACTTATTTTTACTTTCTTCTTTTTCAACCATATTTATTTTTACTCTGAATCTATTTTTTTTATCTTATTAACTTCTTTTTTTTATTGTGGATGTTCTTTTTTCAATAGATTAAACTTTGTTAGGATTTTTTTCCATTTAAAAAAAAAGTTGTTACACATAATTTTTTAACATGACTAAATTAATATAAGTATTAAAAAAAACATAATACATTTATTTTACTTTGGACCTCTATATATCTCTCTCGTTCGAAACCTTGTCACAATTAACCAAATTAAAAAAAAAGGTTGAATCCCTCTACCACAAGATTGCTTTTGCCCAAACCACTGTCTACATAAATTTCATTCAATTTTCGTCTCTGAAACTTGTCATCGTCATGAACCTCACCATCTTCGCTAAACTTGTCATCGTTGTGAACTCACTTTTTAAGTTTCTTTCCGCTACACTTTAGATCTTGTTCTCGACTTGATATGTGAAGTACTAATCTCTCACATCCATGAATTTACTCTCAGAATTTACTTTGTTCATACTCAATTTTCACGGTATATTTCTCTGATCTACAATCTATATTCTACTTGTGCCATATTGGTCTACCTTGTCTCTGATTTTTTTTCCAGGTTCCCTTGTTTCATCATTAACACTTTGTTACTATCATTTATTTTATTAAACTATGTGCAATTTATAATCTATATGATGATGCTGGTTGGTTGCGCTATTTTTGCAAACAAGACTTTTAATTTGTTAAAGGCAAGATATCTACCACTTTGTAAGAGCTTGTCCAGATGTGGTAGATATAATTGGAGTGAAACTATATTAGTTACATTATACAAATATTTAGAAGATGTTTCCATGTTTACATGCAAGCAGCTTGACAGATATATCACTTTGCTATTGTCTTTCCTTTTGGATTGGTTGTATTATGCAAAACAACATGGTGAGTTCAAGCTATTTTTTGTGAAGACTGACACATGTGGTAATAGATGTCCCATCACGTGTGCATCATATGTCCTTTGTCTGGAGGACAAAGTTATTTTTATTTGTATACATTTTTCAGTTACACGTAGGGTGTTTTTGCTTATGTGTGCAACAAATATTGTTGTTTTTAGCAATCATATTTGTTTGATTATTTAATTAGGTTAAATTTAAATCAATGAGATTTAAATTTAAATTTAAATTTAAATTCAAATCAAATCAAATCTTTTTAGTGGAGTTGTTTTGGAGAAACTAATCCTAAATAAATCTCCATCATATCTAGACATAATCACTAACTATATCCAAGGAGAAAAGCCCAACTATGGATTGGTATATTTAGAGACTTATTTTATACCTTGATGACTACGAGATTTAGAGATATTTTTACTACTACAAATAATTCATGTAATGTCAGACGCAAAATGCATTTTACCTCGGTATTGGAAGCGAGGTAAATAAGGTCATCATGAAAAGTAAATACGTATCACCTCGTTGTTTAAAACACTAATGGGTATCTTAATAGCACATGTGTTCAATCTACAACGTCTGCATTTTTATTATTTTCAATAATATCGCCTCATTTGTCTCAGTTTTTAATAACACTGAGGGATAAATTAGTAGTTTTTTAAATTTAAACTAGTTACAATGTTTACAGAAAAATTAATAAAATGTTTTATTTACAAAATACAATTTTTACCCAGAATATTAAACTGGTTACATTGTTTACACAGAATATCAATAAAAATTTTATTTTTTCTATGAGGAACTATAAGTTGGATCTTCAAGTCCTCGATATCCCGGGAAGATCAAATGCTGGAAACAATAGATAAATAAAGGGTTAGATGAACAAAGGGTTAGATGAAAAAAGGGTTAGAAAAATAAAGGGTTAGATGAAAAAAGGGTTAGATGGAAAAAGGGTTAGATAAATAAAGGGTTAGATGAAAAAAAGGATAAATAAAAATTTAAGTAAACAAACATTAAACACAAATAGTTTTTTGCTCTTGCAATCCATCATAGAGAACACTTCATAACAATGACTCTTGCATATCTTAAAGAAGAGGATATCTTGGAAGATCAAATGCTGGAAATAATAGATAAATAAAGGGTTAAATGAAAAAAGGGTTAGATGAAAAAAGAGTTAAATAAATAAAGTGTTAGATGAAAAAAGGGACAAATAAAAATTTAAGTAAACAAACATTAAACGCAAATAATTTTTTGTTCTTGCAATCCATCATAGAGAGCACTTCATAACAAAGATTCTTGCATATCTTAAAGAAGAGGATAATTTCAAGTGCTTCGTATGACGTTCTATTATTAATTTTTGATATTCAAAATGTTTTTATAATGGAAATTTACCTAGGTTTCACGCGGATAACTAATGGAAGTATCTTAACCGTTGATAGTCATGAAAAATGGACGGCAGAGATTTAATTAAGGGCGGTGACAAATACCATCAACTTTAACGCAAAAATATCCCCTCAGTTTTGTGAAAACCCGAGGTGCAAATAAATTTTTTAAATTACATTGTTTACAAAGAATATGATAAACACAATAAAGTACAACAAATTCCGACTACTGCTCAAGGTTTACTGAAATTAACAAAAGCTAGCCTTTATTCAGCCTAGTTCTGCAAATTAATAGTAAACCATATAAAATCATCATTATTTTTAACGTATAAACATTGAATGTTCTTGAGAAGAAATTAGGTAGTGTACCTGAAATCTATTGGCAAATAGACAAAATCAAAGGATAAAGTGTTTTCAACAACGGATCTTTGGTGGAATCCAAACTTTGTTGCATACCTTTATGTTGGAAATAAAAAAACTATGACTTATCCATCTTCGGATAAGTTATTTTAATTTCTACACTTGCAATCCATCTTTGAGACCTATTCTTAAGCGTATCTAGTTCAAAATGTTTCATGGCAATGGACAGTGGTAAATATTTCATGTATATGGTGCGGCTACATATAGGTTAGAATTAGGGTAAAATCTGATAAACTAGGGTATTTATATTAAAAGCTGAATACTTTACCCTTCGTATTTAACTTATAACCGAGGTATATTATATAATCTATCACCTCGGCTTTATGGAAACACTGAGGTGAAATATTTTATATATATTATTTACACAAAAATTATAATAAATAGTTTAAAAACATATCTTTGCTCCTTTGAATGAATATCATGACACCAAGAACAACATCAACACAATTATGTGAGATGGATTACAAGGGAAGAAAAAACGTTTAGACCTATAAAAACATTGAAGGTTTTTTCTTGCAATCCATCCCAAAGAATGATGTAATTTCGAGTTTGGTGCGGCTACAGATAAGTATGGATTATGGTGAGATCTGTTTTCTTTTTATAGTGTAATTTTATTAGTAGACCCCTCGGTTATATCGTAACATCGAAGGATTAGTTAATTTAACTTACAAATTTAATCAAAATAATACATAAATTTAAAAAGTTAGGATTCGAAGCGCGTCCAGAATGATTTAACCCCTCAGATTTATTAGAAACTAAGATAGGTTAATACTTTTACAATTAAAATAATATAATACACAGCGCGCCTAGACTTAACACCTCGTTGTTTTTGCAGATGACATGAACGCTTCGTCATGAATAAGTTATTTGTTGTAGTGTTTGTGATCAGGTTAAGTCTTTTGTTTGTGTTAATTCCCCGCCATGTTATTGTTTCATTCATATTATAAGGCATAACAGTTGGTCTGTTTAGTTGAGTTGTAATTCAACATTCATCATTATTTTTATTAATGTTGATCACTTGGGATTAATAATTGAGATAAAGTGAAGGGGGTTCTCATATTTAGGAGGAGATCTAAATATAAATACACTTGATGGAAAAAAAGAGTGTCACAACAAGGGGGGTTGGATTGTGACCCTTTTTAAAATTCTCGTTTATAACTTAGTTTTAAGTTAAGGACAAGAATGTCTTGATAGAGTGAATAGAAATTAGACTAATATTGAGAACAGTAAAGTGTGTGTGATACAAAATTGTCAATAAGGTAGGTGAGAAGTATAAAGTAATAAAGTGATAGATAATGAGAACACAAGAAACATATCCCGGTTCACCAACTTGGTTAGTCCAGTCCTCACCCTTGGTGAGTTTATCCTCTATTGAAAGTTATCCTTTTTTTCTCTGTAGTATTCTTTAGCCTCACCAGGCTTACAAATCCTGAATAATAAAGCTCTTCATAAAAGCTTACAAAAATATTTAGTATTTGAGTGTATGGTTGATTCTTTTCTTATACTTTCAAGTATAACACTTTTTGGCAGTGAAAGGAACATAACTTCTACTAGCTATTACAAGTAGTTTGCTACGGTTTCTATTATGTATGTAATCACAGTATGGCAGTGATTAGAATGTAGTAGAATAGAACAAGGTTATTTGCTTAGCTTGTGTTGTTTGTGATAAATGATGTGTTTTCTCAAGGAGACAAGCATGTCTATTTATACAAGATAAAAAAGACACTTTTTAAGCAAAAAGACGTTTCAATCCTTTAAGTCCTTTTTAATTTGGCAAAAAGGCATTAGAGGATGAGGACTAAAAACATGCTTTTTAGAAGTCCTCGTGGAGAAGTAATCTTTACAAGCTGAGGAGTAGAACTTGTCTTCTTATCCTTGATGATAAATGAGACTTGATTTGAGTTATGTTGTTGAAGATTTTATAACATAATAGTTTGTCAGATTTAAAACAGAATCGTGCTTCAACATTCTCCCCATTTTTGAATGTTGACAAACTATTTGGTTTTGTGATGAGAGCAGACTTTGTTTCTATGAAACTCCCCCTTAAATTATGCAAGTTCTTTGAGTGAAATATTCTCCCCCTAATTGTTAGTAATACAACATATTTGAATAGTGAGAATGAAAGAACAAAATAATAATTTCATACTAATATTAATTTCATAGATAATTGATATTTTACATTGGTTTGTTTGAGGATCACAACAAGATTAGTATCAATGTGTTGGAGTAGAAACAAAACATGATCCTTGTTCAAACAAAAACTAAAGCTGCTAAAACAAAATAAATGGTAGCAAATACGAAAATACAAAATACTTTGCTAAACTCCCCCTTTTGGCAGCATACAAAAAGGAAGGAGGGAACAAAAATAACAATATGCAAAAAAGCAGCCAGAACTACTGAGTGGTAGCTTCATCATCTGAGGTGGCCTCAGAAGATAGTGGCAACCTGGGAAATTGCATGGATGATGGATCCGGAATCTTCAAAGTTGGAAAAGGAGGGCAAAGATTCTCAGTGATGTATTTAGTCCAGAATTTGTTCATTGCCATTAGTTGTTTGGAGAGGGCAGTCATTGTGCAAAGAACAATATCTTCATTAGGATGTTGTGGGTCATATGGGGTGGAAATGTGTGGTGGGATGGGGGTCGGGTTGGCATGCTAGACATACCTCTAAAAAAAGGAGGATGTGAGAGAAGTTATTTTGGCAGGATCAACATGTGTGTTGGAATCATTTGTGGTATTTCTTGGAGGTGAGGAGTCATATTTTGGATGTGGTAAAGGAGCAGTAAGTTCAAAGCCTGTATCACCATTTTTTGGAGATGAGAACAGTGGAGATTCAGCATTTAGGAATAGTGTGATGAATGGATCAGATTCCACAGTTGGAATTTCATAGTGTTCTTCAATTGATTGATGATTATGATGAAATAGTAGGGTATCAATTTGGTGATTGAACTCCTCAGAGTTTGTTGAGGGTCCAACACAAGTTGAGAAATAGGGAGCAACTGATTTCAGAATTTTTTGAGGAGAAGGAACTGATGTGATTGAAGGAGCGATTATGGTGGCTGAGGGGAGAGGAATGGTAAGATGTTATGGGCTTGTTATAAGTTCAGCTTCAAGCATGGAGATCACTGAGTGAATCTGAGTGGTAGAATGATTGAGTGGAGAAGATGACAGTGCATTAGGTGAGAGAAAATAATGTATAGGGTTGAAATTTGGGATTGGGGATGAAGCTTCAGTTTGAAGAAGTGTTTCAGCAACTAGTTGGATATCCTCAACTGATGGAGCTTTCATGTCCTGAGGAGGTGAGGTGAGTACTTCAGCATTTGACGGGTAATCCTCAGTAGCCATATTTGTATCCTCAGTAGTTGTCAAACCAGCAAAAATATTTTCAAGAGCTGGTGATTGAGGAGCAAATTTAGACAAAGTTGGTGTTGGAGGAGATAAATTATCCTCAGTCGTTGGAATCGATTTATGAGATGGGGAGAGAGATGGAGTTGGACTTAATTTTTGAAGTGGGGAGATAGGTGGAGTTGGAAATTCTTTTTCAGTGGGGGTATTTTTTGGTGGAGATTCAATTGATACAGTTGGAGAAGCAACAGACAATGGTATGGGAGATGGTGGTGGATCAGTTGATGGATTAGGAACGGATGAGGGTTCTCCAGTTTTTTTTTACTTTGGAGGAAGCATAAGCTGTAACACAGTGAATTGACCTTGTAGGAATTTTGTATCGCAGATGTGCGGATAGCAAGAGTCGCCACCGACTTTTATTTTTATCCAATTAAGGGAAGGTAAAAGTACAGAAAAAGACCTTCGTTAGATTCTCGAGTTCGGAGAATGGTTATGAAAGGGAAGGTATTAGCACCCTTTCCATCCGTAGTTATCTACGGCTCTTAGTTGCTCTAGATCACCTTTAAAATTGTGCTTTCGTGTGTTTGACAAAATGTTTTGAAAAGGCATTTCGCTTTGACTTTGTAATGACTGCGGAGTGTATACAAAGTGTTCTAAATGTTTCGTTTTGAAAAGAGTTTGAACTTTGACAAAAGAGTGTGTGGTGTGAAAAGCATTTGATAGAGCGAGCAACTAAAAGACTTATTTACCCACTCAAAATTGGTCGTTTTCATACTTCTACGTTCCTTTAGAATAGCGCTAGCCTTACCATTAGTTAGTAGGTAGCTCCATTCGTTGGATGTAAGCGGGACATTCGAAGGGACATCGGATGGTCATAGAAGGAAACTTGTAGGAAGTATTCTAGCACATTCGAAGGGACTATCATCATTTTTCGTAGGCGACAATCGAGGGTCAAGATCATGTATTCGGAGGCGACATTGTGGGTCTTATGATCTTTGTATCGAAGGGACTATGATGATTTATTTGGAAGGCAACGGTGCTAGAATACCTCTACGTTCGAGGGACATGACCATTTTGAATTCGCAAAGGCAACGAGAGAGAATTACCCTAAGGTGTGTGTGTGTGAAAGAAGTGTGTTGATTTCAGATATTTTATCTTGAAAATTAGTGGGCTAAGTTCATTATTATCTTGCCATACACGCCTAGTTACTAGCAATTGATAGAGTGCGGAAATTAAAATGCGGAATGTAAAGATGCGGAAAGGTAAATCCTACGCTATTACAAGGCTTTGGGCGTATACATAATTTAAACTTACGGAAAATAAAAAACCTAATTTAAACTATTACATCCCATGAACAGTTACATTATTGAAAAATAAAACGATAAAGAAAGAATCGTCTGAATCGGATCAACCTGTAAAGGAATGAGAAATCGGAAAATACGATATGAATCGAACAAGAGAAAAAATGTTAGAAAAATGCAAATTTTTATATGAGAAAATTATTACATGCTGGAAATAATATAAATATGCTAAAATAAATTTTTGGGATTTTTTGGATGCAATTTAATAATTAAAAACTAATTAAATGTGATTTAAATGCAAAATTATGAATAAAAATAAACATGCATGCAAAATTATATTTTTTAATTTATTAAATTAAATAAAGATTTTCAGAAAACAAATGCAAAAAGAAAATTAATTTTTTATGAGTTTTTAATGCATAAATAAAATTGTGAAAAGAATTAAAATAAAATGCAAAATATTAAATAATATAGAAAATATGAAAAATAGAAAGAAAAAAAGTGAAGTTTGTAAAAGAGAAAGCAAAAACCGGTCTCAGGATGGCTCGAACTCATGACCACAGGGAGTATCTTCTACATGCCACGCCTTAACCACTGGACCAAGTGACACTTGGTGTTGGAAAGATTGAAATTAATTGAATAAGAGCGTTTACGTGTCATGGATGTTTGAATTCAAACCGAGTCAGCGCGCGGGCCCCAGCTGGAAAGAGAAAGCGAATCAGAGCGAGCCAAACTGTCACACCATGGTCAAAGCTTCAACCCCGGAGTCCCCGCCGGAGCTAGGGCTCCGGTCATCTTCTCCGGTGGCTTGTCAACCTGAAAACCCTGCAAAACGCATCAAACAAAGCGCAATAAAAGCCCAGATCGACTAATTCGATCATTGCGAGCACAATGGTGCCATCCTCATGTCCTGAAACGGCCTGGATTTTGAGTTTCGAATCTCACAACCTTGGAAACCCTAGTAATGGCATTCTGAGATTTCTACGTGAAACCTTACATGTTATGCATCTAACACACTCTAATGAATGTCCTGAACTCAAATGAACACATGAAATCGATTAGTAATGCATGGAATCAAGAAATCGAAATTATGAAAAGTTCAAACCGGTGAGAGTTGGATAACGCGATTCTGGAGGTATTGGCTTCGAGTAGGAGATGTTTCTGACTGCTGGGAACCTCCTGAGCACAATGGAATGGATGGTTTTGGCTGAGAGTGGCTGCTTTTTGAAATTCGATTTTTCAAGAATCTTGAAAAAATTTGCAAGAGTAAGGGTTATGCTTGGGTTAGGGTTTCGTCCTCATGCTTGTACACACTGTTGAGTATTTATAGAGAAAGTTTGGATGGCAAAAGGAGGCAAAAAAGATTGGTTCTTGATTGTGCAAATATTTTCCATTTAAATAAAATCAAATTTCCTTAAAAATTTGATTTTTTCTTTCCATATGCAAGCTATCACGATTTGGCAAGAGTCTTGGGCTTTCTTGGTCTTTAAGGAAGATATAAATCCATTCCTTTTGAAAAAAACATTTAATTTTCATATTTTATACAATTTATTTTTGAATTAAATGTTATAAAATTCAAATATAAATCATAAAAATAGAAAATTACCAATTCCAAGCATTTATGGGTCAAGAATAATATCATGAACAAGTTTGAATCAAAAGATTATAGGCCCATTTGGAAAATTTTGCAATTTGACCAAAATGTCCTTTTGTGCAATTGTCCAAAATTGCCCAACTTCTGAATAGTGTATCTTGCTCAATTTTCCATATTTTTGAGTGTTCTTGGACTTTTTGGAAATCTCTAAGAGTCCTCTAACCAAACTTTTTGGTCTCATCTCAATTGGAGTTACCATGCTTAATATATCTTCAAAACAAAAAGTTGACTTTTTGTTGACTTTGAAAATGACACAGTAATGTTTTGAGCTATACCTCTCAAATGAAGCATTTTTGGACATTCTTGTGAGACATGAAGTTGTAGAGAATTGAATTTCCTTCAAAACAAAAGGTGGTGGAAAATTTCGAGAAAGTATGAGAAAGTTATGATCAGTCAAAGTTCAATTGACTTTTCACCTAGAAACCCTAATTTAGAAAGTTTGACTTTTGAGCAAATCTTGAGTTTTCTTGATGAATCATGATCAACCCTTGATCAAATGATGAATGTAACTTCAAAATGAGGATGTTGACCAAAAATTATGAAGTTTGGTATGTTGACCACGATTGACTTTTGTCCAATCTAACCGATTTTCAACCGTCCGAGCAATATCGAGGAAACTTGACTTGTGAAGCTTGAAACTTGACATGGAGAATCTTTGAAACATATGTGGAGGCATGAAGACCATTGGAGATATTGGAAGTCCATCTTGCCCTGAGAGATACCAAACCCTAGTTTGGGTTGATTGTCTAGAGAGAGTTTGTCGATCAACTCTTGAGGAATCCTTGAGTATAGATGTATGAAATCTCTTGAGTAGATGGAGGAAAATTTTGGGGTATGACACTGCCCTGTTCAATCTTCTTGTACTGGAGGTTAGATTGACACGCTTGTCTTTCGTGACACGGAGGTAGAAGATGATTGAACACTCGAGTACACTGAAAATTTGCACTCATTGTTGGTGGATGATGCGGAATGGGCTTCGATGCCATTTGGAGAAGTTGGATACTTATTTGGGGATGAGTCGTACGCTAGACTCGAGAATGTCGATAGTATAATTGACGGGATGGGCTTAAGATGCCATCCGAAAGATCGATCTTTGGGAGTGATGACGCCAGGCTCGTAGTCGTTCTGGAAGGAGCACGGAGATGGGCTTAAGATGCCATCCGGAGGAGTCATACATTAGACCGCTCATGTTTTTGAATGAAGTTATTGGTTTGCATTGATTTTTAATCATATATGCGATCGAAAGTGAAGCATCGTTGATAAGTAGTCTGAGATGGGCTTAAGATGCCATCCAAGGCAACTGAGTCGTACGCTAGACTCTGTAGTTGCTGTTGACAATCGGGAATCAGAATAAATCTTTGTCGATGACTCGAGGGAGATTGTAGTTGGCAAAATGTGGACCGCTTCCTGTTGTGCATCGGTGTTGATCCATTGCACATTATCGGAGGATAACTAGAGGCGGTCTTTCGGATAGTTTTCCCGTCGGTTCGGGGCTTAATCCTGGACCAGTCGTCGGAGGACAACCAAGGGCGGTCTTTCAGATAGTTTTCCCGTCGGTTCGAGGCTTAATCTCGGACTGTTTGCGGGATCATTACTGTTTTGGAGAAAACAAGAGGAACTTTGATAGAATATTGGTTAGTTTTTATGCGAAGTATGATGCATGACAGTGTATATGAATGACATATGCATGAATTATGACTTTATGAGTAATGTATGCATGTTAAATGTCGTGATATTTCAAAACATATCCATCTTGAAGAAGATGCGGATGCTCTGTTTGAGGATCTCTGACTCCTGCTTGGGGGATTGAATAGGTGAGATCCCTGCTTTTGAAAGAGAAGAAAGATATCCGGGATTCCTCCGATGCACTATCTGACCAAGTCTTGGGCCTAGATATTGTTGAGGAAGGTAGAGATTTGAGAAGCTCGTTGTTGGAGATCTCACATATAGACCCTGCTGAGGAGAACCTGGGAGGCGATCCGTTGGGGACCTTGTATGTAGATCCTGCTGAGGAAATTTAGGAGGCGCTCTACTGGGGACCTGAGTGTAGATCTCGCTGGAGAGCATTTGATAGTTGCCGGAAAACCTGGTTAGAAGAGTCAGGAATCCGTTGTAATCCCAGGCTGGGGAATGAAGATGTAGTTTCCTCCGATGCATTATCTGACCAAGTTTTGGGTCGGATCTCTGGGGAAAAGGAAAGGATCGAGAGATACCGGGATAAATACCTGGGGGTGAGGTGTTACCTTGGAGACTGATGTAACTTTACTTAGTCGAGTGGAATTGCAGCTCGTGGGTTCCCTTTTGCTCTGCTGGGGAAGTTGTGTTGTGAGTGACACCCGGGGATCATGCTGTGGGGGAACGCTTTGGTGACTTTCGTCGTCCCATTCACGGAGGTAAGTACTTTTGTATGTTCACTTTTCGTATGTTTGTGATTAGATTCTTATTGTCAAATGCGATAGTCATTCAAAGCAAACGTTGGACTTATTGCAAAAATAGAAATTGTAAAGAGAAAGAAGCTGCGTTTATTTGTGGCGTATGGCCAAGTTGTTTATACACAAGAAAAGTAAAAAGCCATGCGGGAACAATCGTTAAGTTCCAACTATGCTAGTACTCATATATTTCGACTATCTCATCTCCTTTGTCGTGAGAAAGTGAGGATCTTCCATTTGAACCTTGAATCTTGATAGTAGTCAGAAGGTGATCGGAAGAGACATAGTCGTGCGCTTAAATCTAACTTTTGCCTAGACCGCCTTTCGGTTTTCACTGGGATACCTTTTTGCCCAAGCCGCCTTTTCGGTTTTCGACCAGGGTGTACATGTTTTGTATATATCCTTAACTTTGCCCGAACCTTTTGGTTCGCCAGATGCCCTTATTTTTGCCTAGGTTCATCGACCTAGCGGGTCTCTTTATGCGTAGTATTTTTGACTATGTCTCGTTCACGTGGTGTGGGAAATCTTCACCATCCATGGTGCTAAGTATCATAGCTCTAGGAAAACATTTTTGACTACAAATGGTCCCTCATGGGTGGGAGTCCATTTGCCCCAGGATCACCTGTGGAAGAATGATGCGCTTGACTACTAAATCACCAACTTGCGGACTCGGTGCTTGACCTTCTTGTTAAATGCTCTAATCATTCGCTCGATAAACTGTTCATGGCGGATGGACGCGAGTCGTTTCTCATCAATCAAATTAATCGGTCAAGCGAGTCGGACCCAATCGTCTTCGCTAACTCGCCTCCGGAGGACTCTAGTTGAGGGTATCCGAACCTCGATGGGTAAGACGACTTCCATACCGTGATACGAGAGAAGGGTTGCCCCTGTGGATGTTCGTGCGGTAGTGCGATAACCATGAAGGGCGAATGGTAACATCTCATGCCAATCTTTGTAAGTCACGGTCATCTTTCGATAATCTTCTTAATGTTCTTGTTGGCGGCTTCCATCGCGCCATTCATCTTAGGCCGATATGGAGAAGAATTGTGATGCTTGATCTTGAACTGCGTGCAGAGTTCGGTGATCATCTTGTTGTTGAGGTTAGAGCCGTTATCTGTGATAATCCTTTCGGCATTGCCATATCGACAAATAAGATTATGTTTGATGAATCGAGCCACAACATTCTTGGTAACAGATGCGAACGAGGCTGCTTCTACCCACTTGGTGAAATAGTCAATTGCCACAAGGATGAAACGATGTCCATTGGAAGCTGTGGGCTTGATTTCTCCGATCATGTCAATGCCCACATTGCAAAAGGCCAAGGAGCTTAGAACATCTGTAGGTACCGGAGGTACGTGCACTTTGTCTGCATAAATCTGGCACTTGTGACAAGATCGAGCATAGCGGTGACAATCAGCTTCCATGATGGACCAATAGTAACTTGTTCTCAAAATCTTCTTAGCCATGGTGTGTCCACTGGAGTGAGTACCAAATGCGCCTTCGTGTAACTCTTCTATGATACGCATTGCTGTTTTCGTGGTTGCGCTTGTATAAGATGTCGTTGTTGAGAAAGAATTTGGATGCGAATCTTCTCATGAACTTCTTATCATTAACAGATGCCCCTGCGGGATATTCCTGAGCCTCAAGATACCTCTTCACATCGTAGTACCAAGGCTTCTCTTCCGTATTAAGCTCATAACAATATGCTGGTTCATCAAACCTTTCAATGATGATCTGGGGAGCCTCGTTGTCCCATCTGACCTTGAACATAGACGACATAGTAGCTAATGCGTCTGCCAACTGATTCTCTTCTCGTGGGATGTGATCAAAAGTAATCTCTTCAAAGTAGGGGATCAAACTCGTAACATGCCTCGACACGGAATGAGGTTCGGATGCTTCGTATCCCACTCGCCTTAATCGGTGATCACTAAAGCTGAGTCTCCATACACTTGCAAGAACTTGATTCTTAGGTCAATGGCAGCTTTGATACCCACGATGCACGCTTCGTACTCGGCCATGTTGTTAGTGCAACTGAAACATAATCTGGCGGTGAAAGGCGTGTGTCCGTAGGGATATAATGATGGCGCCAATGCCATTACCAAGTGCGTTGAGGCTCCATCAAAACCATGGTCCATCGGGATCCTTGTTCGTGTCCTTCGTCGGGCCGGTTCTTCCAATCGGTAACTAGTAAAACATCTTCGTCTGAAATTGAATCGCATAGATCGATAGTCATCTACGGCTTGATGAGCCAAATGATCGGCTACTACACTTCCTTTGATCGCTCGAGAAGTGTTGGATGTCATATTCGGTCGGGATCATTTTCCATCTTGCTATTCTTCCGAGAGAGCTGGTTTCTCAAATATGTATTTTATTGGATCCATCTTAGAAATCAACAAGGTAGTGTGTCAACATATCGTCTTAGTCGGGCAGCCCAAGTTAAAGCGTTGCAAGTTTTCTCGGTGTGAGTATCTTGTTTCACAATGGTAAACTTTTGCTAAGGTAGTATATTGCATGCTCTTTTCGACTGACTCGCCATGTTGCCCCAATACACACCCCATTGAGTTCTCTAGCACCGGTACATGATGAGAGGTCTTCCTTGAGCGGCATCGGGATAGGAGGATTCAGAGGTACTCCTTGATTTTGTCAAAAGCGATCCGCAATCGTCTGTTCCATTCCACTACTTGATCTTTCTTAAGTAACTTGAAGATTGGCTCACAAGTAGTAGTTAGGTGTGCAATGAATCTGGCAATGTAATTTAATCGGACCAAGAAACCTCTGACTTCCTTCTCAGTGCGGGGCGCTGGCATCTCTTGAATGGCTCTAACCTTGGCGGGGTCAACCTTAATACCTTTTCCACTAACAACAAACCCTAAGAGTTTTCCGGATCTGACTCCAAAGGCGCACTTGTTGGGATTCAGTCTCAATCAGACTTCTTCAATCGAGCAGGTTTTGTAAATGATCTAGATGTTCTTCTTGACCGTGAGCGAGCTATCATGTCGCCGAGACCTCTATCTCGTGATGAATCATGTCATGAAACAATGTCACCATAGCACGCTGATAAGTGGCGCCCGCTTTCTTCAGTCCGAACGGCATAACCTTGTAGCAGAAAGTGCCCCACTGTGTAACAAAAGTAGTCTTCTCCATGTCTTCGGGAGCCATTTTGATCTGATTGTAACCGGAGAAACCATCCATGAAGGAGAAAACCTTGTGTTGAGCGGTGTTGTCAACCAGAACATCAATATGAGGAAGTGGAAAGTCATCTTTCGGACTTGCTTTGTTCAAATCTCTGTAATCCACACACATTCGTACCTTACCATCCTTTTTAGGTACGGGTACCACATTTGCAACCCACTGTGGATAAGAAGTAACAGCTAAGAAAGCTGCATTGAACTGCTTCATAACCTCGGCTTTGATCTTTTCGACATCTCGACGATCGACGAACCTTCGCTTTATCGAGAAAACCCTCTTTTGTCGGCAATCGGTGTACCACAATATCAATGTCTAAACCCGGCATGTCTTCGTATGACCAAGCAAAAACCTCAATATAGTCTCGTAGCATCTGAACCAACTTTTCTTTAACACTGTTCTCAAGACCCGCTCCTATCTTGATCTCTTTTCTGTCTTCGCTAGTACCCAAATTCACAACCTCAACTTGCTCTTCATGTAGTCAGATAACTCGATCTTCTTCTTTGTAGCAGTCGGCAAGTTCTCCGGCACTTCACAATCTTCCTCACCTTCGTCTTGGCTTGGTAGATCGGATTATCAAGTCATATTTAGCAATAGCATAGTTATTAATGAGATTCGGAGTGATTCAGTGTATCACGTGGGTGTGTGTAAGAAACACATAGCTTTTGAAGGGGTGATAAAAAAGAAAGAAAACAAACAATTAAATGCAAAAGTCCAACGATTTATTGAATGAAAATACGCAAACGATGATAATAACCTCTAAACGAGCCATGATGCCCCGGGCAAGGCACTAGGCTTTCAAAGTTTATTGTTCAAAATATAAAGAAATACGAAAAGCAAAACAAAACAAAAGCAATTACTCCTGACTAAAGGAGATTGGTATGACGTCTTCGGTCTTCCAATTGCTGAGCCCATGATCTGGAGTTGGGAAGATCCACTTGCTGATGTTGAAGCCATTGTCGTTGTCTTCTATAGCATGGATTCCACTCTGGCTGAGGCGGAAAGGAAGTTGGCCGGCACGTTCGTCGCGCATCATCTTCTGACCCTTGATAGTGAAGCCTAAACCAGTATTGTCAAATTTGAAAGGAAGATCGGGGAGCTGGCCCCAAATAGTACTACCTTCTTCAACAGCAGCTTGAGCATCTTTCAGCGAGGCCATTCTAGGCGGAGCTTGCGTAACTTTAGGAGTGACAGGAGAGTCAACAGGCATGACTCTGGGTATTGTTTCAAAAGCTTGACAGGGAGTCTCGAAGAATTCTCCTTCCATCTCGAGGTATCAGAATGACTGTAGATGACTGACCATATACTCCTCTTCACCACATACTGTGACAACCTTCCCTTTCACCGGGTACTTCAACTTCTGATGTAAGGTAGAGGTATCCGCCCCATGTATCCAAGGCGTCAAGTAGGCAAGAGTAAGGGACGGATGTCCATGACAAAAGTGGAGTCAAAAGTCGGGAACCGACTTTACAGTAGTGAGCTCTCCAAGCACTGTTCGCTTGGAACCATCAAAAGCTCTCACGATTATGTCACTGGGTCTCAGAACCAACCCTTCGACGTCAAGTCGATCAAAAGCAGTCTTCGGAAGGATGTTCAGAGCAGAACCGGTATCAACCAAAACATGAGACAGGGTAACGCCCTTGCATTCAACAGAGATGTGCAAGGCTTTGTTGTGTTTCTTTCCGAAAGGGGTCAAATCAGCATCAGAGAAGCCTAGGCCGTTGTTGTCAGCCAGGCTAGCAATACAAACTTCGAATTGGTCGGTGGTAGTGTCTTGCGACACATGAGCATTCTTCAGAAACTTCACCAAGGCATTAGCATGAGCCTCAGAGCATAAGAGCAAAGCGAGCATGGAAATCTTGGACGGAGTTTGTCCCAACTGTTCCACAACATTGTAGTCACTCTTCTTGATAATCTTCAGAATTTCCTCCATTTCTTGTTTGGAGGTATCTTCAGTAACTTCCTTTGGTACTTTTGGTGGGATGAGTTCTGGTTCTTTCCTCTAGCTTGGGAATGGATTGAATAATGCGAGTTGGAGCGGTGTCTTTTGGAGGAGATATCCGGAGAGAATACTCTTTCGTCACCTTACTAGATCCGTGACGTTGTCAATGTCGGAATGGTAGCTTCAATCGAAAGATCCTCAATGGTCGAGGGTCTTGCTTGACACCATGATAGTAAACCTCAGATCCATAATTCCAAGGGATAGCTTTATTAGAGGAATATGGAACCGGTCTGGAGAAGTGATAATGAGAGGCGCCACTCTAGGCACAAGATCAGCAGAGGAAATCCTTATTGTTGCATAATCTTCCGAAAATCGTCACCCCATCCGGTCACCTTAACATCTTCAATAGGAATCTTGTAGCTCTCAGGAACAGTGTACTTCACCATGTAATCATACTTTCCACTTGGCTGCCCCAAGGTATCCCATACAGATGGTACTGTTTCATTCGCATTGTCAATCTTCAACTTAGACATTTCTTCACACAACTTCTGCACAGGTGGTTTCAGAAATAGTATCTCACGGTTATCCATCATGCACTGAACACGTCTTCTCAACCAAGCACATCCATCCGGATGGCACCAACGAGCCGGGCATCCTGGGTTGACACCGGCTTGCAACAAATTCTTCTTAACAGTCATCAGAGGAATGGTCAAGTCATCTATGTTGAAAACATAAGTATCATCACCAACAGCATTGGAACCCTTGTCATGGTTAGGCATAGGCGCGTTGATCACATTCGGAGTCTCAACAGGAGGATCAAATTCAATCTGCTTAGCTTCAACCATATCTTGAATCTTGTTCTTCAGAGCCTAACAATCATCAGTATTATGTCCTGGGCTATTGGAATGGTAAGCATACTTAGCAATGGGATTGTACCTCGGAGAGGAAGTGTTGATATTTTGAGGAGGATCCCTCAAGGTTATCAGCTCTGCTTTCAACATGTGTTGCAAGGCTTGCGACAAGGGCATGTTGATCTTCGTAAACTGTCTTCGTGGCGCGTTCTGGCTACATGCGTTGTCTCGCTGAGGTTGTGCTGATGTAGGATTGGAGATCACAATTGCCCCCACGGATTGAGCACGGTTGGTCTTGGCTCGGCTTTTCTGACCATACACAGCATTGGCTTCTTTCTTACCACCAAAGGATCTCTTCGCAGCATTTGAAGATGTCTCTACATGAATCTTTGATACTTGATACCTTCAATACTCGTCAGTATCGGTGAATCCTGAAGAGTTTCGATCGATGATTGAAGAATGGGTCGGTGTTCATAAACATATCAACCAACTCCCTATTGGATAAGGGTGGCTGAACTCTGCCTGCTAGATCTCTCCACTTCTGAGCATACTCCTTGAACTTCTCATCACGACCCATAGACATGCTTTGTAGTTGCATGCGAGTGGGTGTCAATTCAGCATTGTACTCATACTGTCTGTAGAAAGCATCAGCCAAGTCACTCCAAGTATGGATACGGTCATTCTCTAATTGATAATACCACTCTAATTGAGTTCCGGACAAACTCTCTTGAAAATAGTGCATCCACAACTTTCTGTCATCAGTGTGGGGATTGATCTTCTGGACATAGGACTTCAAATGCAGCTTTGGGCAAGACATGCCATCATACTTGGCAAAAGTTGGAACTTTGAACTTGGGAGGAATCACAACACCAGGAACGAGACTCAGATCATCAAAATTCAGCCCGGACATCTTCAAGTTTTCCACAACGCATTCAGACGATCTTCAAGTTGCTTGTACTTGTCATCTTCATTAGAGTATTGGCCATCATCATAGTTTTTCTCAAGCTCAGGCTGACTGCCATCACCATCACCCTTGTTACTTTCCTCAGTATGGACGCTTCCTTCAGAGAGCTCAATACGGCTGACCACCTTAGGACCACCTTTGTAGCGTCTGCCCATGTTGAGGAGACCAACAACCTTCTTCTTGTTGATGAGCTTCTTCAAATCTTCTTGGCCTTGGACCAAACTGGTGAACATCTGCTGAAACTGAGCATTCTGAGCTTGAGATCTTTGACAGTCTGTTCAAGAGCCATTTCTGCTAAAATAAATAGCGAGCAAATGAGAAAACCAATCTCCAATGTACCTGTGATGCAATGTTATGCTATGCTATGCAATGTTTATGCGAATGCAATGCAATGTTTTCAAGGACCTTAGAGATTTAAATTTGTTAAACAAGCAATGAACAAACATTTATTAGTACTTTTTCATTATTCTTTTTCTTTTTAAGTACAAGAGATAGTTCAAAATAAATAAAAGAAAAACATATAAATCCTAAAGCTCTAAGTCTCCCATGGTCGCTTCCTCTTGGTGCCGATGTAAGCGTTGATGTTTCGCTCCTCGTGAAGTAGCTTAGTCAACTCTAGCACTTTCTTCTCACTTGCGTAACACTGAGCCTCAAAGGTATCCCTCTCTTTCTTGAGCTGAATCCAGGATCTCTTCAAGTCTTCAAAATCAGTAGGCATGTCGATGGAGAAGAATATAAGTACGCCACCTATAGCAACAGTTCCATAATTCTTGGTAGAACAGCGTGAATGGCATCATGAGGTTTTGAGCTCGAGCTCGCACCCATTTGAGGTAAGGTTCCCAAGGAATGGAGTTCGTGCCCCAAAGTCTTGATATCGTCTTCTTTACCATGCCCAAGCGTGTATAAACCTTCGCTTGACTCGAGACCGTGATTGTACTCGAACACAACATCTTGGAGAAGCATATCATGTGGACCATCTCTTGAGCAAAACCAAACCGAGAGCTAGAAGGGTTGTAAGTAATACCTCCCTTATACCAAGGAGTGGTACATTAGGAATTCTCCCACGCCGATGAAGGTGAAGTCCTTTTGAGAGAAAAGACTCCAACGGATATCCGAATGGGAGAGTGACATTAGCCTTTGAGACCATCTCAACCTTTGTTCGTTCTTCAAAACTGATGGAGGAAGGTGCGAAATAAACCACCTTGAAAGTAACGGTATACAACACATGAGAGTTCCTTGTTTCTTAGTAGCAGTGTGAGAGAATGTAGGATGTCTCCAAGTAAGGTAGGCACAGGATTGCGGGTAAGAAATAATTTGATGGCATTGATATCTATGAATTGATCCGAGTTAGGAAATAGAACCAAACCATAAATTAGCAAGGCCACAATGTTCTCAAATGCATGGAAACTCATAACTTTGAGGAATTCTCGGGCTTTCTTAATTAGGAACTTGGCAAGCAAACCCTTAACTCCACTTCTAGTTTCCCAATTGGCTTCAATATCTGAACGCTTAAGATGTAAGGCTGATGCAATGTCTTCGTACTTAGGAACCTTTTCTAGACCGGTGAATGGCATTTGGTCAAGAATAGGTATCCCGAGTAGCTTAGAGAACTCTTCCAAGGTAAGAACCAACTGATAATCTGGGAATGTAAAGCAATGATGCTTTGGATCAAAGAACTGAAATAGGACATGCATCATATCTTCTTCAAAACCGGAGATAACCAAATCAAGTAGATAACCATATCTTTTGATGAACTGAGCATGGTCGGAATTTCAAACCAATTCTTTGAGTGAGAAGGTATACCCATGAAGTTGATTCGATAGTCTTTCTAGAAGCCATAATCCCTACAAAAGAGCAAAGATAAATCCCTAGGTCCTTGAAATAGTTAGAAATGATATGCAATGCAAATGATGTCATGATGTCATGTTTAGCACACACAAACAATTCACACAATGAGCCTAGGGTTAAGGCTTGCATGAGGTATAGGTGATTACCCCACCAAAAGTTTGAGTTGGTTCATCCCGTCCTATAATAGTAACCGGTTCTAGGAATCTCATATCATAGATCTTTCTCGAGGCGCTTATTTCAATACGACGGCCAAGTGGTCGATCGAAAATATCCCAAAAGTCCGATCTCAATGAGCGTAGCATCGAGTATCAACCAACCTCGGTCTACACCAAAGCCGCCATCTCTACTTCTAATGGCCAAGATGGGTCAATTAAGGTTCTAAAAGTTTAGTTAGCGCTTGATGACACCACGCGAAGCCAAATACTATCTTCAACTTGGGAATGAAGAGTATCGGACAACCAAAGTGTCACGCTAACGTAGCCATCATGTTGACCGCTTAGTTATACGCCTAGCGGTCACGATGATCTAATGCTACTTACCTAAAAGGAAACCCGGATCCGTGTAGGATCCCAACAATACAATGCCCAAGCAACCTTGAAGATAAAGCATACAAGTCAAACAAAAAGCAGTAAAAGTTATCTAGAAATCCCTAAGGTATTCTCTCTTTTAGGATAAGTCCCCAGCAGAGTCGCCAGTTCTGTAACACGGTGAACTGACCTTGTAGGAATTTTGTATCGCAGATGTGCGGATAGCAAGAGTCGCCACCGACTTTTCTTTTATCCAACTAAGGGAAGGTGAAAAGAACAGGAAAAGACCTTCGTTAGATTCTGAGTAAGGGAGAAGGTTAAGAAAAAGGAAGGTATTAGCACCCTTTTCCATCCGTAGTTATCTACGGGCTCTTAGTTGCTTTTTAGCTCACTTTAAAAAAATGCTTTTTGTGTGTTTGACAAAAATGTTTTGAAAAGGCAATTCGCTTTGACTTTGTAATGATTCATGTAGGAATGTATACAAAGTGTTCGGAAATGTCTTGTTTTCGAAAAGTGTTTGATCTTTGACAAAAGTGTGAGGTGTGAAAAGTATTTTGATTGAGCAAGCAACTAAAAGTCTTATTACCTACTCAGAACGGTCGTTTTCGTGTTGTTTTACTTTCCTTTAGAATAACGCTATCCGTACCATTAGTTGGTAGGTAACCCTATTCGTTGGATGTAAGAGGGACATTCGAAGTTACATCGGATGGTCATAGAAGGCAACTTGTAGGAGTATCCTAGCAAATTCAAAGGGACGATCATCACTTTTCGTAGGCAACAATCGAGGGACGAGATCATGTATTCGTAGGCGACATCGTGGGTCTATGATATTTGTATCGAAGGGACTATGATGATATGTTTGTAGACAACGGTGCTAGGATACCTCTACGTTCGAGGGACTTGACCAATTATTCGAAAGGCAACGAGAGAGAATACTCTAGGGGGTGCATGTGTGAAGAGAGTGTGTTAAATTCGGATATATGTTATCTTGAAATTATGAGTGATCTATGTCCAATTTTATCTTGTCATACACGCCTAATTACTAGCAGTTTTATAGGGTGCGAAAAATAAGTTGCGGAAAGATAAAGTCCTACGCTATTACATGGCTTTGGGGCAGTTACATAATATAAGAGTGCGGAAAATAAAAGCCCTAATTAAACTATTACATCCCATAGGCAGTTACATAATATTCAAAAGAAAAGCAAGAAAAATCGTCTGAAACGTTACAACCTGTAAATAGATACATAATCGGAAAATAAGAGAAAATTGCATAAGAGGAAAAATGTTAGTAAAAACATGATTTTTGAATGAGGAAAAAAGTTTTAGATTAGTAATGGCAATAATATGATAAGATAATTTTTTGGTAATTTTCTGAATTAATTTCGATAATTAAAAACAATTAAAAGTCAATTTAACGATTAATTAGAAATTAATTAAAATATGCATGCAAAAATATTAATTTTAATATCAAAAATTAAATAAGTATTTTTCTGATTAAAATGCAAAAGGAAAATATTTTTGGTGTTTTTTAGATGCATGAAAAAAATGTTTGAAGATTAATTAAATTAACATGAAAATATTAAGATAAATAGGAAAATAGAAAAGTTATGGAAAAGTGTTAAAAAAAAGAATTCAGGAAGCTAGAATCGAACCCAGGACCTCCTGGATGTATCACCACACGCGTTGCCATCTGAGCTAGGGATGCTTGGTGTTTTGAATCTGAAAACAAATGGTTATAAGTGATAAAACGTGTCATATTTGAATTTCAAACACAGTTAACACTCGTGGACCCCAGTTAGAATGGATGGACGAATCAGAAGCCTCGAACGCGCCACGCATGCCTCGCCGGTCTCCGTTCCAGTCAACGACGCCGGAGCCCTAGCTCCGGTCGTCTTCTCCGGCCAACAAAAATTCCAAACCTGCAAAATACGAAAAATAAATGGCAAAGGGATACCCTACCCCCCTAATTCGACCATTGCGAGTTCAATGGTGGTGTTAGTTTTGCCTGAAAGTCCCTGGATAAGCTGATTCGAAGCTAACAGTTTGAAAAACCCTAAACATGGCAAATCGAGTTCTGGACGTTCAAGCTTGAGAACGATGGCCCAGATCATGTCTATAGTATCTCATGAACACATTAGAACGATTAGTTTTGATTAAAACAAACAGATAATAAAAATTCAAATTCAAGAAAATCATGAATATGTATGTTCATGTATGGCTCGATTTATGCAGTTTCAACCATGGATAATGATGTGTACTTACTCCAAATTACCTCAGGAACACAATGGAAGGCTTGGTTTTGATTGAAACTTGCTGGAATATTGAATACGATTTTGCCAAATTTTGAGAAAAATTTGCGAAAATAGGGTTGCTTCAAGGGGCTAGGGTTTCGTCCCTGGTCCTTGTGAATGTGATAGGTATTTATAGAGTGAAAGATTGAAGCAAAAAGAATGAAAAAAGATACACTCTTCAATGCAAAAATATTTTCTCTTTAAATTCAAATCAAATCTTTTCAAAATTTGATTTTTCCTCCCTTGCATGAGCTAGCACAAATTTGGCAAGTTGTGTGGGCTTTCTTGATCCCCGAGCTTGATAAAAAAACCAACCCAATTCAAATTATACCTTGTTTTCATATTTTATTTAATTTAAATTTGAAATAAATGCTTTTAAATTCAAAAATAAATCAAAAAAATGGCAAGTGGTCGTGGCAAGGCATCAAGAGGTCACAAATAATATTATGATCAAGTTTGGATCATAAAATTATAGGCCCATTTGGAAAAAATTGGATTTTGTCAGATATCTCTCTTTGTGCAATTCTTCAAAAATGCCTAACTTGTACAAGGTGTATCTTGCTCAAGTTTTAACATTTTTGAGTGTTCTTGGACTTTTTAGAAAGCTCCAAATGTCCTCTAAACAACATAGTTGGTTTCATCTCAATTGGAGTTTCCATTCTCAATATCACTTCAATACAAAAAGTTGACTTTTTGTTGACTTTGAAAATGACCTGTAATGTTTTGACCCATATCTTTAAAATGAAGCATTTTTTGACCATGCTTGTGAGACATGAAGTTGTAGAGAATTGAATTCTCTTCAAAATAAGAGGTGGTGGAAAAATTTCTGATAAAGTATGAGAAAGTTATGCTCAGTCAAAGTTTAGTTGACTTTTCTCTTATAAAACCCTAATTTGGAAAGTTTGACTTTTGATCAAATCTTGAGTTTTCTTGATGAATCATGATCAACCCTTGATCAAATGATGAATTTCACTTCAAAATATGGATGTTGACCAAAAATCATGAAGTTTGACTATATGTTGACCACAGTTGACTTTTTATCCAATTGTTGGCTGAAGATTTTGATACGTATAGCTCAAAGTGGAGATCTTAAGTTCGAAATGGAATAATGTTAGTATTCGTTGGAACAAAGTGAATGTTACAGTTCGGAATAAAAGAATTGGTTCTTCGAATAAAGATATCAAAGCTCGGAGCTTCGAGTGATAGTTGTGAGGATATATTTGGAGGAAGCTTCGAAGTGGTAACAAGATTGTGTCTGAGAAGTGAGTTCGAAGCGAAGATGGCTAAAGCATTTGAAATTCAAACGCGAGCGGGATAATTGGAAGTTAAAATATATACGCTGGAACGGTTCGAAGACGCGTGGACGCTAGAGAAGAACAGTGTTCTGCATGTTCTGAACGTGGCAGAATCTCATAAGTCAGACCGTTATGGTCGAAGTAGTATAAATAGAAGTTTTAGTGTTAGGATTTCGTGTGTCATATCTATTGTACAAAATTCAGTAAACATTCAAAATACCACATGGCTAGGGAAAGAAATGCTCGAACAATGTACGTATGATAGCACCAAACCTTTATAATTCAGTAAAACTCTTTATCTTTCCAGTTTATCTTTCATCTTTGCATCAATGTCTTTTAAATACCTTTACATTCAATGTCATTTAACGATTTCTTGCGTTTACCCACTTTTCTTCTAAATCGAATCCTTTACATTTTAAGAAACTCTTTTACGTTCATGTCTTTTACATTCATGTCTTTTACATTCATGTCTTTTACATCCATGTCTTTTACATTTCATGCTTTTATATTCATGCTCTTACATTGAAGTCTTTACATTTAAAGTCATTTATGTATTTCTGCATTTACATATTTCTTTGCAAATCGAATCTTTATTCATTCAAAACCAGTTGTGTTTCTTTACTTGATCATATCATTAAGTTCTTTAACACTGTAATCGGAATACATTGAACATTTCTAAAACATTCTAAATACAAGTCTTAACAAATGAATATTAGTTTTGTTATTAAATTTATCCAAACGACCAATACCCCATAGGATCAATCTAGTCGATCCTGCAAGTTACCAGAGAAATTGAATAACAGTCATTAAGTTTATTCGATAGTTTGGAGGACTAGCGGTTGTTTTACCAGAAATCACTATAAACACCAATACAGCTGATTTTCAACCATCTGAGCAATTGTCTGAGGAAACTTGACTTGTAAGTCTTGAAACTTGACATGGAGATTCTTTGAAGCATATGAGGAGGCATGATGACCATTGGAGATGTTGGAAGCCCATCTTGATCTGAGAATTGCCAAACCCTAGTTTGGGTTGATTGCCTAGGAGAGGGTTTGTCTGATCAACCCTTGAGGAATCCTTGAGCATGGAAGTATGAAATGTCTTGAGAAGTATGAGGGAAAATTTTGGGGTATGACAGCTGCCCCTGTTCAATTTTCTTGTACTGGAAGGGTTAGATTGACATGCTTGCCTTTCGTGACCTGGAGGTAGAAGATGATTGAACACTCAAGTACACCTGAAAATTTGCACTTGCTGTTGATTGAGGATGCAGGAATGGGCTTATAGATGCCATTTGGAGAAGCTGGAGATTCCGCTGGGGAATGAGTCATACGTTAGACTCAAGAACGTCGCTTGAATAGGAGGATCGTCGAAGATGGGCTTAAGATGCCCTCTGGAAAGACTGATGTTGGGGAACGAGCCGTACGCTAGGCTCTGCAGATGTTCCTGAAGATAGAAAGGAGCACGGAGATGGGCTTAAGATGCCATCCGGAGAGAGTCGTACGTTAGACTTCGTGCTTGTCTTTGAATGAAGTTATTGGTTTGTATTGGTTTTTAACCAAATATGCAGCATTATGACAGTGGAGAGATGTCAACAAATAGTTGTAGATGGGCTTAAGATGCCATCCAGGGCAACTGAGTCGTACGCCAGACTCTGTAGTTGCTGCTGATAATAAGAGAGTGTCAGAATAAATCTTCGTCTTGATTATTCTGAGGGGATAATAGTCGGCAGAAAGTGGATAGTTTCCCTGTTGTGCTTCGGGTGTTGATCCAATGCTTGTTGTCAGAGGATAACCTGGGTGATCATTTTGATAGGGTTTCCCGTTTGGCTTCGGGTATTAATCCTGGACCTGTTGTCGGAGGACAACTAGGGCGGTCGTTCGGATAGTTCTCCCGTCTTGCTTCGGGTATTAATCCTGGACCTGTCGTTTAGAAGTGATTTTCACCTGTTTTGGGAAAAAACAAAAGAAACTCTGATAGAATATGGTTAGTCTTATGCAGATTATGATGCATGATGTAATGTGTATGAATGATATATGCACAAGTTATGACTTTTATGAATAATGTATGAGTGATAAATGTTGTGGTATTTCAAAACATATCCATCTTGAAGAAGATGTGGATGTTCTGCTTGGGGATCCCTGGCTTCTGTTGGGGACGAAACGGATGACAACCCTGCTTTTGAAAGAGAAGAAAGATATCCTCCATTCCTCCGATGCACTATCTGACCAAGTTTCGAGCCTAGATACTATGCTGCCGAGGATGGTAGAGACCGAGATGTATACTACTGAGAATCTTGCGCGTAGACCCTGCTGGGGAATATCCAGGAGACACTCTATGGGATCTTGCGATAAACCGCTGAGAGTATTTGATTGTTGTTGAGACAGTGAAGCCGTTGAAACCTCTAGCTGGGGAATAAAAGTTGTAGATTTCCTCCGATGCACTATCTGACCAAGTTTCAAGTCTGGATATTGCTGCCGCCGGGGGAATGATGATTGTTGAGAGATATTCTGCTGGGGATAGATATCTCTGCTGGAGATGAACCATTACTTCTTGGAGACTGATGTAACAGGATTCGGCTGGTTGGGATCACTGCTCGGGGACTAATGTGATGAAGCTTGGAATGTCTGGACTAGTGGAGGAAAATATGTACTCCGCTGTGGAAGGTTTGTAGTGAGCGACACCTCTGTGGGGATTGTACTCTGCAGGGGAACGTATTGGTGACTTTCGTCGTCATCTCAATTCCTATAGCCTGTAGCAATTATCCTTGTTCGTTCACTTTTCGCATGTTTGTAAATAGATTTTTATTGTCAGATGCATATAATCATTCAAAGCAAACGTTTGGACTTTATGCAAACAACAATAGTGAAAATTGTAAAGAGAAAGAACTTGTATTAATTTGAAAGGTGGCGTATGGCCAAGTAGTTTGTACACAAGAAAAGTGAAAAGGTATGCGGAAACAATCTCGTTAAGTTTCAACTATGCTAGTACTCATATATTTCGACTATCTCATCTCCTTACTGTCAGTAGAAAGTGAGTGAATTGATTTTTGCCATTCGAATCTTGAATGTTGATAGTAGTTTGTAGATAAGTGATCTGGATGAGACATAGTCGTACGCTTAAATCCCCAACTTTTGCCTAGACCGCCCTTTCGGGTTTTCAGTCTACCGGGATACCCTTTTTTGCCCAAGCCGCCTTTGCAGCTTTTCGACTTGTCGGGTGTACATATTTTGTATATATCCTTAATTTTTGCCCGAACCCTTTTGGTTCGGCAGGATGCCCTTATTTTTGCCTAGGACAGTCGACCTAGCGGGTCTCGTTTATGCGTAGTATTTTTTAACTATGTCTGCGTTCACAGTGTGTGGGAAGTCTTCACAATCCATAGTGCTAAGTATCATAGCTCCTCCTGAAAATACTGTCTTGACTACAAATGGTCCCTCATAGGTGGGAGTCCATTTTCCCCTGGGATCACCTTGTGGAAGAATGATGCGCTTGACTACTAAATCACCGACTTGGTAGACTCGGTGCTTGACTTTCTTGTTAAATGCTCTGATCATTTGCTTCTGATAGATTTGTCCATGGCAGATGGACACGAGCCGCTTCTCATCAATCAAGTTGATTTGATCGAGGCAAGTCTGAATCCATTCGTCTTCGCCTAATTCCGCGTCCTGGAGGACTCTGGTTGAGGGTATCTGAACCTCGATTGGTAGGACTGCTTCCATACCGTATACAAGAGAGAAGAGAGTTGCCCTTGTTGATGTTTGTACTGTAGTGCAATAACCGTGGAGAGCAAATGGTAACATCTCATGCCAATCTTTGTAAGTCACTGTCATCTTCTGTATTATCTTCTTGATATTCTTGTTGGCGGCTTCCACTGCGCCATTCATCTTAGACCGATATGGAGAAGAGTTGTGATGCTTGATCTTGAATTGCATGCAGAGTTTGGTGATTATTTTGTTGTTGAGATTAGAACCGTTATCTGTGATAATCCTTTCGGGAGTGCCATACCGACAGATAAGATTGTGCTTGATGAATCGAGCCACAACGTTCTTGGTAACAGATGCGAACGAAGCTGCCTCTACCCACTTGGTAAAATAATCAATTGCCACAAAAATGAAACGATGTCCATTCGAAGCGGTGGGGTTTATTTCTCCGATCATATCAATGCCCCACATTGCGAAAGGCCAAGGAGCGGTTAAAACATTCAGCGGTACTGGAGGTACGTGCAGTTTGTCTGCGTATATCTGGCATTTGTGACAAGATCGAGCATAGCGGTGACAATCAGCTTCCATGGTGGATCAATAGTAACCTGTTCTCAGAATCTTCTTAGCCATGGTATGTCCACTGGAGTGGGTACCAAATGCGCCTTCGTGTAACTCTTCCATGATATATTTTGCTGTTTTCTGGTCTACACAGCGAAGTAAACACAAGTCGTGGTTGCACTTGTATAAGATGTCGTTGCCGAGGAAGAATTTGGATGCAAATCTTCTCAAGAATTTCTTATCGTTGACAGATGCCCCTGCGGGATATTCCTGAGTCTCAAGATACCTCTTCACTTCGTAGAACCAAGGTTTCTCTTTTGTATCGAGTTCACAATAATATGCTGGTTCGTCGAACTTCTCAATGATGATTTGGGGAGCCTCGTTGTCCCACCTAACCTTAAACATAGACGACATAGTAGCTAATGCATCTGCCAACTGATTCTCTTCTCGTGGAATATGGTCAAAGGTAATCTCTTTGAAGTAGGGGATCAAACTCAGAACATGCTCTCGATAGGGAATGAGATTCAGATGCTTCGTATCCCATTCGCCTTTTATCTGACTGATCACTAAAGCTGAGTCTCCGTACACTTGCAAGAACTTGATTCTTAAGTCAATAGCAGCTTTAATACCCATGATACACGCTTCATATTCAGCCATGTTGTTAGTGCAATTGAAACATAATCTGATGGTGAAAGGCGTATGTCCGCCTGCAGGGGATGTAATGATGGCGCCAATGTCATTGCCAAGTGCATTTGAGGCTCCGTCAAAAACCATAGTCCATCGGGATCCTTGTTCAGGTCCTTCATCCGGGCCTGGTTCTTCGCAATCAGTAACTAGTAAAACATCTTCGTCTGGAAACTCGAACTGCATTGACTGATAGTCATCTACGGCTTGATGAGCCAAATGATCGGCTACTACACTTCCTTTGATCGCTCGAGAAGTGTACCGATGTCGATTCAACAAGATCATTTGCCATCTTGCTTTTCTTCCGGAAAGAGTTGGTTTCTCAAATATGTATTTTATCGGATCCATCCTGGAAATCAACAAGGTAGTGTGAGTCAACATATATTGTCTTAGTCGGGGAGCAGCCCAAGCCAAAGCGCTGCAAATTTTCTCAAGCTATGAGTATCTTGTTTCACAGTCGGTAAACGTTTTGCTAAGGTAGTATATTGCATACTCTTTTCGACCAGATTCGTCATGTTGCCCCAACACACACCCCATTGAGTTCTCTAATACTATCAAGTACATGATAAGAGGTCTTCCTTCGGCATGCGGCATTAGGATATGAGGATTCTGTAGGTACTCCTTGATTTTTTCAAAAGCGGCCTGGCAATCGTCGTTCCATTCCACTACTTGATCTTTCTTCAGCAACTTGAAGATTGGCTCACAAGTAGCAGTTAGATGTGCAATGAATCTGGCAATGTAGTTCAATCGTCCCAAGAAACCTCTGACTTCCTTCTCGGTGCGGGGAGCTGGAATTTCTTGAATAGCTTTAACCTTGGCGAACCTCAATACCTTTACCACTGACAATAAACCCTAGGAGTTTACCGGATCTGACTCCAAAGGTGCACTTGTTGGGATTAAGTCTTAGTCTGTATTTCTTCAGTATGTCAAACAGTTTCCGCAAATGATCGAGATACTCTTCTTCAGTCTGTGATCGAGCTATCATGTCGTCGACATAGACCTCTATCTCGTGATAAATCATGTCATGAAATAATGCCACCATAGCACGCTGATAAGTGGCATCAGCGTTCTTCAGTCCGAATGGCATGACCTTGTAGCAGAAAGTGCCCCACTGTGTAACAAAAGTAGTCTTCCATGTCTTGGAGGCATTTTGATCTCGATTGTAACCGAGAAACCATCCATGAAGGAGAATACCTTATGTTGAGGTGTTGTCAACCGAACATCAATATGAGGAAGTGGGAAATCGTCTTTCGGACTTGCTTTGTTCAGATCTCTGTAATCCACACACATTCGTACCTTACCATCCTTCTTAGGTACAGGTACCACGTTTGCAACCCACTATGGATAAGAAGTAACAACTAAGAAACCGGTGTTGAACTGCTTGATAACTTCGGCTTTGATTTTATCTGACATCTCAGGACGCATGCGACGAACCTTCTGCTTCACTGGGAGAAACCCTCCTTTGTCGGTAACCGGTGTACCACAATATCAATGTCTAGACCTGGCATGTCTTTGTATAACCAAGAAAAAACCTCGATATAGTCTCGTAGCATCTGAACCAATCTCTCTTTGACATTGTCCTCAAGACCTGCTCCTATCTTGATCTCTTTTCTGTCTTCATCAGTACCCAAATTCACAATCTCAACTGACTTTTCATGTGGTCAGATAACTCGTCTTCTTGTCAGTAGCCCGACAAGTTCTCCCGAACTTCACAATCTTCCTCACCTTCGTCTTCGGCTTGGTAGATCGGATTATCGAAGTCATATTTAGCAATAGCATAGCTGTTATCAACGAGATTCGGAGCGATTCTGCAGTGTATCACGTGGGTGTGTGTAAGAACTCATAGCTTTTGAAGGGGTGATAAAGTAAAAAGAAAGAAAATGACATTTAAATGCAAAATTCCAACGATTTTATTGAATGAAAATATGCAAATGACAGATAATAACCCTCACAAACGAGCCAATGATGCCCCAGGCAAGGCATTAGGCTTTAAAGTTTATTGTTCAAAGCGTAGAAAATACGAAAAGCAAAACAAAAAACAAAGGCAATTACTCCTGTCCAAAGGAGATTGGTACGACGTCTTCAGTCTTCCAATTTCTGAGTCTGTTGTCGGGAGTTGGGAAGATACACTTGCTGATGTCGAAATCCCTGTCGTCGTCTTCTATAGCATGAACTCCATCTTTGCTGATGCGGAAAGGAAGTTGGCTGGCACGTTTGTGGCGTATCATCTTCTGACCTTTGATGGTGAAGCCTAAACCAGTCTTGTCGGATTTGAAAGGAAGATCAGGGAGCTGACCCCAAATAGTACTACCTCCTTCTTCAACTACACTGAGCATCTTCAATGAGGCCATCCTAGGCGGAACTTGTGTAACTCGGAGGATGGGAGAGTCACTGTGTATGACTCTTGAACTGCTTCGAAAGCTGATGTGGAGTCTCGAAGAATTCACCTTCCATCTCAAGGTATCGGAACGACTGCAGATGACTGACCATGTATTCCTCTTCACCACATACTGTAACAACTTTCCCCTTCACTGGGTACATCACTGATGTAGGGTGGAGGTAATAGCCCCTGCCCCATGTATCCAAGGGCGTCCAAGTAGGCAAGAGTAAGCTGGACGGATGTCCATGACAAAGAATGTGGAATCAAAAGTCTAGGAACCGACTTTAACAATCAGAATGAGCTCTCCAAGTACTGTTCGCTTAGAACCATCAAAAGCTCTTTCAATTATGTCACTGGGCTTCAAGACCAATCATTCAACGTCAAATCAGTCAAAGGCGCTCTTCGGTAGTATATTCAGAGCAAAACCGGTATCCACCAAAACATGAGACAATGTAATGCCCTTGCATTCAACAGAAACGTGCAAGGCTTTGTTGTGTTTCCTTCCCAGAGTCAAATCAAGATCGAGAAGCCTAGGGTTGTTGGCAGCCAGCTAGCAATACAAACTTCAAACCGATCAAGAGTAGTGTCTTCTGCACGTGAGCATTCTTCTTCACCAAGGCTTTAGCATGAGCCTCGAGCACAAGAGCAGAGCAAGCATGGAGATCTTGGACTGAGTCGTCCCAATTGTTCCACAACATTGTAGTCACTCTTCTTGATGATTCGAATTTCCTCCATTTCTTGTTTGGAGGTGTCTTCAGCAACTTCCTTTGGTACTTCTGTAGGAGCAGGATGAGTTACTAGTTCTTTCCCTCTAGCTTCGGGAACTGGTTGAATAGCTGGAATGCGAGTTGGAGTCGCAGTGTCTTTTGGAGGAGAGATCTGTGAGAAAACACTCTTTCGGTTCTGGTCACCTTACTTGATCCGGTGATGTTGTCAATGTCAGGAATGGTAGCTTTGACTGTAAGATCTTCAATGGTCAGAGGGTCTTGCTTTACGCCATGATAATAAACCTCAGCTCCATAGTTCCAAGGTATAACTTTGTTAGAGGAGTATGGAACTGGTCCGGAAGAGGTAATGATGAGAGGTGCCACTCTAGGCACAGGATCAGCAGAGGAAATCCTTATTGTGTTAACATCAGCATAGTCTTCTGAGAAATCATCTCCCCATCCGGTCGTCTTAACATCTTCAATAGGAACTTTGTAGCTCTCAAGAACAGTATACTTCACCATGTAATTGAACTTCCCACTTGGCTGCCCCAAGGTATCCCATACTTCTGGCACGATTTCGCTCACATCTTCGATCTTCAAATTCTTAGTCATGTCTTCACACAGCTTCTCCACAGGTGATGGTTTCAAAATAGCAGCTTATCCATCATGCAACACGCCTTCTCAACCAAGCACAACCGTCAGCACGATGGGCACCAACGATAATTCTGAATCTCGATTGACGCCGGCTTGCAGCAAATTCTTCTTAACAGTCATCAGAGGAATGGTCAAGTCATCTATATTGAAAACATAAGAGTTCTCGCCAATAGCATTGGAGCTCTTGTCATGGTTAGGCATAGGCGCGTTGATCACATTCGGAGTCTCAACAGTAGGATCAAACTCAATCTGTTTAGCTTCAATCATGTCTTAGATCTTGTTCTTCAGAGCCCAACAGTCATCAGTGTTGTGTCCCGGGCTGTAAGAGTGATAAGCACACTTAGCATTAGGATTGTATCTCGGAGAGGAATTGTTGATGTTTTGAGGAGGATCCCTCAAGGTAATCAGCTCTGCTTTCAACATGTGTTGCAATGCTTGCGACAAAGGCATGTTGATCTTTGTAAACTGTCTTCGTGGCGCGTTCTAGTTACGCGCGTTGTCTCGCTGAGGTTGTGTTGATGTAGGATTGGAGATCACAACTGCCCTCACAGACTAAGTGTGGTCGGTCTTGGCTCGACTTTTCTGACCATACACAGCATTGGCTTCTTTCTTACCACCAAAAGATCTCTTTGCAGCATTTGAGGATGACTCTACCTGAATCTTTTCGCTCTTGATACCAGCTTTAATGCGCTCTCCTGTCAATATCAACTCAGTGAATCCAGCTGAAAAGTTTCCAATCAGATGATTGAAGAATGAACCTGTTAGTGTTCCCATAAACATATCAACCAACTCCCTATTGGACAAGGGTGGTTGAACTCTGCCTGCTAGATCTCTCCACTTCTAAGCATATTCTTTGAACTTCTCATCACGACCCATAGACATGCTTTGTAGTTGCATGCGAGTGGGTGCCAATTCAGCATTGTACTCATATTGCTTGTAGAAAGCATCTGCTAAGTCACTCCAGGTACGGATGTGGTCACTCTCTAGCTGATAATACCACTCCAATTGAGTTCTGGACAAACTTTCTTGGAAATAGTGCATCCACAACTTTCTGTCATCAGTGTGGGGGTTGATCTTCTGAACATAGGACTTTAAATGCAGCTTTGGGCAAGAAATTCCATCATATTTGGCAAAAGTAGGAACCTTGAACTTGGGAGGAATCACCACACCAGGGACAAGACTCAAATCATCAAAATTCAGCCCTGACATCTTCAGATTTTCCACAGCATTCAGATGGTCTTCAAGTTACTTGTATTTGTCATCCTCATAAGAGTACTGATCATTCTCATAATCTTCTTCTTTCTTCTCAGGCTCACGCTCATCGTCTTCGTTGCCCTTGACACTTCCCTCAGTTTTGACACTTCCTTCTGAGAACTCTATCCGGCTGACCACCTTAGGACCACCTTTGTGACGTCTTCCCATGTTGAGAACACCAATGTCCTTCTTCTTTTTGTTGATGAGCTTCTTCAGATCTTCTTGGCCTGGACCAGTGGTGAGCATCTCTGCATCGAGCATTCGAACTCGAGATCTTTGACAATCTGTTCAAGAGCCATTTCGCTAAAATAAATAGCGAGAAAATGAGAAAACCGATCTTCAATGTACCTGTTATGAGATGTTATGCCATGATATGCGATGTTTATGCAAATGCAATGCAGTGTTTTCAAGGACCTTAGGAATTTAAATTTGTTAAACAAGCACGAACAAACTTTTATTAGTTCTCTTTTTATTCTTTCTCTTTTTTAAGTACAAAAGATAGTTCAGAAAGATAAAGTAAAACAAAATAAATCCTAAAGTTCTAACTCTCCCATGGGCGCTTCCTCTTGGTGCCGAGGTAGGCGTTGATGTTCCGCTCCTCGTGAAGTAGCTTTGTCAACTCTAGTACCTTCTTCTCGCTTGCATAGCATTGAGCTTCGAATGTATCCTTTCTTCTTTTAGTGAATCCGTGATCTCTTCAAGTCTTCGTAATCGAGGCATGTCGATGGAGAAAAGATAGGTACATCACCCAAAGAACAGTTCCATAATTCGGTAGAATGACGTGAATGGCATCATGAGGTTTTGAGCTCGAGCTCGCATCCATTTGAGGTAAGGTTCCCAAGGAATGGAGTTTTGGTGCCCCAAAGTCTTGGTATCAGTCTTCTTTACCATGCCCCAAGCGTGCATGAACCTTCGACGGTAATTCTGGAGATCGTGGTTGTAGTCGTACAAAATATCTTGGAGAAGCATATCATGAGGACCATCTCTTCGAGCATAACCAAACTGACGTAGAGCTAGAGAAGGGTTGTAAGTGATACCTCCCCTTATGCCAAGGAGTGGTACATTAGGGAATTCCCCACAACGCTCAATAAAAGTGAAGTCTTTTTGGGAGAAAAGACACCAACGAATATCTGAATGAGAGAGTGACATTAGTCTTTGAGACCACTTCAATCTTTGTTCGTTCTTCAATACTGATGAAGGAAGGTGCGAAATAAACCACCTGGAAAGTAATGGTATACAACACATGAGAGTTTCTTGTCTTTTGATAGTACGAGTGTGGAGAGAATGTAGAATATCTCCAAGTAACGTAGGCACTGGATTGCGAGTGAGGAATATCTTGATGGAGTTGACATCTATGGATTGATCCGAGTTAGGAAATAGAACCAAGCCGTAGATTAACAAGGCTAAAACGTCTTCGAATGCATGGAAACTCATAGCTTTGAGGAATTCTCGGGCTTTCTTTATTAGGAACTTAGCAAGTAAACCCTTAACTCCGCTTCTTGTTTCCCAATTGGCTTCAATGTCTGAGTGTTTTAGGTGTAACGCTGATGCGATGTCTTCGTACCTAGGAGCCTTTTTTGAACCGGTGAATGGCATCTGATCAAGAATAGGTATCCCAAGTAGCTTAGAGAACTCTTCCAAGGTAGGAACCAACTGATAATCTGGGAATGTAAAGCAATAGTGTTTCGAACCGAAGAACTGGAATAAGACATGCATCATATCTTCTTCAAAACCGGAGACAACCAAGTCAAGCAAATAACCATGTCTTTTGATGAACTGAGCATGATCGGGGATCTCTGAAACCAATTCTTTGAGTTGAGAAGGTACACCCATGAAGTTGATTCGGATAGTCTTTCTAGAAGCCATAATCCCTACAAAATAGAGCAAAGATAAATCCCTAGGTCCTTGAAATAGTTAGAAATGATATGCAATGCGATGATGCAATGATGTCATGTTTAGCAAGCACAAACAATTCACACAATAGCCCTAGGTTTAAGGCTTGCATGAGGTATAGGTGTTTACCCTACCAAAGTTTGAGTTGGTTCATCCTGTCCTATAATAGTAACCGGGTTCTAGAAATCTCATATCATTGATCTTTCTCGTAGGCGTTTATTTCAATACGACTACCAAGTGGTCGACCGAAAATATCCCAAAAGTCTGATCTTAATGAGCGTAGCATCGAGTATCAGCCAACCTCGGTCTACAACAAAGCCGACCATCTCACTACCTTTTAATGGCCAAGATGGGTCAATTAAGGTTCTAAAAGTTGAGTTAGTGCTTATGACACCACGCAGAAGCCAAATACTATCCTCAACTTGTAAATGAAGAGTATCAGGACATCCAAAGTGTCACACTAACGTAGCCATCATGTTGACCGTTTCGGTATACGCCTAACGGTCGCGACGATCTATTGCTACTTACCTAAGGAAACCTGGATCCGGGTGTAGGATCCCCCCACAAGTATAATACCCAAACAACCCTTAAGATAAAGCAAGCAAGTCAAACAGAAAGCAGTAAAGTGATCTAGAAATCCCTAAGTCTATTCTCCATTTAAGGTGTTTCCCCAACAGAGTCGCCAGTTCTGTAATACGGTGAACTGACTTTGGGATTTGTTTTGTTTTTTATCGCAAATGTGTGGATAGCAAGAGTCGCCACCAACTTTTCTTTTATCCAATTAAGGGAAGGTGAAAAGAACAGGAAAAGACCTTCGTTAGATTCTGAGTAAGGGAGAACGTTATGAAAAAGGAAGGTAATAACACCCTTTTCCATCCGTATTTATCTACGGGCTCTTAGTTGCTTTTTAGCTCACTTTAAAAAATGCTTTCTCTGTGTTTGACAAAAATGTTTTAAAAAGGCAGTTCGCTTTGACTTTATAATGATTCATGTAGGAATGTATACAAAGTGTTCGGAAATGTCTTGTTTTCAAAAAGTGTTTGATCTTTGACAAAAGTGTGAGGTGTGAAAAGTATTTTGATTGAGCAAGCAACTAAAAGTCTTATTACCTACTCAGAACGATCGTTTTCGTGTTGTTTTACTTTCCTTTAGAATAGTGCTATCCGTACCATTAGTTGGTAGGTAACCTTATTCGTTGGATGTAAGAGGGACATTCGAAGGGACATCGGATGGTCATAGAAGGCAACCTGTAGGAGTATCCTAGCACATTCGAAGGGACGATCATCACTTTTCGTAGGCAACAATCGAGGGACGAGATCATGTATTTGTAGGCGACATCGTGGGTCTATGATCTTTGTATCGAAGGGACTATGATGATATGTTTGTAGACAACGGTGCTAGGATACCTCTACGTTCGAGGGACTTGACCATTTATTCGAAAGGCAACGAGAGAGAATACTCTAGAGGATGCATGTGTGAAGAGAGTGTGTTGTATTCAGATATATGTTATCTTGAAATTATGAGTGATCTATGTCCAATTTTATCTTGCCATACATGCCTAATTACTAGCAGTTTTATAGGGTGCGAAAAATAAATTGCGGAAAGATAAAGTCCTACGCTATTAGATGACTTTGGGGCAGTTACATAATATAGGAGTGCGGAAAATAAAAGCCCTAATTAAACTATTACATCCCATAGGCAGTTACATAATATTCAAAAGAAAAGCAAGAAAAATCGTCCGAAACGTTACAACCAGAAAGATACATAATCTAAAATACGAAAATTGCATAAGAGGAAAAATGTTAGTAAAAACATGATTTTTGAATGAGGAAAAAAGTTTTAGATTAGTAATGGCAATAATATGATAAGATAATTTTTTGGTAATTTTCTGAATCGATTTCGATAATTAAAAACAATTAAAAGTCAATTTAAAGATTAATTAGCAATTAATTAAAATATGCATGCAAAAATATTAATTTTAATGTCAAAAATTAAATAAGTATTTTTCTGATTAAAATGCAAAAGGAAAATATTTTTGGTGTTTTTTAGATGCATGAAAAAAATGTTTGAAGATTAATTAAATTAACATGAAAATATTAAGATAAATAGGAAAATAGAAAAGTTATGGAAAAGTGTTAAAAAAAAGAATTCAGGAAGCTAGAATCGAACCCAGGACCTCCTGGATGTATCACCACACGCGTTGCCATCTGAGCTAGGGATGCTTGGTGTTTTGAATCTGAAAACAAATGGTTATAAGTGATAAAACGTGTCATACTTGAATTTCAAACACAGTCAACACGCGTGGATCCCAGTTAGAATGGATGGACGAATCAGAAGCCTCGAACGCGCCACGCATGCCTCGCCGGTCTCCGTTCCAGTCAACGACGCCGGAGCCCTAGCTCCGGTCGTCTTCTCCGGCCAACAAAAATTCCAAACCTGCAAAATACGAAAAATAAATGGCAAAGGGATACCCTACCCCCCTAATTCGACCATTGCGAGTTCAATGGTGGTGTTAGTTTTGCCTGAAAGTCCCTGGATAAGCTGATTCGAAGCTAACAGTTTGAAAAACCCTAAACATGGCAAATCGAGTTCTGGACGTTCAAGCTTGAGAACGATGGCCCAGATCATGTCTATAGTATCTCATGAACACATTAGAACGATTAGTTTTGATTAAAACAAACAGATAATAAAAATTCAAATTCAAGAAAATCATGAATATGTATGTTCATGTATGGCTCGATTTATGCAGTTTCAACCATGGATAATGATGTGTACTTACTCCAAATTACCTCAGGAACACAATGGAAGGCTTGGTTTTGATTGAAACTTGCTGGAATATAGAATACGATTTTGCCAACTTTTGAGAAAAATTTGAGAAAATAGGGTTGCTTCAAGGGGCTAGGGTTTCGTCCCTGGTCCTTGTGAATGTGATAGGTATTTATAGAGTGAAAGATTGAAGCAAAAAGAATGAAAAAAGATACACTCTTCAATGCAAAAATATTTTCTCTTTAAATTCAAATCAAATCTTTTCAAAATTTGATTTTTCCTCCCTTGCATGAGCTAGCACGAATTTGGCAAGTTGTGTGGGCTTTGTTGATCCCCAAGCTTGATAAAAAACCAACCCAATTCAAATTATACCTTGTTTTCATATTTTATTTAATTTAAATTTGAATTAAATGCTTTTAAATTCAAAAATAAATAAAAAAAATGGCAAGTGGTCGTGGCAAGGCATCAAGAGGTCACAAATAATATTATGATCAAGTTTGGATCATAAAATTATAGGCCCATTTGGAAAAAATTGGATTTTGTCAGATATCTCTCTTTGTGCAATTCTTCAAAAATGCCCAACTTGTACAAGGTGTATCTTGATCAATTTTTAACATTTTCGAGTGTTCTTAGACGTTTTAGAAATCTCTAGATGTCCTCTAAACAACCTCTTTGGTTTCATCTCAATTGGAGTTTCCATGCTCAATATCACTTCAATACAAAAAGTTGACTTTTTGTTGACTTTGAAAAGGACCTGTAATGTTTTGACCCATATCTTCAAAATGAAGCATTTTTTTACCATGCTTGTGAGACATGAAGTTGTAGAGAATTGAATTCTCTTCAAAATGAGAGGTGGTGGAAAAATTTATGATAAAGTATGAGAAAGTTATGCTCAGTCAAAGTTCAGTTGACTTTTCTCTTAGAAAACCCTAATTTGAAAAGTTTGACTTTTGATCAAATCTTGAGTTTTCTTGATGAATCATGATCAACCCTTGATCAAATGATGAATTTCACTTCAAAATATGGATGTTGACCAAAAATCATGAAGTTTGATTGTATGTTGACCATAATTGACTTTTTGTCCAATATAGCTGATTTTCAACCATCTGAGCAATTGTCCGCGGAAACTTGACTTGTAAGGCTTGAAACTTGACATGGAGATTCTTTGAAGCATATGAGGAGGCATGATGACCATTGGAGATGTTGGAAGCCCATCTTGATCTGAGAATTGCCAAACCCTAGTTTGGGTTGATTGCCTAGGAGAGGGTTTGTCTGATCAACCCTTGAGGAATCCTTGAGCATGGCGGTATGAAATGTCTTGAGAAGTAGGAGGGAAAATTTTGGGGTATGAAACAAATCAGGTGGAAAAACAGAGAGTAGGTGAGCCAAAAGTGAAAGCATGGGTCACTGTCCTTTTTCTGATTTTCGCAAACCGCACTAAGCCCGCTTATCCGTGCTAAGCGCACTCATGCTGCAACCGCGCTGAGCGCGACCTGTAGCATGCTTCTTCTTCCAAAAATCTCTTCAAAAAGTCCCAAGAGATCTTCAAGTTTCCTTGAATCCAAGCTTGAGGGAATCAATATTAAAAACCTACAATTCAAATGTAAACTAAGTTAAATAATATATTATAAACAAAAACTAAATAAAAACATAATTATACCAAAATACTACATTAAATACTATTAATTAAACAAAAGACATTTGAAAGGACCACAAAATGATATACAAATTATCCACAATTTGGTCATTAACATCCACTTGTGCTTTTTCTTTCAATTGTATCTCCAGCATAATCAACATCACAATAGGCTATCAAATTCATGTGACTTTCCTTTTTATACCAGAGACCAATGTCAGTGGTACCAACAAGATATCGAAATATGTGTTTGACCGTCGTTAAGTGAGATTCTTTTGGATCAGTTTGAAACCTAGCACATAAACCTAATAAAAAGACAATGTCATGTCTACTGGCAATTAAATATAGCAAAGATCCAATCATACCTCTACATTCCTTTTCTGATACAGATAGACCATGTTCATCTTTATCTAGGTTTGATGAATGATGCATGGGTGTTACCATAATTTTTGCTTCGTTCATACCAAATTTTTTTAATAAATATTTGGTATATTTTTCTTGACATATGAAAATACCATTTTGAAATTGTTTGATATGAATACCAAGAAAAAAAATTAGTTCACCCATCATACTCATTTCAAATTCACTTTGCATTATATTTGAGAATTCTTTGCACATGTTTTCATTTGTTTATCCAAAGATGATGTCATATACATACACTTGTACTATAAGAAGGTTATCCTCGTGTGATGTTTTAAAGAGAGTGGTATCAATTTTTCCTCTTTGAAAGTTACTTTTGATTAAAAATTCACTTAGTCTTTCATACCAAACTCTTGGAGCTAGTTTAAGACCATACAAGGCTTTTGATAATTTAAGCACATGGTTTGGATGTGTGGATTTTTCGAAACCAGTAGGTTGATAAACATAAACCTCTTCATTTAAAAGTCCATTTAAAAAGACGTTTTTAACATCCATTTGAAAAAGTTTTATACCTTTATGAGCAGCATATGCAAGAAGGATTCAAATAGCTTCTAACCTGGCAACTGGTGCAGATGTTTCATCATAATCAACGTCTTCTTGTTGATTATATCCTTGAGAAACTAGCATGGCTTTTTTTTGGATGACTTTTCCATTTTCATCAAGTTTATTTCTGAAAACACATCTCGTTCCTATAATAGTTTTGTCCTGAGGACAAGGAACTAGTTTCCAGACTTGACTTTTTTCAAACTAAGCTAATTCTTAAGTCATGGCATCTATCCAACATTCATATTTTAGAACATATTTGATGTTCTTTGGTTCTTCTTGAGAAATCATGTCCATGTCATTTGAATTATTTTTTAAAAATTGTCTTGTTCTTACTTGATCTGAAGTGTCTCCGATGATTTGCTCCTGAGGATGATTTATAATAGTTTTCCACCCTTTTGGAGGATTTGAAGCAAGTTGGTCTGATTTTTCTTTATCCTCATATGAGATCCTTATATTGTTTTCTTGTCCTCCAAATTTGAATTTTGTTCATCAATCTCATCCTCAAGGGGTCTTTCTAAATTTGCACCGTTAAACTCATCAAATACAACATGCATGCTTTCTTCAACACATTGATTTTTAAGATTTAAAATTCTGTAAGCTTTATATGTTGAAGAATATCCAAGAAAGATGCCTTTATCAGATTTAGAATCAAATTTTCCTAAAGGCTCTTTGTTGTTAAGTACATAGCAATAACAACCAAAGATATGAAAGTAAGATGTATTTGGAGTTCTATTTTTCCAAAGTTCATAAGGAGTTTCATAGCAAGATGTGTTGATCGCCTCAGCCCAAAAATATTTTTCAACTTTTGATTCATTTATCATAGTTCTTTCCATCTCTTGGAGAGTTCTATTTTTCCTTTCCACTACACCATTTTGTTGAGGTGTACGAGGACAAAAGAAATTGTGAGATATTCCATTTTCATCAAAGAATTTTGTAAAATGAAAATTTTCAAACTCTCCTCCATGGTCACTTCTTACAGTTATGATATTAGAACCTCTTTTAAAAGAGTCATCTTTGTGTTTTAAAAATAATACCCATGTGAATCTAGAAAATTCATCAACAATTACAAACCCATATTTATTTCCACTAAGACTTAAAGTTTTAACTGGTCCAAATAAGTCAATATGAAGAAGATCTAGAGGGTTGTATATTGAGATTATATTTTTCGAGTGAAAACTACTTTTGACTTGTTTTCCTTTAATGCATGCTTCACATATGTTATCTTTGTCAAAATTTATTTTGGGAAGACCTCTTACCTGATCTAATTTAGAGAGTGTTGAAATGTTTTTCATGCTTACATGACCAAGTCTTTTGTGCTATAGCCATTTATCCTTTTCTAAGGATAAGAAGCACAATTTGGTTGAGAGATCATCTAAGTATATTGCATTGAGGTTTTTCTGTCTTTTTCTAACAAACATAATTTTGTCGGAAGTAGAAGTTTTAACTACACACGAGTTTGGATTAAAAATTACTTCGCAACCATTATCACATAGTTGACTGATGCTTAATAGGTTATGTTTTAATCCCTCAACATATTGAACATTAGTGATAATATGAGTACCATTCTTACCAATGGTACCTATATCTTTTATTTTTGCTTTGTCATTATTTTCAAAGGTAATTGATCCTCTTTCAATGATGTTGAGAGAAGTGAAGTTTTCTTTATCTCCGGTCACATGTCTCGAGCAGCCACTGTCCAAGTACCAAGGCTTTCTTTTGAGAGTTATCATACATTTGTGCATTTTGTGTTAGTAGCTTCTTAGGTACCCATAATTCTTTGGGTCCTTTAGAGTTAGTAGCAACAAAAATTTTAGGAATTTGTTTCTCCTTTTTAAAGAAACAGTTTGATTCAATGTGATTTGTTTTCTTACAATAGAAACACCTTGGATTTTCATCTTTAGTTATTTCTTTGTTCTTAGTATGAACCTTGTTTCTATTTTCATGAGGAAGAAAAAAGTTTTAATACATTACTTGATTTTCAGATTGTTTAAAACCTAAACCAACTTTATCAAAAATGCCTGATTGAGAACCCATGATTTTTTGAAAAGTTTCAGTAGATTTAACAAAAGAAGTTATATCTTGGGTTAACACTTTAAATTTATTTTCAAGATTTTCAATTTCTTGTGTTTGAGTGAGTGAAGGTCTAAGTTTTTCATTTAAGAATTTTTTTATGAAAATAGAGGTTTGAATAGACCTTTTGTAGATCCTTAATAGTTTCTTCAAGACTTTGGTTTGTTTTGACAAGGTCTTCACTTTTTTATTTTTAGGGAGTTAATTTTTTCTTTTTGGTAATAACATTTTTGAGATAGGATTTTTGAATCCTCAAGTAAATTATCAAACATTATTCCCATATCTTTGCAGGTGTAGCAAGAGTTTAAAGTATTTACCTCTTCAGAATCCGAGTTAGTCATGAGGCACAAATTAGCCTCTTCATCCTCAGCTTCAGAACTTGAGTAGTCAGAATCGTCCCAGGAAGCCAACATTGATTTCTTATTGGACTGGAAGTTTTTTCTTTGAGGACATTTAGTTTTGAAGTGACCAAGATTATTGCACCCGTAGCACGTAGATTTTTCTTTTATCGACTTCATTTTTTTATATTCTTTTCTAGGTTGGAACGTTCTTCTGGTCTGACTTCTTTTTAGAATCATTTGTTGAATTCTTCTTGATATTAAAGCTAGATCATTTTCATCATCAGATTTTACCTCAGCTTCTTCAATTTGTTTTTGAGAGGACGAGACTTCTGTTTAAGGTTCTAGTTTTTGTGAGGTTTTGAGAGAAATCATTTTCCCTTTTCTGTGTGGCTTATCCTCATTAATAATTCCTTCATGATCTCGAAGAGATCCTATTAGTTATTCCACTTGTAAGCCTTTGAGGTCTTTTGCTTGTGATATAGTTGTTACCATTGGTCTCCAGATTTTGGGAAGACATCTTAGAATTTTCCTGATTCTTTCATAGGGAGTGTAGATTTTTCCAAGGGATTTAAGTTAATTTATTATGATAGTAAATCTAGCAAACATTTCATCTATGTTTTCTTCTTTCATTTCGAATGTTTCAAATTTTCTTACTCCCATGTCTATTCATTCTTCTTTAACTAAACTTGTTCCTTCATGATGTATTTTGAGAGAATCCCAAATTTCTTTGGCAGTGGTAAATTCTTATATCCTATCATATTCTTCCCTGCTAAGAGCACATGATAATATAAATTGAGCTTTAGAGTTTAGAAGTAGCTTATTGTTTTCCTCTTTTGTCCAGGTTGATTATTCTTTTGGAATGGATGGTGTAGCATCAGTTGCAATGGTCATTGGAGTGTAGTTTCCAGTTTCTACAACAGACCACGTGATGTTGTATTGAGAGAGAAGAAATAGTCTCGTATTTCTCTTCCAGTAGTAGTAATCTGAGCCATTAAAGTAGGGAGGTTTGTGTGATGATCCTCCTTCTGCTATAAACTTTGTCTCAGCCATTCCTGTCAAGATCGTCTTACTCTAACAATGTTAAGTGTTTCTTTTTAGATTCAGAGTCCTAAGATCTGATACCAATTGATGGAAAAATAAGTGTCACAACAAGGGGGGTTGGATTGTGACCTTTTTTAAAATTCTCGTTTATTCTTGTTTATAACTTAGTTTTAAGTTAAGGACAATAATGCCTTGATAGAGTGAATAGAAATTAGACTAATATTGAAAATAGTAAAGTGTGTGTGATACATAATTGTTAATGAGGTAGGTGAGAAGTATAAAGTAATAAAGTGATAGATAATGAGAACACAAGAAACTTATCCTGGTTCACCAACTTGGTTAGTCCAGTCTTCACCCTTGGTGAGTTTATCCTATATTGAAAGTTATCCTTTTTTCTCTGTAGTATTCTTAAGCCTCACAAGGCTTACAAATTCCGAATAATAAAGCTCTTCAGAAAAGCTTACAAAATGATTTAGTATTTGAGTGTATGATTGATTCTTTTCTTATAATTTCAAGTATAACACTTTTTGGCAGTGAAAGGAACAAAACTTCTACTAGCTATTACAAGTAGTTTGCTATGGTTTCTATTATGCATGTAATCATAGTATGGGAGATTAGAATGTAGTAGAATAGAACAAGGTTATTTGCTTATCTTGTGTTGTTTTTGATGAATTATGTGTTTTCTCAAGGAGACAAACATGTCTATTTATACAAGATAGAAAAGACACTTTTTAAGCAAAAAGACGTTCCAGTCCTTTAAGTCATTTTTAATTTGGCAAAAAGGCATTTGAGGATGAGGACTAAAAAACATGCTTTTTAGAAGTCCTCGTGGAGAAGTAATATTTACAAGCTAAGGAGTAGAACTTGTCTTCTTATCCTTGATGATAAATGAGACTTGATTTGAGTTATGTTACTGAAGATTTTATGACATAATAGTTTGTCAGATTTAAAACAGAATTGTGCTTCAACAACACTATGGTAGTATTACAAAGAGGGACATTAAACAATGAGCTTGTTCATCTAAGACACTTTGTACTAATTTTATAGAATAGTGGATTTTCTTTCTTGGGTAGAGTGCCCATGAGACATAGGTGTGGTTTCACCGAACTAGGTTAACAATTTCTCGTGTCCTTTAATTGCTTTGTGCATTGATAATCTTTTTTATCAATTATTTGTTAACTTTGATGTAATATGTTGAACATGTTTGCTTAAGCACCTGGTCCAACATTTATCCCCTTAAGAATAGAATTTCAATTGGCATCATAATATACACCCTGTTCTGTTTAGGTAAGCTCCATTGAAGATATTTTATGTTCAAATGGATAACACAAAGGATGGAGGATTTGTCAATAGACCACGGTAAAAGGTTAGAAACACCAGATGAATATTTCTCAAGATGGTACATCAAGCTTAAAGCCAGAAGTTGAGTGGACTAATACAGAAGATAATGAGGCTCTTGGAAACTCCGAGGCTTAAAATTCCATTTTAAATGGTGTTGACAATAATATGTTTAGATTTATCAACACATGTATTGAAGCCAAAGATGCAAGGGATATTCTCAAAACTTCTCATGAAGACACATCCAATGTTAGGATATGAAGGATGCAAATCCTTATTATAAAGTTTGAGAATATGAAGATGAATGCATATCCGACTTCAACATCATACTATATGACATTACAAATAATTCCTTTGCATTAAGAGAGAAGATGTTTGAAGAAAAGTCAAACGCTTATTTTCATTTGTCATCAAAGTTGAAAGTGACATCATTCTTCAACAATTTTGACAGCGGAAGAGCTATCTTGCTAAAATCCTTGATGAAACGCCCGTAAAAACCTGCATGACCAAGAAAAGAATGAATCTCGCAAACGCAAGAAGGGCAAGGCAGTGTAGAAATGACATCAATATTAGCAGGGTCAACTGAAATTCCTTTTTCTGAAATTATGCGACCCAAAACAATTCCCTGATCAACCATTAAATGACATTTTTCATAATTTAAAACAAGATCAGTTTCGATGCATCTCTCTAAAATCAATTTTAAATTTCTCAAACATGTATCAAAAGAAGAACCATAAACAGTGAAATCATCCATAAAAACTTCTATGAAATTTTCAATAAAATCAGCAAAAATGCTAAGCATGCATCACTAGAAAGTGCCATGAGCATTGCAAATACCAAAAGGCATCCTCTTATAAGAAAAGTACCAAATAGACAAGTAAAAGTGGTCTTTTCCTGGTCTTTTGGTGCAATATGAATCTGAAAGTAACCTGAAAAGCCATCAAGAAAATAATAATGTGATTTACCAGCAAGTCGTTCAAGCATTTGATCAATGAACGGTAAAGGAAAGTAATCCTTTCTAGTATCCTTGTTCAATCTCCTGTAATCAATACAAACTCTTCAACTGTTATGAACTCTAGTGGAAACAAGTTCATTTTTTTTTCATTTTTCACCACTGTAAGTCCAAATTTCTTAGGTACAACTTACACTGGGCTTACCCATTTACTGTCAGAGATAGGATAAATGATATCTGCTTCCAAGAGTTTGGTTACCTCTTTCTACACCACATCAAGGATCAAAAGATTAAGCCTCCTTTGGGGCTGCCTTATTGTTTTCGCTTTATCCTCAAGTAAAATCATGTGCATACACATAGATTGACTAATTCCTGGAAGGTCAGCTAATGTCCACCCAATTGCCTTCTTGTGCTTCTTCAAAACCTGCAAAAGCTTGTCGTCTTGATCGAAATCAAGGTTAGAAGAAATAATAATAGGGAGTTTTTCATTACTCTCCAAATAAGCGTATTTTAGGTTTTTAGAGAGCTGTTTCAGCTCTAACGACGGGGTTGCTCAATGGATGGAGTGTTTGGGGCAGCCAAGATGTCAAGAGCATTAGCTGAAAAAACCTCTTCATCATCAACAACTTCTCCAGTAGGAAACACATCAGCCTGCAAGGCAACATCAATCTCAACACACACAACACTAAGGTTAGTGTCAGTACAATCAACACATAAGTAAATATCACCAAAACCAGATAAAAATGGAAATCAAGTGAAAATATATCAGAACAAGTGTCCTCAACCAATTCAGAGATCAACTCAATATGAAAAACGGAATGTTCCTCTAAAGGGTGTTTCATGGCATCAAAAATGTTAAATTTTGCAACAATGTCACCAAATCCCATAGACATGGTTCCATTGTCAACATCAATTTTTGTTTTCGCCATTTTCATGAACGGTCTGCCTAAAATGATGGGAGCTCTGGTTGTCTTAGTTTCTCCTTCCATGTCCAGAATGTAAAAATCTGCAGGAAAAATCAAATCGTTAACTTGAACAACGACATCTTCCACTACACTGGTGGGGCGAGCATTGCTCATCTTCGCCAATTAAATTATTAAACTTGTATGCTGCAAAGGACCAAGACAAAGGTTATTATAAATAGAAGTATGCATAACATTAATGCCCGCTCCTAAATCAAGCATGCAATTATCAAATTTACTATCCCCGATGGTATGAGGAATAACAAAAGTTCCTAGATCCTTCTGCTTTTGTGGCAAGACCGGAGTGAGGACCGAAATATTTTGCTCGCTAACAACCTTTTCAGATGAAGGTCTGGGCTGAATAAAAGCAGAAATATTTCTTCCCAAGTTGACTCTTTCACTTCCTTTCATCCTTCTCTTGTTTGTACACAAATCTTTCAGAAACTTCACATACTTCGGAACCTGCTTAATTACATCAAGAAGCAGAATATTTACCACAACTTTTCTAAACACATCCAAGATCTCTCTCTTTGTCTCCCTCCTCAACCCCTTTATTTTTCATAATTCTATGCGGGAAGGGGACTGGTGGTACATACTCTTTTTGCTTATTTTTTTCAACCACAACATAAGAAGGTGAAGAAATTTCAGATGAAACAGGTTCAGATGGAGAAGGTTCAGAAGTTACCTAAATTTTTTTATATTTTCCAAGGGTTGGTTCTGCAACCTTTCTAGATCTCAAAGAAAGTTCACTCACATTAGCATTAGGACGTTTCAGATTGACAACTGTTTGGGCTAGAAGATGGTTCAATCCTTGGGCTTGCAGGGTATTTATTTGAGTAGCAAGTTGTCCCATCTGTGTATGTAGGGTCTGAATGCTAGAATCGGTCCTTTGTTGGAACTAGAGATTATTGACAGGCATTTGCTTGACAAGTTCCTCTAAAGAAGGTCCGGAAGGTGCATGAGTGGTAGCTGGTGAAGTGTTTTATGGTTGTGGAAGGGGTGCAACTAACTATTGTTGGGTGGGCTGCTGGTTTCCATATCGAAGGTTGGGATGGTTCCTCCAATTGGGATGGTATTTGTTGGTGGACAGGTCAGGGGTGTTGTTGTACCTATTCTGGTTATAAATGTTGGCTGCATAGGCTTAAGGAAGCTCAGGTTTCGACTCGTCTTGCAAAATTAGACAAGAATCGATCGGGTGCTCAGAAGAAATACAAATACGACACACAGTTGTTGTTTGAGGTTTGGCTACTGCCAGCTATTTGACTAAGGCAGTTAGCTCGTCAATTTTGGTCTTTAAAGCTTTGTTGGAAGAAATCTGAATTTGATTCACGCCCCTACTTTGAACAAAATTGTCTCTAGTGGTGAATTGTTGGGAATTAAGAGACATATTTTCAATAAGTGCTTTGGCAGCAGCTGGAGTTTTATCAACTAGTGTTCCACCACTAGCAACATCAAGAATGTTCCTATCCATTGATAACAAACCCTCATTAAAGTACTGGATGAGTAGTTGCTCGGTAATCTGGTGCTGAGGGCAGCTAGATATTAAGTGTTTGAATCTCTCCCAATACTCAGTCAAAGACTCATTACTTTGTCTAATACCACAAATCTCCTTTCTTATCGAGGCAGCTCTGGAGGCAGGAAAGTATCTCTCCAAGAACATTTTTTTCAGAGCATTCCAGCTTGCAATTGAATTTGGCTCAAGATAATATATACAATCCTTTACTGCACCCTGCAATGAAAAGGGAAAAGCTCTAAGTTTGATGTGATCTTCAATGATCCCTTTTGGCTTCAATGGTGTAGAACACACCACCTGGAATTCTTTAAAATGTTTGTGCGGATCCTCACCTGCAAGACCACTAAACTTGGGCAACAAGTGTATTAAACCCGATTTTAATTCAAAAGGAACAACAACATCATCATATTCATTACACATGCCATTATAATTCACATCAAGGGCAGCCAATTCCCTTAAGGTTCTTTGGTCAGCCATATCAAAAACAAATTCAGAATCTGAAGCAAACAAGTTATGCAAATGGCCAGACTCAGAATCAAACTAGATTGTGGGTGGTGAAGTAGTGGTAGTCTGGACTGCTCTACACCGTGTGTCCAAAGTTCTCTCTACTTCAGGATCAAAAACAACAAGTTCAGAACAGGAAGACCTAGTAGCCAAAACTAATGCACAACAATGCAGCAACAATTGTGAAAATGTCAACAATGTCCCTAAATAGTCAAAAACAAACACAATGAAGGAGGTCGATCAAAATAAAATCATAAAAATAAGCTAACACCGAAATTAATCTATAGACTTAAAAATATAATTGAGATTTTTTTCGATTTTTTCTGACTCTATGAAAACAGTAAATAAATCATAAAAAATAGAAAAAAGAGGAATTTGGCGATTTGAAACCAAACTCCCGTAACTACTCCGAAGTATGGGACAAATGACCAGAGATTTTTTTGGCCGTAAATGCTCGGAACATATTTTCAATCGGACGCAATTTTCAAAAAAAAATTGATTTTTTATTTATTTTTGACTCTAAAACGTGAATTTGGCAAAACCGTAAAGAAACTAGTACCTAGACGTGATAACTCTAAACCTATGACTCTAAAAAAAAGTTATAATGTCAAGAATCCCTAACAATGACGCCAATTTGATCCGCTATAGCGCGCGAATAGAAAACGAGTAATTTTGAAAATGTAACACAACGACAGTGTAACTCGAATCATCTCACAAGGATTCTTGATTCTATTAACTAACTATAATAATGATTAGTGGGGGTTCTGGGTTGAGGTTAGATTTAATCAAACAGTTCAAAAAAAATGATTATGCAAATAAGTTATTATAACAAACAAATTGATCCACTGTATCGACTTCTAACCTATCATCGATTCTTATAAAATTCTAATTCCCTGAACGAGTTTGTTCCTATTCGATTACAAAGACCATTGACAAGCACAATAGAAATTATACGGTGAATGTTCTTGAATTCCGGATTAAGCAAACAGATAATAAACTATTGCGAATTAAGCAAACGCAACTTGATCGATCGTGATAATGTAAGAGCTACCTTAACATGAAACTGATTCAAGATCAATCAACTATCGAACTTAAGAATTCTTTCATATAGTCACAATCAAATTAAGCAAATAATTTAAATTATAGAAAGAATTCAACGAAAACAAATTGATATGGAATTTTATAAAAACCTCAAAGTAGAATTCGAATACAGTAGAGTGGTTCTTCGAAATTTGTTCCTCATGATTCGTACGAAAGCCAAAATATTTTTTTGAATAGTGTAAAAAGTGATAGTGAACAGTGCATGATTGCCTAGGTATACGTGCACACACTAGAATTCGGGTCAAGATCCAACTGGGTCAAAAACATAAAAAAAACCCGGCCCAAAACTTATTATTTCTAATGCTGCAACTTCAACGAATTATTCAACCTTGATATAGTCTAAATCAGCTACTGGCCACAACTAGAAAGTTGTAGGTCTTTCTCTTAGCTTTCCAACGCATGTTCAAACGCCTCGATCCGATACTCGTTTCTCCAGTTATGAACTTATTTGTGCAGACTGCTAATGCTGAAAATAAAATGCGAAAAACAAATAAGTGCAAAAATAAAATAAATTATAAAAACACATTAAAAGGGAAAAATAACCAAACTAAAACATTGAAATGCATAAGTATAAATATAGAGTAATGTGCATCAAAATGCACTGATCAATGTTAATCTATTCAATGACATTAAATGTGAAGAAAGCATTCTGAATATCACTAGGAACCAGACTTTACCACACCTGCATACTCTTTGGGCAGTCACGCAAGGCATGGATACTAGTTTCGCACACAACTCCACAAATATTACAATCTGCACTACCAAGTCCTTTCTTGTTTTTGCTTAAATTTGTAAGAATGCAATCATGTTTCAGTAACCACAAGAAAGTTTTACATCTCTCCAGAATCGACACTTTCTCAGATTTTAGACCATTCACCGTCTGCAGTCTCGAAGTTATTCACTTCAAGCGTATTGTACATCTCTTTCACCGAAAACTCATTGTTACTTGTACCTGCAAAACAAAAATTGTCAGTAAAATTGTCCAGTTTTGGAGGCACACATGCTTTAAACTTTATATCCAATGCGCCGATAACCAATTATCAAGGATATTAAGTTTCCAATTCCCTCTATCATCAACCAAATCACTCACGTAAGCCCCACGAAGATCATCAGGAATCGTCACATTGTAGTTAATCACACAAAAGTCATATCCCAAACCAATTTTCCTCCCAGGCCCTTATGCTTTTTCCATCTCCAACAATCCACATTCCAGTTGCCATCATATTTAGGATAGTACCAACGACATCTTTCCATAAGCTAGAGTCCGTACCTCATATTTTTGCATAATCATTGTTATCCAGAATTTTATACTTCTTCCTTAGAATAGTGCACCAAAAATCATCTGAATTGTTATACATTTTCCAGCAAAGTTTCATTAAACAAGCCTGATTCAAAATGTTGAGGTCTCTCAATCCCATTCCTCCCAACTGTTTGGGTTTCGTGACCACATTCCAAACAACATCATGAATTATTTTCTTCTCATCAGTGTCTCCCCAAATAAACCTTCTTTGGAGCCGGTGAATTTCGTCAATACACGTCTTCAGCAATTTGTTTGTCATCATAGGATACAAGGGAATGACTTCAATAACACTCTTAGCTAGTGTAATTCTACCAGCAAATGCCAAACTATTCCTCTTCCAACAATTTAGTCTTGCAGCCACTTATCCATAATGTATTGGAAATCATTCTTCTTCAGCTTTTTACCACTCAATAGTATGCCAAGGTATCTCGCAAAATTCTCCGTGCTCCTGAAATTGGAAATACATTGCAGTTTATTCTGCATACTTCTGCTAACGTTTTTAGAGAAAAGAACACTTGTCTCCTTGTGGCTTATCTCTTGGCCAGACATACGACAAAATTTATCAAGTGTATCTATGACACAATTCATTTAGAGTTCAATTGCCTATCCAAATATGAGTAAATCATCAACAAACATAAGATGCGACACCATAATACCTTGCTTGCCTAGCTTAACGCCCTTCTATCTTTAATTTTTGATTTCTTCTTCAATTAAATGAGTTAACTTGTCCAATACATAGCACAAGTAAATATGGTGAAATACCCTAACGGATGCCTCTCTGCGGCTGAAATAAATCATTTCTACCTCCATTCCAATTTACGTTCGCTTCGACGCTAGTGTCTGAATGCAAGATCACATTCAACATAGGCTCCAGAATTTGAATCTCTTGCATAATTCTCCAAATGAACTCCCGACTCAGCCTGTCATAAGCTTATACGAAATCAACCTTGATGGCAAAAGCTCATGTCTTGCCTTTCATTCTTTCAATTTTGTGCATGGCTTCTCTTGCGATTATGATGTTTTTGTGGATAAGCCTACCAAGAACAAACCCAGTCTGATATGGAGATATCAGTCTGTTTATATACTTATTTAACCTTCTCACCACAATTTTGCTCAATACTTTGTAAATAGTATTGTAAAGATATTTCAGACGGAATTGAGAAACCAAACAAGGTTTATCTACTTTCGGAATTAAGCAAATGTCAGTTTTATTAACCTTTGCAATCTCATTTGGATTCTCCCACATCTTTATCACATAGTCACAAACACTTCCACCAACCACACTCCACGATTTTTGATAAAAGCCATCAGGGAATCCGTCTAGCCTAAGAGCCTTCCACGATTTCATATCGAAAATAGCCTTCTGAACCTCGTCAATACTCACCTTAGCACCCAACTTCACACGGTCTTCCTCCAGAATTGAAGGATAGGAAATATTAGTTTGGCTCCAACCGTTCTAGTTCTCACCAATAGCAAAAAGCTCCTTGTAAAACTTATTAACAAAGTCTTTAATTTGATCGATGTCTTCAATCCACTTCCCACTATCATCCTTTATCATGAGAATTTTGTTACTTATTCTGTGAAGTCAAGTCTCTCCAAATATTAGTTTTGATGAAGACAAATTTAGAATCAAATGATCATAGCAAAAGAATGAAAAAAGTGTCAAAGCATCATGTTCAAATTCAAACAAGTACATTTCAAAGTTAAAGCATCATGTTTCAAGGCTTTAGATTCAAGCTATTGCATTTCAAGAAGGTATAATAACAAAGCCTCACAAATACTTAAGTTTTAGATGCTCAAAGTTCCTAACATGATTGCATGACATACACATTTGATTTCACTAAGTTTAAAAGCAAAAATTACATTTTTCTTAATGTGCAATCGATTTGCACAAAGGTGCAATCGATTGCATACTGAATTAATTTCTTAAAAATGCTTCTATTTGAGGTTGCAATCGATTTGCATAATGGTGCAATCATTGCATGCTGAAACTTTTTCATTTTTTAACTATGTGCAATCGATTTGCACAATGGTGCAATCGATTGCTTATTGTAAGTTTTGGAAATTTCATTCTATTAGAGCCCGTGCAATCGATTTGCATAAAGGTGTAATCGATTGCACCCTGCACGTTTTTGAAAAATCAGAATTCATGCATGCACCATTTCATGCACCCTTTCACTAAAAGTTTGTCTCTAATCTTGGCACTTGTTCATGATTAAAATGAAGAGACTTATGATATTTTTAAAAGGTGCCATGGACATATAAATACTTAAATTTTCAAATTCCTTTCTTACCTCTTCCAATCAAAATTTATTCAAATTTCAAATATTCACATTCAAGTGTTCATCTTTCATATAAGATTTTCGGCATACTTTCACATTACATAAACCAGAAAATCTTGAGCAATCTATATCTCTAAGTCATTGTGAATTATTGTTATTGGAAGGGAAGATCAAGTATATTGATAAATCACTCAAAGTGATATTGTTCTACAATCTTACAAACTCAAAAACTCTTGTAAAAATCATACATTCTTGTTGTATTCTTGTTGTCCAGGATTGTTGGAAGCAAGTTGTGCATTGAAGAGGATTGTTCTTCTTGCACTTAGTGTTGTTAGACCTTAAAGGTGTTAAGAGCCCTTGGTCTCCATATAGGTTAGATAGTAGGCTTCATCATTGGTGTGAATAGGTTGTACAATTATTCTAACTATAGTGAAATCTTTTGCATGTTGTAAGGGGACTGGAGTACTCTCGGACTATGAGGGGAACCAGGATACATCCTTGTGTTCTTTACTTTCTGCACTTTATCGATTTCATCATAAATCATAACCAAGAAAGAAAGAAGCACATATCTAAACTCTTGAACCAAACCAGGAAAATAAGAACAAGTATTCATAAAACCGGATAAATTTTTAAACACCTGATTCACCCCCCTCTTAGGCGCATCTGATACTTACATATTCTCCTATTAACCGTTTCCAAATGGTAGTACTTCGTATTTCTGTCCCCATCCACAAGCCATTTAGCCCGAGATATTTGGAACCACATAAGCTTTTCCTATCTAAAGACAATTTTAAGGTCTACTTGAAGCTTCTTTTCCAATTTTATCAGGCCTTTATTATAATGTTTCTTCTGGATATCACTTTGAATTCCATGCATTCTAGCCATTATACTTCTCTTGACTCTTTGCAAAACTGAGAACTTTTTTCAATCTATAACATCATTCTCAATTCTTTTAAGATTTTGAACCAGATTATCTTTATTGTTCCAAAACCCCTTAAGTCTGTCCATATAACTGTGCGCCACCATCCAAGCACTCTCAAACCAAAACGATTTAGTCACCCTCTCAATTTTTTTTTATGTAAATCGATATCATGATTGGGCGATGATCAGAAAAATAGACTCTTGTTAACACTCTAACTTGGCAATAAGTAAAAATCAATTTCCACTCGCCATTACTTAGAGCTCTGTCCAGCCTCTCGTAAATTCGGTGCCCCTCCATGAAAAATTGGCCCTCTCCACGTGAATTATGGGCCATTAGATCTAAGATCAGACAAATTGCAATCCTTTATATTATCTTTGAACACTTTACATTTGTGGGTAGATACTTGATCTCCACCCTTCTTTTCATTCGCATAAGCTATGTTGTTAAAATCTCCAACAAATAGCCACGGTTTGTTGATTGTAACCGCCATACTTCTAATATTATCCCAAAGAACACATCGATTATTCTCATTAGGACTTGCATACACTACCGTGAACAACCATTCGCCTGTTGTAAATGCTCATATTTTCTGATCATGCAAACCTTCATCATATCCCCAATAATCATCAATTCTCAACTGATATGAAGTGTTGAAAACCCATTTTTTTAGAGGATTATTCAATTTCATTGGATCACTCCTAGTTTCCACAAGCACAAAAACTTGTGGCTTATAAATGTCCACATAGTATTTGCTAAATTCTGAAAAACTCTTTCCCCGCTACTCCTCTACAATTACATACTATAATGTTTAGGCTTTAAATCATTAATTTTTTTTTGTATAAGAAGACACAAAACCATGGACTTTACACACATCTTCATGCTCTTCAAGCGTCTCCTTTACAATTTCTCCCTCCATGCCACTACTTTCTACTGGAACTTCCTCACTTGTAATGAGCTGCATCTTATTTGTTATATCCTCCGACATGTCAAGGATAACTCCACCTCCATACTCCTTGTGCTCATGGAATTTATCTGGAGCCTGGGTTGCTTGCGCTGCTATGAAATCATTACCACTTTTGTTATGTTCCCCACCATTATGGGCTTGATTATTTTCAATATGTTCTTTCTCATTATTCTTCAACAAACTGCTATTGAACTTCTTGACAAGGTCAAAATTGGCCATGTCTCTTGTATTTTGCATGATTTGCATGTTCACGTAACTGTTTTCTAGAAATTCCATATTTTTATTTTTTTCGTACATTCCCTCAATGACATGCTTCCTTGATTCCGTTACTTTTCCTGATACCCTTGAACTTCCACGTGTGGCTAGCTTAATTGCTTTCTTGTTCCTACCATTCCCATCCACTTGCTTCTCTTTATTTTTTTGCTCTTATTAGTAACCTTTTGACTACCCATTGTTTGACCTCCAGTTGTACTCCCTTCCACGTCCCCTTCATTTCGTGGGAATCCATCCTTTCTAACATCCCTATCTTTTAACGACATAATTAATACATCATCATTGATTTTGTCATCCCCTGGATCCTCTCTTATTAAATCCACATCATTCCTTTTGTTTCCCCATATTTTGCTTCCAATAAAAGCCCCATCATCACTAACCAAATTTGTTCCATGCATATTAATACTATCCTTTTTAGTTCCACTTGCCTCCGGCACGTCATCCTTTAGAGAGTCAAAACGGGATCCCGATTTACCTCCCCAAGCATTCATTGACGACAACTTCTTCTTTATCTCCGACTGTTTTCTTCCCCGCATTTGCTTTTGTACCACCTGGCACGGTCCATCAACATCCGTGACACCTTCATTATATTCCCTAATATGATTGTTCACAACAACACCCTTAGCATGTCTTGTAACATTTTTTTGGACCACCGCCGACTCTTTAATTTTCTGTGGACATCCATCTTTATAGTGCCCAAACTTCCCACAACTTAGACACAACATATGAAGTCCCTCATATTCTATTTTGTAACTGCATTCTTTGATGGAGAACATTGCAAGAAGTGGCTATGAAATATTAACTTCCATGCAAATTCTAGCATATTTTTCTCGCGCTCGTTGAAGTGTATTTTGTCCACCTTGATCGTTCTCCCAACCAGATCCCCTATCACATGAAGTAGTTTTGGATCATAATACTCAATTGGCAAACCTGATATTCTAACCCAAACTGCCACGCTAACAATGTCATCACTTTCAAAATGAAATTTTGGCGCCCACTTCATCGTAAGATAATGATCGTAGATGAACTATGGCCCATCGGATAGCGCTGCATTCTTATCTTCTTCATGGATAAAAGCTACCAGATAATAATCATGACTCATATCTATTATATTGATAATACCCTTTCACACCCACATTTGCTTCAACCTATTTTCCAAAGCCTTGTACCCTATTCTTCTTCCCAAAAGCTTCACAATGATACCACGCCTCCATGGTCGTTGGATTCTATTCTCTTCATATTTGGACAATATAATTTATGGACAATCATATCCTCCAATTTGGTACTCCGTAACTTTGATTCCATCTAGCATACCTTCAATAACTTCATCCCACTTTTCCCCATCCTCTACCACTGTATCCTCTTTATCTTGCATCATGAAGTTATCCTCGCCCGTGACAATATTCTTGTAAGAGATGTTGGCTATCTTCTACATGTATTGATCCGCCACCAGCCCTTCAATATTCATGGAAGCATCTCCATCTTTTGGTGGCTCCAGAGGTGGCGCCGATGGCGTCACCGAAAAAGTTTCAGACATCCTCAAGAAAACCCTAACAGAGCTTAAGTGTGTTTTTCGATTTTTTATTATTCTGTGTAGATTATTTTTTTAATTAATACTACTCCGACTTGATTTATAAACAAATATTCTCTTTTTAAATTTATTGAATAATGAATGTATATGAGTCTACATAATAGACCAGATACATTCATTATTCAATAAACTTAAAAAGATAATCTTTGCTTATAAATAAGGTCAGAGGGAGTATATCTTTTGGTTAAAAAAACAAAATATCCAAAATTAATTAATTATATAAAATTTAATTAATATTTTTTCATCCAATAATACCCTTTTCTAAAAATTTATTGATCATTTGTAGATTCATATATATTTTCAAAATTTATTTTATATATATATATATATATATATATATATATATATATATATATATATATATATATATATATATATATATATATATATATATATATATATATATTCTTTGATTTTACATTTATTACCTTTGATCTTATCAAATAAATAATGCAATGTTATTTTCTATTTTTCTAAAGTTTTTAGTTTCTTTTTTTTTATACATTTTTTCAATAAAACCTTATAAAAAGTGAAGAAAATGAAAAAAAATCTTAAATTATTTTTATGAAAGTCTAAAGTGTATTATTATTTTTTTAAGAAGTTAATTAAATATTTCTAGAAGGTAAAATAAAATTTCATTCAATATAATGTTAACTGACTTAGTAAGTATCTAATCTCATAATTGATTTAATATATATATATATATATATATATATATATATATATATATATATATATATATATATATATATATATATATATATATATATATATATATATATATATATATATATATATATATATATATATATTGTACTTATCCAATTTAACTCTGTTTATAAAAAATAAATAAATGAAAGTGTAGTTATTAAAATTGAAATAAAACACAATATACAAAACTAAAAATAATAAAAATAGCAGAGAGTTCCGGCGGTCGGATACAAATTGTATTCCCTTAATCTGAAACCCTATTTTGTTGAATTTTGGTGTTATTGTTTTTCAATAATTTAGTTTTCGTTGAAGTCACCACACCAACCATCTCTCTCAAGTATAACCCTTTGCGCGCGACGGAGACTCAACTCTCTCCTCGACCAGAGGGAAAAGAATCATTTTTTTTTATTCTCAGATTTTCATTTTCTTATTTATTTTTCATTCTTCATTATCCTCAATCTCGTGAATCCTCACCAGGTATATATCTTCAATTTTTTATTTTTATTTATTTTTCCCTAATTGTCACTATTGTTATCGTTATCGTTGGCATTATTAGGGTTTTTATTTTTATTTTATTTTTATTTCGATTTCATCTCTTCTAGGGTTTTCATTATGTGCTATGATTTTCATGTGCAGTTGATTCTTCGAGCTGATGCATTCTGCTAGTTCAGGTGGTGATTGTTGTTTTTGTTAATCACAGAGTGAAGTGGATTTTTGAACGATTTGTTTCTGTTTGAAATGGGCTCTTGTGGTGAACCTGCAATTGTTGCTGCTGATGATGTTGGATTGTCTGTAATTGAGCAGCAGCAGCAGCCATTGAACTCGGGGTTTCCGGAGTCGTGTTCGGAGGATCCTTGTAATGTTTTAGACCTTGATGGTATGGATGGTATGGCGGATGTAGGTTGTTCTGGAAGCTTTGTTGATGTTGTTAATAATACTGAGGGGTCTGGTGATGGTTTGAAGAATGAATGTGAGATTGATGATTTATTACAATTGGAGATAGGTGCTGAAGATGCTTGTCAAAATAGTTTGGGGGTTTGTTCTGAGGATATCGATGTTTCTGAATTTATAAGCGATGAATTGAACACGGAAGGAAATTTTCAAGATGAAGGTAAGGTTGACCTGCCAAATGATTTGCAGAAGGATTGTGTTGAACAGGGTGAGCAGAAGGATGAGAAGAGCGTTGTTTTATCATTGGCAGGAGATGATTCGGAAGTTGTGGAAAGCCAGCATGACGGTACTGATTTGATAGCAAGGGCTGTTAGCTGTGTGCTTGGCGTCGGGAATTCTGACGTTTCCCTTGAGTCAGATTTCATGAGAGATTGGCTAGTTGATTGCATCCAGAAAAATGAGCCAGAGGGGCTTATGAGAAATGGGATGGAAGCCAATTCTAGCTGGCAGATATCTTCTTCGTTGGACGTGGAAGAAGTGCCGTCGGGTGCTTTACTTCTAGACACAAAACTAGAAAGCACAAGTGATAAGCCGCACGATCAAAAAGATGGTGTGGATTGTGACAGTGCTTGCGAAGAAAAGATAAGAGCCACTGTTGATAAAGAAATCACTGATGATTCACGTGTACAACCATCACCTGATTTTCATAACAACTTGCAGAATTCACCCGTAGTTGATTCACTATGTCAGCCTGCCTTGTTGGATCCAGGGAGGGAATTGAAGAATGACATATTGCCAATAGAAGATAATATCTGCATATTGAAGGATAGTTCTGCAGATGGAACTGGTAACTCTACCATTCAGAAATCATTTTATCCAGAATCAGGCCAGTCCTCTTCTGTTTTAATCACCAGTAGCTCTCCTAAGGATGTGCCAGATCTTCTTTCCAAGGGTAACGGTGTTTCCATCAAGGATACTTGTCCTGTAGACATTCCTGGACAGACAAAGAATGATGGACAAGAAGCTGTTGAAGTTGATTATATCACCGAGAACTCACCTTCTCAAAGTAACAGTCAAACAACCAAATCTGGTCGTAACACACAAACCAGAAAGGCTTCTAGAAAACCCACAAACAGAGCCCGTGTAACACATCCAAGCGAGGGTATGGAGTTAAATTTAGAGGCTGCTAGGAAGAAAAGAAGTTGTTTATCAAAACCAGCTAGGTCTTCTGCCTGGGGATTGCTGGGGAATGTTGAACAGTTTTTTCAGTATGAAAATGAGCTTGATGTTAGTGAAGCCATGTGCCAGGATGTTGGAAAGGCCAGAAACAACTGTCAAGGTGGGAAAACAACTAAGAATGATACAAGTTCTAGCTCATTAAGCTCAGTTCCTAAGGATAATGTTTCAACTTCAACTACTCGTTTTCGTCTGAAGATCAAGTATGGAAAAGAAAATGATTTACCGGCTTCTGCTTCCTACAAGGGGCCTGATTCAGGTTCTCAGAAAGTAACCAGCAATTCTGCAGATAAACTTTCTGTAGTGTTGGCTTTAAACAGTATAGAATCATTCAGAAATCACCCAGACAAGGATCGCGTGGTTCTAAATGGACACACTGTAACTAGCCAGTCAGAAAATTCTAAAATAACAGAGAAGTCAGAAGGGGATGCAGAGGAACCATGTGAAGCAGTTCCTCCTGAGAGAGTGGTTGAAGCATTAGTTAAGCCAATTAATAATTCAGCCATAGATCCCGGAACATCACCTGATTCTGAAGTTATTGATTCAATTCCTGAAGTCCAGGCTGGAGAAAGACATGAAGATGTACATCTTGATGCGTTAGGTTCTTCTAATGAGTTAAATTCTAATTTGGATGTTACCTTCCGGAAGAAAGGGAAGAAGAAAGACAAGCTTATTGGTTCAGGCAATGGTATCACCGAGGATGGATCGCATGGTCAACCAGGTAATAATGGAGCTATGCGTTCAAAGAATCATAGACATAAGAACTGTAGTGACGTGGTTAGCTCTCTAGAATTGTCTACTTCCACTGAGCTAAGCAATTCTACAAAGAGTAAAGAATTGGCTGCAAAATCATCTCCCCTTTCTGGGGAGACTGTACTTGGAGGTTCCGCCAAGGCTTTGAAAGCTAAAAGTCATGTGACAGTCAAGACAGTTGGCAAAACATCTGGTGGTCATGAATTTACTAAATTCCAGGGTTCCGAGGATTTGCCGTCTTCTACAAGACCTTTGGGTCGTAAACTACCTAGAAGTCTTGAACCTACTAGTAAATTTAGCAAGGAAAAAACCAATGCCTCTGACTTGACAAGCAGGAAAAAAAAGACTACTACTAGACGCAAGGAGAAACAGAAAGAGCCAGATAACAAAAGTGAAGTCAAGGGAAAGGGTCTTTCTCTCAAAGTTACACGTGAAGTGGAAGCTTGCCCTCATCCAGGTAATTTTATATTTCAGATAGCCTGCACCATAATCTGATATTATTTTGGAATTAGCTTTGTTGTTCCTTTAAAAAAAAAAGTTCGATGATGTGTTCCTTGTTTCCTTTTTTACTGTCTAATTGTTGCTTTCTAGTGTTGGTATTTCTTAATCTAACATGTTGCTTGCAAATAAATGTTTCTCGTGTCATGTCAGCAGATGTAGATGGAAATCATAAGTTGGAAGCTGTTGTAAAAATTAATCCCAGTGACAACAGCGTATCAGTCAATGCAGACATCATGCCTGGTTCGGGTTTGGGAGACCAACCTCAGTCACCGCGTAATGCATGGGTGAGTTGTGATGATTGCCACAAGTGGCGGCGTATTCCAGCTCTGCTTGCAGACCGGATTGATGAAACTAACTGCACCTGGTATACAATGTTCCTTTCATATTAGTTATTACCCATTACCAATTTTTTATAATTCTTCAATAGAAGCTGAAGAGAAAGAATATGATATAAACATATATTTTTTATGATACGATTAGTTTAAAAACATTTTATAAACCCATTTTATACCTTATTGGTATTTAATGCTGGACTTGGGGTTTTTCTTAATACACCTCACACTCAACCCTATTGGGCTTTTTGCTTAGATATTAATGGTGGGTGGTTTGATCGATTGACTCCAATACTATATTAGCTTTTATATTAGGCATAACTCATCCTTACAAAATCAACTTGTAAGGTGGGATGCCACTTTTAATAAACTCATTTTAGTGCTTATCTCTATCCAATGTGGGTCTTGGGATTTGTCCCAATACGGGGTTCAATTACAATTCTTAATTATACAGGTCTTGATTGGTATTTGCAGTTAACTTGTTTTTACATATAGAGGTACATAAGGTAAATATTTTACATATTACCAAATTTTAATTTATTAACTTGTCATTGTCATGGATGATTTTCTTTTGAAGGACTTGCAAGGACAGCGGTGATACAGCTTTTGCTGACTGTGCTATTCCTCAAGAAAAATCAAATGCAGAGATTAATGCAGAATTAGGATTATCATATGCATCTGGTGAAGAAGATGTACGAGACGACTCCAAAAATTATAAGGAATTGGAATGTCGACTACCAATGGGTGTGTAATATTAGCTAGAAAGTGTTATTATTATTATTATTATTATTATCATTATTATTATCATTATTATTATTATTATTTTATATTACTATTTTATTTTATATTATTATTTTATTTTATTTTATTTTTAACAGAACTAACATTGAAACTAAACTATTCTAGCCACTTAGAAATGTCATTTAATCTTCCTTGCTGTCTGATACACACTTTGCTTTTTGCATTGCAGTTTCCCAAGGGTCATCTTTCACCCACATTTCCACCAATGAGTTTCTGCACCGCAGGACGAAAACTCAGACTATTGACGAGGTCCTAGATTGTTCTAACTTTTTGTTTGTTACATGTAATCATCATATTATGTTATTGATTGAGTTCAAAATAGGTTTTAGTATACATATGATCATGCTGATGTACTCTCTCCGGACTCAAATATTAGTAATAAAAGCCATTTTTGATCTCAGATCTACTTAAATTCCTTACTTCATAATATTTAATATTATGTCGTTCCAAATATCCTTTAGCTAATGCTCGTAGTTTCAAGAATTCACTTATGTTTTTGATTATACCAATACAATTAGGGGAAGTTAAATTGTTAATTAACATTCTTAATTAGTATGCAATCCATTAATTTGCTTATATATTAGTATATAAGTAGTATGCCCTTAAATGTCAAAACTGGTAAGTTTCATTGCTTCTTAGATGAGCTGATGCTCTTTATTTTTTATTTACTCATGCATTCTTTTTATATTCTTCTCTTCCTTTCTTCCAAGTTTCTCTCCTTTTAACAATAGTTTTAAGTTTCCTCTCTTTTAATAATACAACGAGCATACGCTTTAATATTCCTGAATTCTTTTGGACTCGTGTACAATAGGATAATGGATGTGCATTGCAGAGAATGGAATGGATTATTGGCCCTCCATTATATATGAGGAGGAATTGTATGCTTTGAATAAGTAATTTGATTACTACATATATGGGGCTTTCTTATTTTGCTCACATTAGTTGCCGATAGCTTTAATTTTACATTTGTTTAAGATTTTTATACATACAGTCATGCGGGATATCTCATAAGCTTCAATTGAGCTTTTTGAATTCTCAAATTTGGGCATCAATTTTATATAGATTATTGATTGTACCTCTGAACTTGTAGGTAATGGTTTGCCATTGCAAGCCACCTCCAGAAGGCAAGTTGGGATGTGGGGATGAATGTCTAAACCGGATCCTTAACATTGAATGTGTGCAAGGAACTTGCCCATGTGGGGACCGTTGTTCTAATCAACAGGTTTCTAAACTAAACATTTTCCCTCTAAAATATATATATATCAGGCCTTGCCAAAGAGCATGACTGTGATTTAAATGTTCAATTTTCAGTTCCAAAATCGCAAGTATTCCAGACTGAAGTGGTTTAAATGTGGGAAAAAAGGTTATGGACTGAAGGCACTTGAGCGGGTAGCGGAAGGCCAGTTCATTATTGAATACGTTGGAGAGGTGACTTTGACAATATTATTCTTCCTTTCTGTTATCTCTATACTGATGTAATAATTTTACATGTTATTTATTTTGATGTGCCAAATATTGACTTATAAGGCCGAACCTCATAATCTTATACTCATTGGTCATTTGTGGTTTGGTTATTTACTTTAGCTGAAAATTTAGGGGAAGGGAGAGAATTAACACTATCTTTAACAAAGTCATAGGTAAAAGTCAAGTTATAATTGTATTACTCCACTTTCCTCTTCCTCATTTCTTTCTTTCCTCCTTCAATATTGTTGTTAATCCTCATCCTCTTGAATATTTCTTTTTGGCACTGGAAAAAATTTGACTTCATGTGTTGTTGATCAACTGAATCATATTAGCAATTAGTTGGGAGTTTACTTCACTGGGATTAAGAAGGGATATTATTGCCTATTTTTAAGAGCCAATACAAATTTTGGTTGAATATTGTGGCCAGAGAATATTGTATTGATCCCTAATGCAGTCACAGATATGAAAGGCTTTTGGACTTGGATTCTATACCAATAACACATTTCTATTGAATTTAATTTATTACAAGTATTAACAATAGATATAGCTAAGATGGGTTTGATCTACTTAAAATCAGCATAACCTAATCTAATAGCCTGTGTATCTTGGCTAGGGCCAAAGAATAGCTTATGCTTAACTTTGCGTATTTTTCTTGTAAGGAAAGACCGGGAGGGAGTATTCTTTGCAGATTGATTCATGTTTATTTATTTATGATACATTGTTATGCCTAATAGAGTTAGCGTTTGTCTTGCTCTTCTGCGCAGGGATATCATGCAATAAGTTTATTTATAAACGCGTTGATGATGCATAGCTCGTGCTAATCATTGACATTTGTATTCATAATATCTGATTTATCTTTCAAACAGGTCCTTGACATGCAAGCATATAAGGCACGTCAAAGAGAGTATGCTTTGAAGGGTCATAGACATTTCTATTTTATGACCTTGAACTGCAGTGAGGTATCACTTTATCCTACATCTGCATACTTAACTTGAAACAACTTCATTTTTTTATCTAAGAAATCTTTAATTTGTCACTTTTATTTTTTAATTTACAACTCTTTATTTACAGGTGATAGATGCAAGTGCAAAAGGAAATTTGGGGCGTTTCATTAATCATAGTTGTGATCCTAACTGTCGGACAGAAAAGGTGAGTATATTATTATCTCTAGCTTTTTTGTGTTTGCTAGGAAGGAAAAAATGCCGTATTTGAGAAGCTTAATTCTCTTTGCAGTTTCATTGGAAACTATATTCATGCTATATTAGCGTATAAGTCTGTATGGAATTTTAACATATGCATCGCTGTACTGTGATTACCGACATCATCTTGGGTTCTTTCCTTTCTCATAATGGGCAATATGGATGTATTCTTTTTCAGAATATATCCTTAATGTAGTTTTGTACAGTGACTGGACCATGAAATTCAGAATTCTCTTGTTTACACATCAATTGACATTGATTTACATCTTTTTTCAACAGTGGATGGTGAATGGGGAAATCTGTATTGGATTATTTGCATTGCGGCATATCAAGCAGGTGTGCTTTCAACCTCTGATATTACTTTCATGAATAGTTCTATGTTAATTCCATTAAATTTTGTAGCTTTGTATTTTTGAATTTTTTTGCTGTTGTTTTTAAGTTGTTGAGTCTTTGTATTAGTTATGTCTACTTATTTTCCTGTATGCTTGTCTGTTATGCATCAGGATTATTAATCATGCAGGAAAATTTGAAAATGTTTACTTTCAGACTAGGAGTCCGAAAACTATTAAATTTTGCACCTCTCTACCTGTGAAATAATATGAATGTTTGGTCAGTTGAGCCAAACTTGTTCGACAGAAATGCTTAATTGAATTGAGAATGGCTTTGATCAATGCTTGTTGCACTTTCTCTTTTATGCCAGTAGTTTTGTAAAGTCAAGTTGTTTGAACGTTCCATTCTTACCAGAAATTTCCTATATATTTTATTTCTTACTTGACCTGGCCAATGCTATTTAGCACTCTGATTATGCTTTCTCCTTTACTTTTTTTTTTTTTAATTTGCGAGAGTGAGAGAGATAAGTGCCCGCTTCATGCTTAGATTAACCATATTTGTAGATATATGTAAATTTGTTTCCAATCCATAATCATCTGTGAACATTATTAGGTATGGAACAATTCCTGCAGTTAATGAAATAGATCTACAAGGGTTTTCTTAGCTTATGAATTTGGAATATGTAACTTAGCCGTTAATTCCTTTCTTTTGCTGTAAGCTTGTGCGAGAATTATTCTGTGGCAAGCTGATTTTTTTTTGTCCATCTTCCCCAGGATGAAGAGTTGACGTTTGATTACAACTATGTAAGGGTTTTTGGTGCTGCTGCCAAAAAATGTTATTGTGGCTCACCTCATTGTCGAGGTTATATAGGCGGTGGTGATCCACTTAAAGATGAGCTTATAGTTCAAGGTGATTCAGATGATGAATTTCCAGAACCTTTGATGCTCACTGAAAATGGCGAAGTTGAGGAAAGTACACCTATGCCCAAGTACTATGATAATGTTGATACCGAGTCTTCTAGGCATTTATTAACAGACGTGGATGTATTGGACAAGTCTACAACTGCTATAGATGCAGATGGTTCTCCAGAGAAAGATAGTTCTACGAACCATGCCTCTGCTGTTTCCCTTTTGCACAGTTCAGTTGAATTGGAAGACTCAAAAGGCAGCTTACCATCGTCTGATCGAATAGAAGAAATTTCTCAACAAATGGAGGATACAACAAGCAAACCCATGCCTGTTGTCAGCAAAGTGTTGTCGAATTCTACTGATAGTAGAGAATCCAAGTCTGAAATGGTTGAAGGCGGAACACAATCACAACTTCCTGTGAAAACTCCTCAAAAAAGTGCTTCTGGTAAAAAGGCTAAAGTCAGTGCTAATGCTGCAAATGCCCTTACAACTGAGTTGGCAGCCAATCGATTGTCAGTGTCATCTATCAAACACAAAAAAGTTGTTGAAGGTTCTTCCAATCCACGGTTTGAAGCAGGTTTGTCATCCTTAATTAGTATGGCAACTTGGTTATTTAAGCAGGTTATAATGGATAAACCATTTCCTTAACTGCAGTTCAGGGGAAACTTAATGAGTTGCTGGATGGAAATGGGGGAATAAGCAAAAGAAAAGTAAGTACTTTATTTATTCAGAATCTTGTCAATGCATACCGGTTCTGGTGTGCTTTCTTGCAGTTCATATCTATGTTCTGTAACATAGCAAGAAACTTCTACCTTACTGATGTAGTATTTTAATTTCATGTTTGTTGTATAATCAATTATCAGAAATAGTTTGTCTTTTGTCATATTCCCTTCAATTTTGTTTCTTGATGCCTTATTAGTGGAGGTATTATTGGGCTTGTTATCTGGTCATTTTTATGGTTTCTCAGTTTGCACAATTTGACTCGCCCCACCCCTTTCTTGTCACAGGATGCCACCAAAGGCTACTTGAAACTTTTGCTTCTCACCGTGGCTTCAGGTGATAGAATTAATGGTGAAGCAATTCAGAGGTCATCTCTTCTCCTTTTTCCTCTTAATTAGTTTACTCTTCCTTCATTAAGCATATGTTATAGTTAAACACACTTATTATAGACTTGTTCAATGTTTAAACATAACCGCTAAAAGAAAATAAATCTATTTGTTGCAGCAATCGAGATCTTTCCATGATCCTTGACGCTCTTCTGAAAACAAAATCTAGAGCCGTGCTGAATGATGTAATTAGTAAAAATGGTAATCTATATCTGTTTTGCATTTAATGAAGACTTTCTCCCATATATGAGGAATATGAGATCCATCACACCTTTGGCTGTGTTGTAAATTAACTAATGGATTGGTTTTCAGGTTTACAGATGTTGCATAAGATCTTGAAGCAGTACAGGCAAGACTTTAAAAAAATTCCGATACTTCGAAAGCTTCTTAAGGTACTTAGATAGGAATCTACTCATATTTTTGATCCTAAGGGAGAGTGAGGATTATTTTAAATATTTATTGCTTGATTCAAGTTTTGGGAAGTTAGAGGAGGAGAGGGGAGCAATGTCTCTCCTGGTCCAATTTTAACTCCCCTCTAAAAAGTGGGGAATTTAGAGAGGAGAACCTGCTTAAAATTTTGACTTAATTGTTGTTTTAGTGTGGCTTTTAATATTTGAAAGTTGAAAAATAGTAAATTTACACTTTCCCTCCATTAAAATCTATCCTTTCACCTCGTTGAACCAAACATTACACAAATCCCTCCGCTACACTTTCCCTCCTCTCTCCCCTATTGAACCCAACGAACCCTAGGATTACGTGTGCATCCCATAAATCCCTCTGCTACACTCTCCTTCCATCCTCTCTCCTCCCGTTGAACCAAACAACCCCTAGGACTACGTGTACGTCCTCCATTTCAAATAATTGTGCTGCCCACTGTTGAATCAAAAGTTACACTTTTGTCATGTTTTCTATCCTCACATAAGATTTCATAACAGACATTATTTGTATGGACTCACTTTAAGGTGAGATATAGGGACCAATACTATACTTTTGTTTCATTAATTTTTTAGAGATAAGTGCTCCAAGCAGTGTAGTTATCTTCTAATTTTATAAACCCTTGTGATATGATATGTAGTTTTACATCTAATTGGGTGTGTGCCTTTCCTAATGCCTACTAAATTGGGAAGGTTTGCGGAGTGGTTGGAAACAATATTTATGTTGACACTATCATTGTCTTTCTGAATATAATTTGTACGATGCTGTTTGAAATGGTCACTTAAGCTAGCATGCATTTTGTAACTTAGGTTCAATGCCCATATTTTGATATTTGTGATGTTTATCCATTTCTTCTATCGTTTTAGATATTAGCTAATCTCCTTATTCATTTTAATGTTAAAATATGGTAATATTTGATCATCATCCGATAGCTGGCTGGTTGATCCTAATATTTTTTTTTTGCTTTCCACTCTTTTACCTCTACATGGAGGATTAAGAGATTATAGAGCATGTGCCTAAACAATTTTCTTTTACAGGTCTTAGAGTACCTGGCAGCAGGCAAGGTTTTGACACCGGAACATATCAAGAGTGGCCCTCCTTGTCGTGGAATGGAGAGGTCCGGAAATTTCAAATTTTACCCTTCTCAAATTTATTAAAGCAATTCAAAAAATTGCTGAATCAGTTAACAGTTTTAAATTTGACTTTTTCTCCATAGCCTATTTTGTTTGGGCTATATTATGATTGACACAAACTACATATAAATGTTTTTAAGTGCTTAGAAGCATGACATGTGTTACTTTAGTGTTTCCCATTCCATGATGAGACAATTTCTAATGATTTCTCCCTGCAAATTCATTACACTATTATCTTTGGTGTAACTCCATTGAAAGTATTCTGTTTCTCTGATTTTCTATTCTTTTACTAACTATTGGTTTCATGTTCAGTTTTAGGGAATCAATGCTGTCTCTGACAGAGCACGATGACAAACAGGTATCGCCATGACCACCTATTGTATAATTCCCAAAATATGCTGTTTTTTTTATTGTCGTTTTTTAGTCAATATGTATTAATGGGTAGGGGTTTGAATATTTTCACTCTTGTTTGCACATGCAGGTTCATCAAATTGCTCGAAGCTTTCGAGACAGATGGATTCCAAGACATAGCAGAAAACGTGGCTATATGGACAGGGATGATAATAGGGAATCTCACAGAAATTTCAACAGTAACAGATTTTCAGTAACTCATAATCAAAGGCAAGAGCGATTAAGACCTAAGGAAGCAATTGATTGTGGTCAGCAATCTGTGTCAACTTCAACTTCAGTAGATGCTGGTGCTCAGGAGAGTTGCTCTACACTGTCTTTGGATGGAGTTGAGATCAAAGGGGAGAAAAAACGCAAGCGCAAAAGCCGATGGGATCAACCGGCCGAACCAAATTCATATTCTGAAGCTGTTATTGGCTCTACCAATGAAAGCCATAGCATTAATGAAGAAATTCCACCAGGGTTTTCATGTCCAGTACAGTCATTAAACAGTGCACTGAACTCTGGTGGTCCTGTTTTGCCAAATGCAAGTCATCCTGGATGGGCCTCTAGTTTGGTTACTGGTCAGCCAAAACCGAAATTCAATTCTCGTTTGCCTGTCTCATATGGTATGCCATGGTATGTTGCCCATCAATACGGAACTCCTCATGCTGAAAACAAAGGGTGTTGGGTCACTGCTCCTGGCGTGCCTTTCAACCCATTTCCTCCATTACCCCCATATCCACGGGAAATCAAAGACTGTCAGCCTTCTAATACTAATGGAATGGAAGTTAATCAACCTGCTGAAATTAAGCAACGGGAAACTGATGGTCTGGTTAAGTGTTGCTCAGAATCAGATGATATGACTCCCAGCACAACTGGTGCTAAGTCTGAAGGCACCAACCTTGAACGTGGTGATGATAAACACGACCCCAAGCGATTGAAGGGTGACTCCAATGATTTGGGAAAGGATTACTTTAAACACCAGAAATGGAACAATTCAAAAATACATCGAACATGGTTCAAGAGGAATGCAGGGAAATGTAATGGGAACAACTCTAGTGGTGATGTGTGCAGTGTAGATGTAGGAGATGTATCAAAAGAATCAAAAGTTAATAGTTATTCGGAGGATGCAAACTGTAGAGATGAAACAGGTGGAAAATAATATTTATTAGTATTCACAACAGCAAAAACATTACTATTCACAGGAAAAAAAGAAATTGTTTTTTGTTTTTCTTTTTTCATCTATATATATTAATGTTTGATCAATTCATTTGTTTCTGGATATCTATTATTCAATGAAAACTCATTTGTTCCTGGATCCATTATTCAATGAAAATTTCATTCAATTACAGCATTCCTCCTTCACTCTGTAGGATGCATTGTATAGTTCAAATGAGAATTTTGGTCCATGATGAACTAATTTTGTGATAAAGCTGATAACTATTGACATGGATTATTCTATTTATAATATATTAATGGTTGAGTTAGAAATATGTCTGTCTGTGGAGGTAAGCAAACTTGTTTGAACCATACTACTCCCCACTTTCTGGACTGTACCTAGGGGCTCCTGCTCTTTTGGATACTGATCTCCCCCAGCCTTCAAGAGGTAGGTCTTTCTATGGACTTGCATAATCTCTCAAAAAACGGAAAACCTGTGACTTTCCTTTTGCTCATTGTGACTCTTTGCTACAAATACTTCTGTCTGATTTATCATTTGAATTCAGATCAGTTATCTCTATCTTGTATCAATTCATTTATTATAATAAAGGTAAAATTTGCATGTATCCAAAAGTTATTCCTAAAGATTCAAAATTATAGCTGTGACTGTAATTAGGATGAAATGTTTCAGATTTATTGTGGCAGTTACATTGTTGACATCTTTTTGGATTTTGCCTTCTCAACTCTGATGTCTGGCTGAATTTGATTGCCCAGTTTTAAATGCAAATGAAGGGTGATCTAATTGCTGAGGATGTGAATTACCACGTAGAAAGGCGATAGCATTTTTTGGAGCTTTGAAGTCTTTTTTTGAGCTATGAAGTCTTTTTTTGAGCTATGAAGTCTTTCTTGACTCTAGTGAATCTACATGGTGACACTAAAATTTGGTTTCACTTGCATATAATATACTTTTTTCAATTAATGTTTTTCCTTTTTGAATTTTTGATTTATCATTAACTGGACACTTGTTAATAAGACCTTTTTTTGGGGTCTACACGTTAAATCTGACAGTTGATCTTTCGAGAACCAATTATTTGAGGTGATATTTTTAGTGCATCAGCTACTTTTGAAGTGGCGTATTATATACTCAGTATTAACAATGTGATAAATTCCTCGGGTACATCATTTCAATGAATTCAACTATTAAGATTACGAGTGTTTCAGCACACTATTTTCAAGGGTCACAATAGCGGATAAGAGTGTGAATGGACCATATTTTCAGCTTCCAAAGAACTTGATAATTGATGATTGTTTGCGTATATGTACACAGACTGATTGTTGGATCAGTTTGATATTGTGTAAACAAACTGATATAAAAACAAGGATAGCTTTGTAAAGGCCTCAGTAATAGATAAGTGTTCATTGATTTGTTTTTGCAACCTTCTGTAGTCAATACATACAGGTATTCTATGTTGCAAATCCTGTCACATGATAAGACTTCAAACTTACAAGAGAAATAGACAAAAATTTCATGCATTCATTGTCATGTGAAATTATATCATCATCCTTACTTTCCATTTAATTTTTAGCTTTTAATAGTGTTACACAAACCAAAACTAGGTTCATACATAACAACAGCAATTCTTACAGGAAGGCATTGTTCCAATATCAATATACACATTGCATAGAAATTGCTGATTGATTAAATACACACAAATTTGCCTCTTCTTTTCTTTTTAGAGACAAACCACTTGATTTCCCTCTTATCTCATTCTAGAACAACTGCAAGCTCAGTACCTAACATCACCAAAGGTAAGGGAGAAAGAAAAAGAGACCCCCTTCTATTTCAAAACAAAAAAGAAGATAGATAATGGTTTCACAGAAAGTTTTTTAATGTATTTACTTATTCAACCATATTTTTTTATCAACCACGAGTTTATATACGTGACTAGTACCGCTTAAGCAAACTTCTAATTCGAACAAAGCACCAAGTTTTGAACAATGTTTTGTGCATTCTCCAACCATCAAAATGCTTACCAATCACCTTTTTATAACTAGGCCTCTGCTGAACCAAAATCCAATACTCAGCAATGTTCGGCCTCCCAGTTATGTACTCATTCTCTAAATCCAAGAGTTTCAAACGAGCCAACACCGGAATTAGCATCACGTCTGCCATGGTAAACTCTTCGCCTGCCAAATAAGGTGTTTCACTCAGTTGTCTTTCGGCTTCATCAAGCAGTCTAACCAAATGCTCCTTGCTCCTTCTCAAAACATTAGGGTCTTTCAATTTTTCGTCGGTTTGATACGCTTCTCTTAACTTCCTATGGTAAGCACCTGCTAATTCAGGAGACTCCGACATACGAGCTATCACCACACGCCTTATGAACTTGGAAACATAAACTAGGTGTTTGTCTGGTATATGCGAAAGGGTAAAATATTTAGGATTCCATTCTTGTATCTTCTGCATCCATTCAATCACTTCCTTCCTATTGCTACTAATATCCTCAGACCCTGCGGAGACCACAGCAATTCTTTCTATGTACCTGAAAATCACCAACCCTATGAAACGCCCGTTTCTAACAGAAAAACATTTATAACATATAATCAAATTCAACATTTGTGTTCTTAGAGGCTGTTTGAAGGGAACATACTGAATTATATCAATAGTCTTGTAAATGATGTGAGATCCGTTTTGGAAAACAGGGAGGCTTCCACTGGGATTCATCTGGAAGAGCGTCGAATCCAAGTTCTTACCAGTTACAGGATTGGCATGGAAAGATGTATAATCAATGCCCTTTTCTTCTAATGCAAGTCTCACCTTCTGGCTGTCCAAATCAAACGGATGATGATATAACTGCATTTTACTATCACCACCTACAAAGTTTCTGGTAGATATTGATTCTAAGAGTTATAAGCACCACCAGAAATTGTTCAAAACATCGAGTCTGCAAAAGAATGATCGATATACAAGTTGTCATTAATACTAGAAAAATCAAAGACATTATTACTAAGTAACATTTCAATATATATGTGACCTAACATTAAAAGTAGTCTAAGTTGAGAACTATAATATATATGAAGAATATGAGAACATGGAATAATAAACTATGTATCCAACCCAGAAAATGGATGATTCTATAATTGTAAAGGTACTATTAACCCAATTTAAAAAAAAAAAGATACAGTTAATACTAATTAAAAAAAGGGTTTTGATAAAGGAGGAAGAGAGATATACCCAGAAGCATAGGAGTTGAAAAGGAGGAAGCTTTTTAGGGATTGAAAGTGGAGTTGAAGAGAGTGAGGAAGGAGAAAAGGGTTGAGAGACTAAAAGGAAGAAGGTTGTTTTGATTTGACTAGTTTGCAGAAAACTGTGAAACAAATGGCGACAGAGAGACAGCGAATAAAAGAGGAAATAACCTACGCAACACAACACGATAGTGAGAACGTGTGCTCGACATAGTAACTGTCTCGACTCACGTAATTCATTTTTGGTTTATTTAACCGAAATAATCAAATGGTAATTTTTGAGAGAAAAAAAATAAATAAACCGATCTAGTCAAATTACACATATATTTTAAAGTTATATTGATGATACGGTAAATTAATAAATTTATATTAGATGATAGTATAAAATTATTTTATAATATATATATATATATATATATATATATATATATATATATATATATATATATATATATTACAAAACTAATAAGATATGTTAGAATAATACAAGTCTGAGATCTCTGAGGTATGTGTGCAATAGTCGATCTGATATAAATTTTGCAGTTGAATAAGTGAGCAGATACATGAGTGACTAAAAATAATTCTGAGATACTAAAAAGAATTGATAGATTATGGAATTCTATTTCGACGAGATTCTGAAGGAAAATAAGCAACATTTAATTGTTTTTCAAATGCTGATTGGTGTGGAGATAAGAAAGATCGAAGAAACATAACTGGATATAGCAGGATCCTGTGGTGGCATTCATTGTGTAAGTTAAATATATAGCAGGATCCTATGTTGTATGTCAAACAATATGAATCAGACCGATACTTGAAGAAATGGAGGTTGAAGTGAAGAAACTTCTTGTGTTGCAAATCGACAACAAGTCAACCATAAATCTGGTGAAGAATCCAGTTATACATGGAAGAAGTAAGCATATCGAAGCTAGATTTCACTTCTTGAGAGAAAAAGTAAATCGAGGTGAACTTGAAGTTAGGCATTGGTCAAGTGAAACACAATCGGCCAACATTTTCACCAAAGGATTGAAGATCAACAGATTCCTGAATTTGAGAAAAAAATTAGGAATAATTTAGATTGGCTATTTTTAAAGTGTGTTAGACAACTTGTATTATAGGGGTATGTTGAAATATTTGATATAAGATTAGATATAATCTAAGTTGAGGGTTGGCTAGCCTACTTAATATATAAGTTAGTGTATATAAATAGTCATAGTTTGTATTATTATTTGTACAATTTAATTCATAATAAAATCCTTATTTCTTTTATTCTCTCGTTGTCCCCTCACTAAAAGTGCTTTACGTACTAACAAAGTTAACTTCTATAAAGTATACAAAATAAACCTCTGTATTTTCCTAGGTTTTAGATTTGGGAAATTTAGTTGTAGTTTGGATGCGTTTAAGGTTAAGTTCCAAATCTAATGGCATTTTGGGTTTTTCACTATGAGAAATTTTAAGGGTTCCAAAAATAATCTCCTTGAAGAATTCTCAATATTTTCCCCCAAAAATATCATAAAACCTCAACATTGTTCTTATTGTTCTTATTGTTCTTATTTAGATGGAAACTTCAGGAGCATTTGATTATATGACATGAATCAGACTTTCTCTTTTTCATTTTCATTTCTATAAAAAAACACTACTCAAATGTCCCAAAACCCTACAAACTCACCACGTTTATTTCCATCCAAATCTAATGTAACAACTTACTTCTTTTGTCTCATAAAAGGGTCTTATTCACATATTCACTGTCTCAAAATAATTAAATATATCATACCAATATCATTTATTTCTTTTATTACTATACCCTTATTTATTAGCTTCTAATATATTTGATTGATTCACTAACTATAATCAATAGGATATTGTTCTTGGTCTGAGTGGAAATTCCCCAGATGAATAAAGCCGAACATTATGATTCGAGCTGCAATGCGATAAGGTTTCATTCTTACATATATATATATATATATATATATATATATATATATATAGTGGGTGACAAATCGAGGTTACAATTTTTTGACATGATTCCATTTAAATCTTCTTCTTTGTATACTAACTTGGGGGTTGGAGTGCTAACCTTACAGTTATTCCCCACTACACCTCATAGGAGACCGTAATCCACCGCCGTCTCCACCCAAATTTCTCACTTCTGGTTCTAGAACAGAACATTGGCACCGTATGTAAAATTGACTTTTGATTCTTACGAATTTCAGAAGTATGTGTCAATTGTTCGACTTTTGTAGTTTCTTAAAGATTTTGAAACTTCAATCTCATTTCTCGAAGATTTCAAATCTCCAAAATTCATCTTCAACATATATGGCTAGATGAGGTCAATGATCCATGATCCAACACCTCACGAAACCCTAGATAAGGTTGTCTATAAAAGAATCCCTTGGAAGAAATAAAAAGAGGTTCAGACTCAGAGGAAAACAATTAAGAGAAATTTGTGCGAAAGTAAGCTGAATGAAGATTATCATTTGGCGTGATAGAACCCGTCTCTTGCTGATCGAAGATTGCAAGAAGACAAAAAAGTTACTCTTAGGATTTCATTTTTTCATTATATGTTTAATAATATTTAGATTAGAAACCAGTGTTGATGTATTTACCGAGCTCATCATGAGCTAAACTCTTTTATGATGAGCAATGTGAAGTTAATATGAATTAATCTTTTTGTCCGTTGATGTAATATCAATGTATAATTTTATCATGTATTTTACTATTATGAAATTTGATTCTTTGGTTGATCACCTTAGAAAAAGCTAAAAGCTTGTTAATATGAGGAATCCTATCAAAAAGTGAAACTCGTGACGAATATGATTTAAAATTATAGGATAAGCATATTCACTATAATAACTACTTTACGCATAAAGAGCTACAATCACAGGGGAGATTTGAAAAGAAAACAAATGTGCATTAAAGTTAATTATGAGGCTGAGGAATTTGTCCCCTTGCTTTCTTGCATATGCTTATGACGTTGTAAGGATACACCATAATATCACGTTCTGACCTCATTTAACATGACATATCACATCATACACACACAATAATTAAGTTATATTAATGGATCATTGCCTAACATATACTCCATTAATGATTTCACTTATTCAAACCTAACTTAGTTTTATCATTGTTTACTTAAAAACTAAACTTGTGACAACCATAAATTATTTTATTTTTGCTCAATCTCATTCACAAAAGATAGTTTTGAAAATCAATATAAGTTATTAAACTCCTTATGGGAGCAACATTCTTACTTTTTATCACTTTTTACTGTGGACCGTGTATACTTGCACGTTATATAGTTTTCACCTAATAGAGGTCCGGGTGAAGTTTCACCATGTTGGAATTGTGGAGCATATCCTACGACCGAGGAAAAATGAATATGATCTAGATGTTGTGAAGTATTCATGATGAATTGATCTACATCATTTTGAGGAGGAGTCAATTAATATATTGTATCTTGAGCAACAAAGACTTCCTCACACATTGTAGCAAAAATAATGGTTCTAGAACTGTTCGCAAGCGTTTCTCGCGAACAATCTTGAGCCTTTTACTTAAAGATTACTTGCAAGACTCACTACAAGAGTCATAGACTTTAATGTTGATTTTGATATGGGTTTTGGTAATTCAAATGGATAAGATAGGAAACGGAAGAAAAATAAATAAACAAAGAAAAATTTGCAAGGTAAAAATGATAAACAAAAAACTTGAAGTATATCTCTTGGAATTAAAGGTGGACGCATGCATACATTTTTCAGAAGTGACTCGTTTCTCTCTTGACGCAGATACTTTGAGTGCTTTCTTACAATGTTACAAAATGTGACATTGACATGAATGACAAAACTTGCTTAAATACACAACAAAAGTAATCGCTATCCTACAGGTTCGACGATTATTATATAACCACGTTCAGAGTTTTGTGATAAAACTGCCTTTTGGGCCCTCCCACGTTCTATTGATAACTGTCGATGAAACTGCTTCAATGTTAAATTCTTTCTCATTCGACTTGAACTCCGTCTCTTTCATAGACCTGACTTTAACCCATTATGAATTTTCGTTGTCTCAAATGGACTTTTCGTTGATAATTTGTCGACGCCTCTTGTCTCTCCGTTGGTGATGTCGAAGACACATTGCCCTTGGTGATGACCCTTACCTTAGGTACATTTCCTTAGTCGAAAATCATTGGCTAACAAATTTTCCCCAAAAATGCCAATTTTGATGGAAACTATGTCAACTGAGAATTTTGGCATTTTCCTTATTTTGAATTTTTGACTGCTTGTCTACTCAACTGACGCCATGCATCATGATGACCACTTTCTGTGTCGCTACTCCCGAAGTTATTCCATCTTTTCTCATGATTACTCCTAGTTCCTAGGGTGTGGGATTCTAAAAAAACCCACAAACTCTTCCACTTATGAAGCTCGTGACAATCAAAATTTCACCAGTGAGTGCCACTTGTCCAAAATTGACGGCTTCACACGGTCTATAGATAACCGTTCAAGCTTGTCATCCTCTATTTTTCTTCTTCTTTTCACGAATCTATTCCTGTAGGTTTCTACACACAGAAAACTCTTCGTTCATTTTTTTCTTTTTACTCCTATGACTTCTTTTGCTCCAAATCAACTGAATACTGGTAAAAATCCTATAGCTTTCTCTCCCATAGAAGAAGAAAGTTTACAAGATATTCCTCAGCCACATTTTACTGATGTGTTCAAGGTAGAAAAATGGAAGAAATAAATGCTTATACCTTTCGTAATGGCTGAAAAACTCTTCACATTTCATGGACTGTATCTAGATGCAAGGTCTCATCCTCACAAGGTACAACAATAATCACACTATTTTTTTCCTACTTCAGCATATGCCTACAAAAAACGTCCTCTCGATGTGAAATTCATGAAACCCACTAGGATCTTTTGATCCATGCCTACACCTGGTAATAAGGCCTAATTTGTGTGGCTCAACAAAGTGAGGGAAAATAAAGAAACACAATGGAAGCACGACTATATTTTTGATGGAATCCAACTATCACGGTCCACTCACAAGATAAACCCTAGTATGATTCTTGCTTTGTTCTACTTCTGGGAAGGTTCAACCAATACTTTTCAACTTCCTTATGGGAAGATGACCAACACTCTGTTTGAAATTGCTTCTATTACGGGACTCTCACATTTAGGTGAAACCTTTGAACCTACAATGTCGACTAATTTTGAGTTCGACTTTAATCGACCTATTCTCCACCAACACATCAAAGATAATCATGTTAAAGACAGTACAAACATTGACGATGTAAAGCACATCACATTTCTCAAACATTGGCTCTCATATTATTTGTTCTGTCCAAGCTCTCTGCATATGGCTAAAGGTTACATCAACTTAGCCATCCAAATTCATGAAGATCGAAACATCTCCCCGGGTAAGTTGTTATTGGATTTTTTATACCAATCTCTGGGCCACATATCCCTTAGAATCAGGATTCTCCCTAAAATAGACAAATCCCTCATTCTCTCTAGTCCCTTATGCTTGTTACAACATTGACTCCATGTTACTTTCAAACATCTTATAGGTCACCCCATTTTTAAAGCCCTTATTTTTTCACCTAGAAATCGGTCTATTGAAGGCATTCAACTTGCCTTGACTACCCCTAAAGAGAACTTGAACAAAGTTTACTTCTTTAAATCATGGATCTTCGATTTAGTGAGACTGATGCAAAAAATGGAAATGAGTTTCTCTCCTATTTTTTCTCTATTTTCTCTCAACCCAAAATTGACATCTACACTTAAATAAGTAAGATAAATGGGCTATTCATATTTTGATTTTTCTCCACATAGGAATGGAGCAAAAGCCTAACAAATCTCCCGTCACAGTTATGTAGAGGAAATCATAAAACCAGCTATATCGCAACAAGCTTCAAATCGACCCTCTGTCACGCATGATTCTAATGCCAAAAATTTGTTTAAATGCTCCCATGTCTTTCATGGAAAATGACTCTCCCAACTGCTTCTTTAACCTGTTAATGTAGGAAATACTTTTCCCAATAATAAGTATATCATCAACATATAACAACGAGATAATAAAGTCATCATGAGAATTTTTTAACAAAGGCGCAATGATCTAAAGTATTCTTCTGGTATCCTTGATCACACATAACAACTCAAACTTCTTGTACCATTACCACAAGGAATTGGTGGCGTGGCAAGGACCACGGGCCTGTAGTGAGGGCCACAAGTTTGAAACTCAAAAAATCCATAACTTCGTGCTCGAGTGTTCGTTTGACGTGTCGCTTGAATTTTTGTAAAGCTAAAAATACAGTCTATTCTGTAAAAATGATTTCTAAAATAGTAGTTAAGTATTTCTTGGGATTAGGTTCTTTTCCGTGTTTTTTTGGTTATGTGTATTGGAACAATTATGTGGAATTGGTGATTATAATGCAATGTGTTGTTGCTACTAATTACAACAGGTGTCTGAAAAAGGTAAGGGTATTGATGATGATTGATATCAATGCGTTATGTTGTTGAGTTGCATGGTTGTCTCATGCATTCATATTGTGTCATTGTTGTTGTTGTTGGCTCAAATCCTAGATGGAGTGGATACGAGCGAGGTGAATATGATTATTCCCTGTTGTTGGCTCTAATCCTATATGGAGTGGATTAGTAGTTAGGTGAACCAATTTGTTCACAAAAATAGTGACTCTGATCCTAGATGGAGTGGATTCAATAGTGATCTCAGTACCCCATGCATATAGTCGATGTTGAGTCTCATTGAATGTTTTGTTGTTGAGTTTATGTTGCAATATATGATTATTGACAATTATTAATTCTAATTGTGTTGCGATGATGTGATGGTTGAACTCCATAATGATACTTGATAATTCTTGTATATTTATAATTATAGTGTTCTTTATATTGTTGTAATGTCTCACCCCTTTTGTTTGAATGTTGTCTATACGTGGGCAACATGCAGATAATCAGGAGTAGTCCGAGTTGCAGGATTCAAAGAGGTTGCTCTTCACTTTATTTAGAGTCGACGTTATGCTCTGATTTGTAACACTTGGGTTGGGGATAAACTCTTTAATTGTTTTTCCTGTTTTGGTGATTCCTGATGGAGCGGTTTATGCTCCAGAATGCTTGATTATGATTTACCTTCAGTTTTGAAGTTGTTTTGTTGAATTTGAAATAATTTCCGCTGTTTTAATGAAGTTGTTTTAATTGAGACTATATTATATTTATTCCATAGAGGTGTTATGTATCCATTTGAAGGAGCAATTTTTGATTTAGATGATATAGCATGCTAAATGCGTTGAAAGAGAAAAAGATTACTATGATTTTTAATATTATATTTGGCGGGGAATTTTGTTAGGGGGATTCCGAGGAGGGAGCATTTACTTGGGACACCCTTTTTGTGAGAGACACACCACATAACCACCTAAAATCTTAAGGTGATAGGTGTGTGGGTTCTCTCACTTATATAGTGTTCAATCTCTCCTTTTCTAACCAATGTGGGATTTCTTCCTCACACTTGATTTTCAACACTCCCGCTCAAGTGTGAGTCACAATGCTCCCCCTTATGTGAAAGCTCTCTTCCATATTCACTTGTACCACCGTTGGCACTCTCCAACGGAACACCTTCTATCCACCACCTGCGGGAAGTGTTTCAATAAAAATTAGTCGGTCCCTATCTCAAAACCATAGGCTCATGATACCACTGTTTGGGGGGATTCTAAGGAAGAAGCAATTACTTGGGACACACTTTTTGTGAGAGACATACCCCATATCCACCTAAAACCTTAAGGTGATAGGTGTGTGGGTTCTCTCACTTATATAGTGTTCAATCTTTCCTTTTCTAACCAATGCGGGACTTCTTCCTCACACTTGTTTCTCAACAAATTTAGGGTGTTACAATGTTTGCGGTTAATTTTGAATCAGTTTTGAGGTAAAAATCCAGTCAATCCAAAGATAAATTTACACGAGATTTAGTTCAATTTTATATTATTAATTAAAAAAATCTGATATATATATAAGTCTTCAGAAAATCTGGTAAAACTTGAAGTGAACATAAGTCTTCAGAAAATTAGATGAAATTTGAAGTGAATATAAGTCTTCAGAAAATCTGGTTAAAATTGAAGTGAATACAAGTCTTCGAAAATCATGAAATTTGAAGTGAATATAAGTCTTTAAAATTTGATGAAATTTGAAGTGAATATAAGTCTTCAAAAATCTGATGAAATTTGAAGTGAATATAAGTCTTCAGAAAATTTGATGAAATTTGAAGTGAATATAAGTCTTCAGAAAATCTGATGAAATTTGAAGTGAATATAAGTCTTTAGAAAATCTGATGAAATTTGAAGTTAATATAAGTCTTCAAAAAATCTAGTTAAAATTGAAGTGAATACAAGTCTTCCAAAAATCTGATGAAATTTGAAGTGAATATAAGTTTTCAGAAAGTTTGATGAAATTTGAAGTGAATATAAGTCTTCTGAAAATTTGATGAAATTTGAAGTGAATATAAGTCTTCATAAAATCTGGTGAAACTTGAAGTGAATATAAGTCTTCAGAAAATTAGATGAAATTTGAAGTGAATATAAGTCTTCAAAAATCTGGTTAAAATTGAAGTGAATACAAGTCTTCGAAAAATCTGATGAAATTTGAAGTGAATATAAGTCTTTAAAATCATGAAATTTAAAGTGAATATAAGTCTTCGTAAAATGATGAAATTTGACGTGAATATAAGTCTTCTAAAATCGATGAAATTTGTAGTGAATATAAGTCTCGTAAAATCTGAGAAATTTGATGTGAATATAACTCTTCAGAAAATCTGATGAAATTTGAAGTGAATATAAGTCTTCAGAAAATCTTGTGAAATTTGAAGTGAATATAAGTCTTCAGAAAATTAGATGAAATTTGAAGTGGATATAAGTCTTCATAAAATATGGTTAAAATTGAAGTGAATATAGGTCTTCAGAAAATCTGATGAAATTTGAAGTGAATATAAGTCTTCAGAAAATCTGATGAAATTTGAAGTGAATATAAGTCTTCAGAAAATCTGATGAAATTTGAGGTGAATATAACTCTTCAGAAAATCTGATGAAATTTGAAGTGAATATAAGTCTGTAGAAAATATGATGAAATTTGAAGTGAATACAAGTCTTTAGAAAATTAGATGACATTTGAAGTGAATATAAGTCTTCAAAAAATCTGGTTAAAATTGAAGTGAATACAAGTCTTCAGAAAATCTTATGAAATTTGAAGTGAATATAAGTTTTCAGAAAGTCTGATGAAATTTGAAGTGAATATAAGTCTTCTGAAAATCTGATGAAATTTCAAGTGAATATAAGTCTTCATAAAATCTGGTGAAACTTGAAGTGAATATAAGTCTTCAGAAAATTAGATGAAATTTGAAGTGAATATAAGTCTTCAGAAAATCTGGTTAAAATTGAAGTGAATACATGTCTTCAGAAAATCTGAAGAAATTTGAAGTGAATATAAGTCTTCAGAAAATCTAATGAAATTTAAAGTTAATATAAGTCTTCAAAATCTGATGAAATTTGACCTGAATATAAGTCTTCAGAAAATCTGATGAAATTTGAAGTGAATATAAGTCTTCGTAAAATCGATGAAATTTGAAGTGAATATAACTCTTCGTAAAATTTGATGAAATTGAAGTGAATATAAGTCTTTAAAATCCGTGAAACTTGAAGTGAATATAAGTCTTTAGAAAATTTGAAGTGGATATAAGTCTTCATAAAACTGTTAAAATTGAAGTGAATATAAGTCTTCGTAAAATCGATGAAATTTGAAGTGAATATAAGTCTTCTAAAATCATGAAATTTGAAGTGAATATAAGTCTTCGTAAAATCTGATGAAATTTGAAGTGAATATAAGTCTTCAGAAAATCTGATGAAATTTGAAGTGAATATATGTCTTTAGAAAATCAGATGAAATTTGAAGTTAATATAAGACTTCAGAAAATCTAGTTAAAATTGAAGTGAATACAAGTCTTCAGAAAATCTGATGAAATTTGAAGTGAATATAAGTATTCAGAAAATCTGATGAAATTTGAAGTGAATAAAAGTCTTTTGAAAATCTGCTGAAATTTGAAGTGAATATAAGTCTTCAAAAAATCTGGTTAAAATTGAAGTGAATACAAGTCTTCCGAAAATCTGATGAAATTTGAAGTGAATATAAGTCTTCAAAAAATCTAATGAAATTTGAAGTGAATATACGTTTTCAGAAAACCTGATGAAATTTGAAGTGAATATAAGTATTTTGAAAATCTGATGAAATTTGAAGTGATTATAAGTCTTCAGAAAATCTGGTTAAAATTGAAGTGAATACAAGTCCTCAGAAAATCTATTGAAATTTGAAGTGAATATAAGTCTTCAGTAAATTTGATGAAATTTGAAGTGAATATAAGTCTTCAGATAATCTGATGAAATTTGAAGTGAATATAACTCTTCATAAAATCTGATGAAATTTGAAGTGAATATAAGTCTTCATAAGATCTGGTGAAACTTGAAGTTAATATAAGTCTTCAGAAAATTAGATGAAATTTGAAGTGAATATAAGTCTTCAAAAAATCTGGTTAAAATTGAAGTGAATACAAGTCTTCATAAAATCTGACAAAATTTGAAGTGAATATAAGTCTTCAGAAAATTGATGAAATTTGAAGTGAATATAAGTCTTCAGATTATCTGAAGAAATTTGAAGTGAATATAAGTCTTCGTAAGATCTGGTGAAACTTTAAGTTAATATAAGTCTTCAGAAAATTAGATGAAATTTGAAGTGAATATAAGTCTTCGTAAAAGTAAAATTGAAGTGAATATAAGTCGTAAAACTGATGAAATTTGAAGTGAATATAAGTCTTCATAAAATCCGTGAAACTTGAAGTTAATATAAGTATTCGTAAAATTAGATGAAATTTGAAGTGAATATAAGTCTTTAAAACCGTTAAAATTGAAGTGAATATAAGTCTTCAAAATCATGAAATTTGAAGTGAATATAAGTCTTCATAAGATCCGTGAAACTTAAGTTAATATAAGTATCTAAAATTAGATGAAATTTGAAGTGAATATAAGTCTTTAAAATCGTTAAAATTGAAGTGAATATAAGTCTTCAAAATGATGAAATTTGAAGTGAATATAAGTCTTCGTAAAATGATGAAATTTGAAGTGATATAAGTCTTCGTAAAATCATGAAATTTGAAGTGAATATAAGTCTTCGTAAAATCTGTTAAAATTGAAGTGAATAAGTCTTCGTAAATCTGATGAAATTTGAAGAATATAAGTCTTCGTAAAAACTGTGAATATTGAAGTGAATATAAGTCTTCATAAAATCCATGAAATTGAAGTGAATATAAGTCTTCAAAATCATGAAATTTGAAGTGAATATAAGTCTTCAAAAATCTGTTAAAATTGAAGTGAATAAGTCTTCGTAAAATCATGAAATTGAAGTGAATATAAGTCTTCAAAAATCTAATGAAATTTGAAGTGAATATATAGTAAAATTTGATGAAATTTGAAGTGAATATAAGTATTCTCAATATCTGATGAAATTTGAAGTGAATATAAGTCTTTAAAATCTAAAATTTGAAGTGAATATAAGTCTTCGTAAAATCTAATAAAATTTGAAGTGAATATAAGTCTTCAAAAATCGATGAAATTTGAAGAGAATATAAGTCTCGATAAATCATGAAATTTGAAGTGAATATAACTCTTCGTAAAATCGATGAAATTTGAAGTGAATATAAGTCTTCATAAACTGTGAAATTTAAGTTAATATAAGTCTTCGTAAAATTAGATGAAATTTGAAGTGAATATAAGTCTTCTAAAATCTAATTAAAATTGAAGTGAATTAAGTCTTCGTAAAATCATGAAATTTGAAGTGAATATAAGTCTTCTAAACTCGTGAATATTGAAGTGAATATAAGTCTTCATAAAACTGATGAAATTTGAAGTGAATATAAGTCTCTAAAAATCATGAAATTTGAAGTGAATATAAGTCTTCAGAAAATCTGGTGAAATTTGAAGTGAATATAAGTATTCAGAAAATCTGATGAAATTTGAAGGGAATATAAGTCTTCAGAGAATCTGGTTAAAATTGAAGTGAATTCAAGTCTTCAGAAAATTTGATGAAATTTGAAGTGAATATAAGTCTTCAGAAAATCTGATGAATATTGAAGTGAATATAAGTCTTCATAAAATCTGATGAAATTTGAAGTGAATATACGTTTTCAGAAAACCTGATGAAATTTGAAGTGAATATAAGTATTTTGAAAATCTGATGAAATTTGAAGTGAATATAAGTCTTCAGAAAATCTTGTTACAATTGAAGTGAATACAAGTCCTCAGAAAATCTATTGAAATTTGAAGTGAATATAAGTCTTCAGTAAATTTGATGAAATTAGAAGTGAATATAAGTCTTCAGATGATCTGATGAAATTTGAAGTGAATATAACTCTTCATAAAATCTGATGAAATTTGAAGTGAATATAAGTCTTCATAAGATCTGGTGAAACTTGAAGTTAATATAAGTCTTCAGAAAATTAGATGAAATTTGAAGTGAATATAAGTCTTCAGAAAATCTGGTTAAAATTGAAGTGAATACAAGTCTTCAGAAAATCTGATAAAGTTTGAAGTGAACATAAGTCTTCAGAAAATTGATGAAATTTGAAGTGAATATAAGTCTTCAGATTATCTGAAGAAATTTGAAGTGAATATAAGTCTTCAGAAAATCTGAAAAAATTTGAAGTGAATATAAGTCTTCATAAGATCTGGTGAAACTTGAAGTTAATATAAGTCTTCAGAATATTAGATGAAATTTGAAGTGAATATAAGTCTTCGAAAATCTGGTTCAAATTGAAGTGAATACAAGTCTTCGTAAAATATGATGAAATTGAAGTGAATATAAGTCTTCTAAAATCATGAAATTGAAGTGAATATAAGTCTTCGTAAAATTTGATGAAATTTGAAGTGAATATAAGTCTTCATAAATCTGTTAAAATTGAAGTGAATATAAGTCTCGTAAAACTGATGAAATTTGAAGTGAATATAAGTCTTCAGAAAATCAGATGAATATTGAAGTGAATATAAGTCTTCATAAAATCTGATGAAATTTGAAGTGAATATAAGTCTTCTGAAAATCTGATGAAATTTGAAGTGAATATAAGTCTTCAAAAAATCTGGTTAAAATTGAAATGAATACAAGTCTTCATAAAATCTGATGAAATTTGAAGTGAGTATAAGTCTTCAAAAAATCTAATGAAATTTGAAGTGAATATACGTTTTCAGAAAATTTGATGAAATTTGAAGTGAATATAAGTATTCTGAATATCTGATGAAATTTGAGGTGAATATAAGTCTTTAGAAAATCTGGTTAAAATTGAAGTGAATACGAGTCTTCAGAAAATCTGATAATATTTGAAGTGAATATAAGTCTTCAGAAAATCTGATGAAATTTGAAGAGAATATAAGTCTTCAGATAATCTGATGAAATTTGTAGTGAATATAACTCTTCAGAAAATCATGAAATTTGAAGTGAATATAAGTCTTCATAAAACTGTGAAACTTGAAGTTAATATAAGTCTTCGTAAAATTAGATGAAATTTGAAGTGAATATATGTCTTTAAAAGTGAATAAGTTCTAAAACTGATGAAATTTGAAGTGAATATAAGTCTCTCGTAAAATCCGTGAAATTTGAAGTGAATATAAGTCTTCGTAAAATCATGAAATTTGAAGGAATATAAGTCTTCAGAAAATCTGAAAATTGAAGTGAATTAAGTCTCTAAAATTTGATGAAATTTGAAGTGAATATAAGTCTTCGTAAAATCATGAATATTGAAGTGAATATAAGTCTTCAAAACTGATGAAATTTGAAGTGAATATAAGCTTCGTAAACCTCGATGAAATTTGAAGTGAATATAAGTATTTTGAAAATCTGATGAAATTTGAAGTGAATATAAGTCTTCTAAAATCTTGTTAAATTGAAGTGAATATAAGTCCGTAAAATCTATGAAATTTGAAGTGAATACAAGTCTTCAGAAAATTTGATGAAATTTGAAGTGAATATAAGTCTTCAGAAAATCTGATGAAATTTGAAGTGAATATAAGTCTTCATAAAATCTGATGAAATTTGAAGTGAATATAAGTCTTCATAAAATCCGGTGAAACTTGAAGAATATAAGTCTTCAGAAAATTAGATGAAATTTGAAGTGAATATAAGTCTTCGTAAAATCTGTTAAAATTGAAGTGAATATAAGTCTTCTAAAACTGATAAATTTGAAGTGAATATAAGTCTTCGAAAATTGATGAAATTTGAAGTGAATATAAGTCTTCAGATTATCTGAAGAAATTTGAAGTGAATATAAGTCTTCGTAAAATCAAAATTTGAAGTGAATATAAGTCTTCATAAAATCCGTGAAACTGAAGTGAATATAAGTCTTCGTATTAGATGAAATTTGAAGTGAATATAAGTCTTCTAAAACTGGTTGAAATTGAAGTGAATATAAGTCTTCGTAAAATATTATGAAATTTGAAGTGAATATAAGTCTCGTAAAATGATGAAATTTGAAGTGAATATAAGTCTCTAAAATTTGATGAAATTTGAAGTGAATATAAGTCTTCATAAAACTGTTAAAATTGAAGTGAATATAAGTCTTCGTAAAAATGATGAAATTTGAAGTGAATATAAGTCTTCGTAAAATCATGAATATTGAAGTGAATATAAGTCTTAAAACTGATGAAATTTGAAGTGAATATAAGTCTTCCAAAATCGATGAAATTTGAAGTGAATATAAGTCTCAAAAAATCGTTAAAATTGAAATGAATATAAGTCTTCATAAAACTGATGAAATTTGAAGTGAATATAAGTCTTCAAAAATCTAATGAAATTTGAAGTGAATATAAGTCGTAAAATTTGATGAAATTTGAAGTGAATATAAGTCTTCCTAAAATCCGATGAAATTTGAAGTGAATATAAGTCTTTAGAAAATCGTTAAAATTGAAGTGAATATAAGTCTTCGTAAACTGATAAATTTGAAGTGAATATAAGTCTTCGTAAAACTGATGAAATTTGAAGTGAATATAAGTCTTCGAAAATCAATGAAATTTGAAGTGAATATAAGTCTTCTAAAATGATGAAATTTGAAGTGAATATAAGTCTTCATAAAATCCGTGAAATTGAAGTGAATATAAGTCTTCGAAAATTAGATGAAATTGAAGTGAATATAAGTCTTCGTAGTGAATACAAGTCTTCGTAAAATCTGAAATTTGAAGTGAATATAAGTCTTCTAAAATCTGTGAAATTTGAAGTGAATATAATTCGTAAAATCTGATGAAATTTGAATGAATATAAGTCTTCAGAGAATCGTTAAAATTGAAGTGAATATAAGTCTCGTAAAATTTGATGAAATTTGAAGTGAATATAAGTCTCGTAAATTTATGAATATTGAAGTGAATATAAGTCTCAAAATCTGATGAAATTTGAAGTGAATATTCGTAAAACCTGATGAAATTGAAGTGAATATAAGTCTTTTGAAAATCATGAAATTTGAAGTGAATATAAGTCTTCTAAAATCTTGTTAAATTGAAGTGAATATAAGTCCTCGTAAAATCTATTGAAATTTGAAGTGAATATAAGTCTTCAAAAATTTGATGAAATTTGAAGTGAATATAAGTCTTCGAAAATCCGATGAAATTTGAAGTGAATATAAGTCTTCATAAAATCATGAAATTTGAAGTGAATATAAGTCTTCATAAGATCCGTGAAACTGAAGTTAATATAAGTCGTAAAATTAGATGAAATTGAAGTGAATATAAGTCTCGTAAAACTGTTAAAATTGAAGTGAATATAAGTCTCGTAAAACTGATAAATTTGAAGTGAATATAAGTCTTTAAAATTGATGAAATTAAGTGAATATAAGTCTTCGATTATCTCAAGAAATTTGAAGTGAATATAAGTCTTCGTAAAATCAAAAATTTGAAGTGAATATAAGTCTCATAAAATCCGTGAAACTTGAAGTTAATATAAGTCTTCTAAAATTAGATGAAATTTGAAGTGAATATAAGTCTCGTAAACTGTTAAAATTGAAGTGAATATAAGTCTTCTAAAATATGATGAAATTTGAAGTGAATATAAGTCTTCGTAAAATCGATGAAATTTGAAGTGAATATAAGTCTTAAAATTTGATGAAATTTGAAGTGAATATAAGTCTTCATAAAACTGAAATTTGAATATAAGTTCTTAAAATATGATGAAATTAAGTGAATATAAGTCTTCGTAAAACTCATGAATATTGAAGTGAATATAAGTCTTCATAAAACTATGAAATTTGAAGTGAATATAAGTCTTCTAAAATGATGAAATTGAAGTGAATATAAGTCTTCAAAAATCGTTAAAATTGAAGTGAATATAAGTCTTTAGAAAATCGATGAAATTTGGTGAATATAAGTCTTCAAAATCTAATGAAATTTGAAGTGAAATAAGTCAAAAATTTGATGAAATTTAAGTGAATATAAGTCTTCAAAATCTGATGAAATTTGAAGTGAATATAAGTCTTTAGAAAACTGTTAAAATTGAAGTGAATATAGTCTCGTAAAATCTAAATTTGAAGTGAATATAAGTCTTCGTAAAATCATGAAATTTGAAGTGAATATAAGTCTCGTAAATCTGATGAAATTTGAAGTGAATATAAGTCTTCGTAAAATCTGATGAAATTGAAGTGAATATAAGTCTTCATAAAATCTTGTGAAACTTGAAGTGAATATAAGTCTTCGTAAAATTAGATGAAATTGAAGTGAATATAAGTCTTCGTAAAGTGAATATAAGTCTTCGTAAAACTGATGAAATTTGAAGTGAATATAAGTCTTAAAATCTGTGAAATTGAAGTAAATATAAGTCTTCGTAAAATCTGATGAAATTTGAAGTGAATATAAGTCTTCAAAATCTCGTAAAATTGAAGTGAATATAAGTCTTCGTAAAATTTGATGAAATTTGAAGTGAATATAAGTCTTAGAAAATCTGATAAATATTGAAGTGAATATAAGTCTTCAAAAACTGATGAAATTTGAAGTGAATATATCTTCTGAAATCTGATGAAATTTGAATGAATATAAGTATTTTGAAAACTGATGAAATTTGAAGTGAATATAAGTCTTCGTAAAATCTTGTGAAATTGAAGTGAATATAAGTCCTCGTAAAATCTATTGAAATTTGAAGTGTCTTCAAAATTTGATGAAATTTGGTGAATATAAGTCTTCGAAAATCTGATGAAATTTGAAGTGAATATAAGTCTTCATAAAATCAATGAAATTTGAAGTGAATATAAGTCTTCATAAAATCCGTGAAACTTGAAGTGAATATAAGTCTTCAAAATTAGATGAAATTTGAAGTGAATATAAGTCTCGTAAAACTGTTAAAATGAAGTGAATATAAGTCTTCGTAAAATCTGATGAAATTTAATGAATATAAGTCTTAAAATTGATGAAATTTGAAGTGAATATAAGTCTCGAAAATCTGATGAAATTTGAAGTGAATATAAGTCTCTAAAATCTGAAAATTTGAAGTGAATATAAGTCTTCATAAAATCCGTGAAATTTGAAGTGAATATAAGTCTTCGAAAATTAGATGAAATGAAGTGAATATAAGTCTTCGTAAAATCAAAATTGAAGTGAATATAAGTCTCGAAATATGATGAAATTTGAAGTGAATATAAGTCTTCGTAAAATCGATGAAATTTGAAGTGAATATAAGTCTCTAAAATTTGATGAAATTTGAAGTGAATATAAGTCTTAAAATCAATTAAAATTGAAGTGAATATAAGTCTTCGTAAAATCTGATGAAATTTGAAGTGAATATAAGTCTTTAAAATCTGATGAAATTGAAGTGAATATAAGTCTTCAAAAACTGATGAAATTTGAAGTGAATATAAGTCTTCAAAATCTAATGAAATTGAAGTGAATATAAGTCTTCAAAAATCGTGAAATTGAAGTGAATATAAGTCTTCGTAAAACTGATGAAATTTGAAGTGAATATAAGTCTTCAAAAATCTAATGAAATGAAGTGAATATATCTTTTAAAATTTGATGAAATTTGAAGTGAATATAAGTCTTAAAAATTAGATGAAATTTGAAGTGAATATAAGTCTTAGAAAATCCGTGAAAATGAAGTGAATATAAGTCTTCGTAAAATCCGAATAAATTTGAAGTGAATATAAGTCTCGTAAAATCATGAAATTTGAAGTGAATATAAGTCTTCGAAAATCTGATGAAATTTGAAGTGAATATAAGTCTTCGTAAAATTTGATGAAATTTGAAGTGAATATAAGTCTTCGTAAAATCTGATGAAATTTGAAGTGAATATAAGTCTTAGAAAATCGATGAAATTTGAAGTGAATATAAGTCTTCAAAAATCTAGTGAAATTGAAGTGAATATAAGTCTTCAAAAATCATGAAATTTGAAGTGAATATAAGTTGTAAAATTGATGAAATTTGAAGTGAATATAAGTCTTCGAAAATTTGATGAAATTTGAAGTGAATATAAGTCTTCAAAACTGTGAAATTGAAGTGAATATAAGTCTTCGTAAAATTAGATGAAATTTGAAGTGAATATAAGTCTTCGTAAAACAGAAATTGAAGTGAATATAAGTCTCGTAAAATCATGAAATTGAAGTGAATATAAGTCTTCTAAAATTTGATGAAATTTGAAGTGAATATAAGTCTTCTAAAATCATGAAATTTGAAGTGAATATAAGTCTTCTAAAATCCATGAAATTTGAAGTGAATATAAGTCTCGTAAAATCTGAAATTTGAAGTGAATATAAGTCTTCGTAAAAACTGATGAAATTTGAAGTGAATATAAGTCTTCGTAAATCTTGTGAAATTGAAGTGAATATAAGTCTCAAAATTAGATGAAATTTGAAGTGAATATAAGTCTTCAAAATATGGTGAAAATTGAAGTGAATATAAGTCTTCGTAAAATCATGAAATTTGAAGTGAATATAAGTCTTCAAAAATGATGAAATTTGAAGTGAATATAAGTCTTCGTAAAACTGATGAAATTTGAAGTGAATATAACCTCGTGAAAATCATGAAATTAATGAATATAAGTCTCAGAAAATATGATGAAATTTGAAGTGAATATAAGTCTTTAGAAAATTAGATGAAATTTGAAGTGAATATAAGTCTTCGTAAAATCTGTTAAAATGAAGTGAATATAAGTCTCTAAAATCTGTGAAATTGAAGTGAATATAAGTTTAAAATCTGATGAAATTTGAAGTGAATATAAGTCTTCAAAATCATGAAATTTAAGTGAATATAAGTCTTCATAAAATCCGTGAAATTTGAAGTGAATATAAGTCTTTAAAATTAGATGAAATTGAAGTGAATATAAGTCTTCGTAAAATCGTTAAAATTGAAGTGAATATAAGTCTTCGTAAAATCATGAAATTTGAAGTGAATATAAGTCTTCGTAAAATCTAATGAAATTTGAAGTGAATATAAGTCTTCATAAAATCCGTGAAATTGAAGTGAATATAAGTCTTCTAAAATCATGAAATTTGAAGTGAATATAAGTCTTAAAATCTGATGAAATTTGAAGTGAATATAAGTCTTCGAAAATTTGATGAAATTTGAAGTGAATATAAGTCTCGTAAATCGTGAAATGAAGTGAATATAAGTCTTTAGAAAATTTGAAGTGAATATAAGTCTTCATAAAATATGGTTAAAATTGAAGTGAATATAAGTTCTAAAATCTGATGAAATTGAAGTGAATATAAGTCTTCAAAAATCTGATGAAATTTGAAGTGAATAAGTCTCGTAAAACTGATGAAATTTGAAGTGAATATAAGTCTTCGTAAAATCATGAAATTTGAAGTGAATATAAGTCTTTAGAAAATCGATGAAATTTGAAGTGAATATAAGTCTTCAAAATCTAGTTAAAATTGAAGTGAATATAAGTCTTAAAATCTGATGAAATTTGAAGTGAATATAAGTCTTCGTAAAATCATGAAATTTGAAGTGAATATAAGTCTTTGAAATCATGAAATTGAAGTGAATATAAGTCTTCAAAAATCGTTAAAATTGAAGTGAATATAAGTCCCAAAACTGATGAAATTTAAGTGAATATAAGTCTTCAAAATCTAATGAAATTTGAAGTGAATATAAGTCTTCGTAAAACTGATGAAATTTGAAGTGAATATAAGTATTTTGAAAATCATGAAATTGAAGTGAATATAAGTCTTCGTAAAATCGTGAAATTGAAGTGAATATAAGTCTTCGTAAAAATCTATGAAATTTGAAGTGAATATAAGTCTTCGTAAATTTGATGAAATTTGAAGTGAATATAAGTCTTCGAAAACTGATGAAAATTGAAGTGAATATAAGTCTTCAAAAATCATGAAATTTGAAGTGAATATAAGTCTTCATAAAATCCGTGAAATTGAAGTGAATATAAGTCTTCGTAAAATTAGATGAAATTTGAAGTGAATATAAGTTCAAAAATCTGATAAAATTGAAGTGAATATAAGTCTCATAAAATCGATGAAATTTGAAGTGAATATAAGTCTTCGTAAAATTGATGAAATTTGAAGTGAATATAAGTCTTCGAAAATCAAGAAATTGAAGTGAATATAAGTCTCGTAAAATCCGTGAAATTTAAGTGAATATAAGTCTTCAAAATTAGATGAAATTTGAAGTGAATATAAGTCTTCGTAAAACTGTGAAATTGAAGTGAATATAAGTCTTCGTAAAATCATGAAATTTGAAGTGAATATAAGTCTTCATAAAATCCGTGAAATTTGTGAATATAAGTCTTCGTAAAATTAGATGAAATTGAAGTGAATATAAGTCTTCGTAAAATCCGTTAAAATTGAAGTGAATATAAGTCTTCGTAAAATGATGAAATTGAAGTGAATATAAGTCTTCATAAAATCCGTGAAATTTGAAGTGAATATAAGTCTTCGTAAAATTAGATGAAATTTGAAGTGAATATAAGTCTTCGTAAAATCTGTAAAATTGAAGTGAATATAAGTCTTCGTAAAACTGATGAAATTTGAAGTGAATATAAGTCTCGTAAAATCTGATGAAATTTGAAGTGAATATAAGTCTTCAAAACCGATGAAATTGAAGTGAATATAAGTCTCGTAAAATCGTGAAAATTGAAGTGAATATAAGTCTTCGTAAAACTGATGAAATTTGAAGAATATAAGTCTTCGTAAACCGTGAAATTGAAGTGAATATAAGTCTTCGTAAAATTTGATGAAATTGAAGTGAATATAAGTCTTCGAAAACTGATGAAATTTGAAGTGAATATAAGTCTTCAAAAAATCGTTAAAATTGAAGTGAATATAAGTCTCGTAAAATCTGATGAAATTTGAAGTGAATATAAGTCTTCAGAAAATCTAATGAAATTTGAAGTGAATATAAGTCTTCAGAAAATTTGATGAAATTTGAAGTGAATATAAGTCTTCATCTCATGAAATTTGAAGTGAATATAAGTCTCGTAAAACCGTTGAAATTGAAGTGAATATAAGTCTTAGAAAATCTAATGAAATTTGAAGAATATAAGTCTCTAAAATCTGATGAAATTTGAAGTGAATATGTCTTCGAAAACTATGAAATTTGAAGTGAATATAAGTCTTCGTAAAACTGATGAAATTTGAAGTGAATATAAGTCTTCATAAAATCCGTGAAATTTGTGAATATAAGTCTTTAAAATTAGATGAAATTTGAAGTGAATATAAGTCTTCGTAAAATCTAATTAAAATTGAAGTGAATTAAGTCTCGAAACTGATGAAATTTGAAGTGAATATAAGTCTTCGTAAAATCGTGAATATTGAAGTGAATATAAGTCTCAAACTGATGAAATTTGAAGTGAATATAAGTCTTCTAAAAACATGAAATTTGAAGTGAATATAAGTCGTAAAATCCGTGAAATTTGAAGTGAATATAAGTCTCGTAAAATCTGATGAAATTTGAATATAAGTCTCGAAAATCAAGAAATGAATGAATATAAGTCTTTAAATTTGATGAAATTGAAGTGAATATAAGTCTTCAAATCGGTGAATTGAAGTGAATATAAGTCTTCATAAAATCATGAAATTTGAAGTGAATATAAGTCTTTCGTAAAACCGATGAAATTTGAAGTGAATATAAGTCTTTTGAAAATGATGAAATTGAAGTGAATATAAGTCTTCGTAAAATCTTGTGAAATGAAGTGAATATAAGTCCTCGTAAAATCTATTGAAATTTGAAGTGAATATAAGTCTTCGTAAAATTGATGAAATTTGAAGTGAATATAAGTCTTCGAAAATCCGATGAAATTTGAAGTGAATATAAGTCTTCAAAAACTGATGAAATTTGAAGTGAATATAAGTCTTCATAAAATCCGTGAAATTGGTGAATATGTCTTCGAAAATTAGATGAAATTTGAAGTGAATATAAGTCTCGAAACCGTGAAAATTGAAGTGAATATAAGTCTTCTAAAATCGATGAAATTTGAAGTGAATATAAGTCGTAAAATTGATGAAATTTGAAGTGAATATAAGTCTTCGAAAATCCATGAAATTTGAAGTGAATATAAGTCTCGTAAAATCAAAAATTTGAAGTGAATATAAGTCTTCATAAATCTGATGAAACTTGAAGTGAATATAAGTCTTCAAAATTAGATGAAATTGAAGTGAATATAAGTCTTCGTAAAACTGTGAAATTGAAGTGAATATAAGTCTTCGTAAAATATGATGAAATTGAAGTGAATATAAGTCTTCTAAAATCTGATGAAATTTGAAGTGAATATAAGTCTTTAAAATTTGATGAAATTTGAAGTGAATATAAGTCTTCATAAAATCGTTAAAATTGAAGTGAATATAAGTCTTCGAAAATCTATGAAATTTGAAGTGAATATAAGTCTTCGAAAATCTGATGAATAAGTGAATATAAGTCTTCATAAATCTGATGAAATTGAAGTGAATATAAGTCTTCAAAAATCATGAAATTGAAGTGAATATAAGTCTTCAAAAATCTCGTTAAAATTGAAATGAATATAAGTCTTCATAAAATCTGATGAAATTTGAAGTGAATATAAGTCTTCAAAAATCTAATGAAATTTGAAGTGAATATAAGTCTTCAGAAAATTTGATGAAATTTGAAGTGAATATAAGTCTTCTGAAAATCTGATGAAATTTGAAGTGAATATAAGTCTTTAGAAAATCTGGTTAAAATTGAAGTGAATACGAGTCTCTCGTAAAATCTGATAATTTGAAGTGAATATAAGTCTCGTAAAATCATGAAATTTGAAGTGAATATAAGTCTTCGAAAACTGATGAAATTTGAAGTGAATATAAGTCTCTCGTAAAATCGATGAAATTTGAAGTGAATATAAGTCTCATAAAATCTTGTGAAACTTGAAGTGAATATAGTTCTAAAATTAGATGAAATTGAAGTGAATATAAGTCTTCGTAAAGTGAATATAAGTCTCGTAAAATCTGATGAAATTTGAAGTGAATATAAGTCTTCGTAAAATCGTGAAATTTGAAGTGAATATAAGTCTTCGTAAAACTGATGAAATTGAAGGAATATAAGTCTTCGTAAAATCGTTAAAATGAAGTGAATATAAGTCTTCTAAAAATTTGATGAAATTTGAAGTGAATATAAGTCGTAAAAATCATGAATTTGAAGTGAATATAAGTCTTCATAAAATCATGAAATTTGAAGTGAATATAAGTTTCGTAAAACATGAAATTGAATGAATATAAGTCTTGAAAACTGATGAAATTTATGAATATAAGTCTTCGTAAAATCTTGTTAAATTGGTGAATATAAGTCTCGAAATCTATGAAATTTGAAGTGAATATAAGTCTTCAAAATTTGATGAAATTTGAAGTGAATATAAGTCTCGAAAATCCGATGAAATTGAAGTGAATAAGTCTTCGTAAAACTGGATGAAATTGAAGTGAATATAAGTCTTAAAATCCGTGAAATTGAAGTGAATATAAGTCTTCAGAAAATTAGATGAAATTGAAGTGAATATAAGTCTTCGAAAATCTGTTAAAATTGAAGTGAATATAAGTCTCGTAAAATCTGATGAAATTTGAAGTGAATATGTCTCGTAAAATTGATGAAATTTGGTGAATATAAGTCTCTAAAATCTCATGAAATGAAGTGAATATAAGTCTCTAAAAATCTGAAAATTTGAAGTGAATATAAGTCTTCAAAATCCGTGAAACTTGAAGTGAATATGTTCTAAAATTAGATGAAATTAAGTGAATATAAGTCTCTAAAATCAGAAAATTGAAGTGAATATAAGTCTCTAAAATATGATGAAATTGAAGTGAATATAAGTCTCTAAAACTTATGAAATTTGAAGTGAATATAAGTCTCGTAAAATTTGATGAAATTTGGAATATAAGTCTCATAAACCGTTAAAATTGAAGTGAATATAAGTCTTCGTAAACTGATGAAATTTGATGATATAAGTCTCCTAAAACTGATGAAATTTGAAGTGAATATAAGTCTCAAAAACTGATGAAATTTGAAGTGAATATGTTCAAACTGGATGAAATGAAGTGAATATAAGTCTCAAAAAACTGATAAATGAAGTGAATATAAGTCTTCGTAAAAATCATGAAATTTGAAGTGAATATAAGTCTCAAAAATCTATGAAATTTGAAGTGAATATAAGCCGTAAAATTTGATGAAATTTGAAGTGAATATAAGTCTTCAAAATCCGATGAAATTTGAAGTGAATATAAGTCTTAGAAAATCGTGAAATTGAAGTGAATATAAGTCTTCGTAAAACCGATAAATTCGTAATATAAGTCTTCGTAAAACTGATGAAATTTGAAGTGAATATAAGTCTCGTGAAAATCCGATGAAACAGTGAATATAAGTCTCTAAAATCGATGAAATTTGAAGTGAATATAAGTCTTCGTAAAATCCGTGAAATTTGAAGTGAATATAAGTCTTCGTAAATTAGATGAAATTGGGTGAATATAAGTCTCGAAGTGAATATAAGTCTTCAGAAAATTTGATGAAATTTGAAGTGAATATAAGTCTCTCAAAACCGTGAAATTTGAAGTGAATATAAGTCTTCGTAAAACTGATGAAATTGAAGTGAATATAAGTCTTCAAAACTGATAAAATTGAGTGAATATAAGTCTTCGTAAAATCGATGAAATTTGAAGTGAATATAAGTCTCGTAAAATCATGAAATTGAAGTGAATATAAGTCTCATAAACTGAATGAAATTCATGAATATATCGCTGTGAAAACTAAGTGAAATTTGAAGTGAATATAATTTTGAAAATCATGAAATTGAAGTGAATATAAGTCTTCGTAAAATCTTGTTAAATTGAAGTGAATATAAGTCTTCAGAAAATCTTATGAAATTTGAAGTGAATATAGTCTCAAAATTTGATGAAATTTGAAGTGAATATAAGTCTTTAAAAATCCGATGAAATTTGAAGTGAATATAACTTCATAAAAATCATGAAATTTGAAGTGAATATAAGTCTTCGTAAAATCCGTGAAATTTGAAGTGAATATAAGTCTTCAGAAAATTAGATGAAATTTGAAGTGAATATAAGTCTTCAGAAAATCCGATGAAAATTGAAGTGAATATAAGTCTTCGTAAAATCTAAAATTTGGTGAATATAAGTCTTCGAAATTGATGAAACAAGTGAATATAAGTCTTCGAAAATCCATGAAATTTGAAGTGAATATAAGTCTTCAGAAAATCTTGAAAAATTTGAAGTGAATATAAGTCTTCAAAATCCGATGAAATTTGAAGTGAATATAAGTCTCTAAAATTAGATGAAATTAGTGAATATAAGTCTTCGTAAAATCAAGTTAAAATTTGATTTGAATATAAGTCTTCGTAAAATATGATGAAATTTGAAGTGAATATAAGTCTTCTAAAATTTGATGAATTTGAAGTGAATATAAGTCTCAAAAATCATGAAATTGAAGTGAATATAAGTCTTCTCGAAAATCATGAAATTGAAGTGAATATAAGTCTTCAAAACCGTGAAACCAAGTGAATATAAGTCTCTCGTAAAATCAAGAAATTTGAAGTGAATATAAGTCTTCAAAATCGAATGAAATTTATGAATATATCTTCTTAAAAATTTGATGAAATTTGAAGTGATATAAGTCTGGAAAATCCTATGAAATTCGAAGGAATATAAGTCTTTAAAACTGGAAATGAAGTGAATATAAGTCTCGTAAAACGAAATTTGAAGTGAATATAAGTCTTCAGAAAACTATGAAATTTGAAGTGAATATAAGTCTTCGTAAAACGAATGAAATTTGAAGAATATAAGTCTTCGTAAAAATCATGAAATTTGAAGTGAATATAAGTCTTCATAAAACCGTGAAATTTGAAGTGAATATAAGTCTTTCGTAAAATTAGATGAAATTTGAAGTGAATATAAGTCTTCTAGTGAATATAAGTCTTCGTAAAACTGATGAATTTGAAGTGAATATAAGTCTTCGTAAAATCCGTGAAATTCATGAATATGTCTTCGTAAAAACTGATGAAATTTGAAGGAATATAAGTCTTCGTGAAAATCCTGATAAATTGCTAAATAAGTCTTCAAAAATTGATGAAATTTGAAGTGAATATAAGTCTCTAAAATCATGAAATTTGAAGTGAATATAAGTCTTCGAAAATTTGATGAAATTTGTGAATATAAGTCTTCAAAAATCCGTGAAATTTGAAGTGAATATAAGTCTTCAAAAATCCGATGAAATTTGAAGTGAATATAAGTCTTTAAAATATTATGAAATTGAAGTGAATATGTCTTCAAAAATCTATTGAAATTGAAGTGAATAAGTCTTCGTAAAACTGGATGAAATTTGAAGTGAATATAAGTCTCAAAAACTGTGAAATTATGAATAAAAGTTTTAGAAAATTAGAATAAATAAGTGAATATAAGTCTTCAAAAATCCGTGAAAATTGAATGAATAAGTCTTCGTAAAACTGATGAAATTTGAAGTGAATATAAGTCTTTAGAAAATCATGAAATTGAAGTGAATATAAGTCTTCGTAAAATCATGAAATTTAAGTGAATAAGTCTTCAAAAATCCGTGAAATGAAGTGAATATAAGTCTCGTAAAATCCATGAAATTTGAAGTGAATATAAGTCTCGTAAAATGATGAAATTTGAAGTGAATATAAGTCTTCGTAAAAATCATGAAATTAAGTGAATAAGTCTTCAAAAACTAGAAAATTCATGAATATGTCTTTAAAATTTGATGAAATTTGAAGTGAATATAATCTGTAAAACTGATGAAATTTGAAGTGAATATAAGTCTTCGTAAAAATCCGTGAAATTTGAAGTGAATATAAGTCTTCAAAAATCGATGAAATTTGAAGTGAATATAAGTCTTCGTAAAATTTGTGAAATTGTGAATATAAGTCGTAAAATTAGATGAAATTTGAAGTGAATATAAGTCGTAAAAATCGTTAAAATTTGTGAATATAAGTCTTCAGAAAACTGATGAAATTTGAAGTGAATATAAGTCTTCTAAAATCATGAAATTTGAAGTGAATATAAGTCTTAGAAATCATGAAATTTGAAGTGAATATGTTCGTGAAAAATACATGAAATTTGAAGTGAATATAAGTCTTCAAAAATCAAGTTAAAATTGAAGTGAATATAAGTCGTAAAATCTTGTGAAATTGAATGAATATAAGTCTCGTAAAATCTGATGAAATTGAAGTGAATATAAGTCTTCGAAATCATGAAATTTGAAGAATATAAGTTCGTAAAACCGTGAAATTGAAGGAATATAAGTCTTCGTAAATTAGATGAAATTGAAGTGAATATAAGTCTTCGTAAAATCAAGTGAAAATTGAAGTGAATATAAGTCTTTAAAATCATGAAATTTAGTGAATATAAGTCTTCGTAAAATCTAATGAAATTTGAATATAAGTCTTCAAAATATCGATGAAATTGAGTGAATATATCTCGTAAACTGATGAAATTTGAAGGAATATAAGTCTTTAGAAAATCAATGAAATTTGAAGTGAATATAAGTCTCAAAAATTTGATGAAATTAATGAATATAAGTCTTCTAAAATCAATGAAATTGAAGTGAATATAAGTCTTCAAAACCGTGAAATTGAAGTGAATATAAGTCTTTAAAACTGATGAAATTTGAAGTGAATATAAGTCTTCGTAAAATATGATGAAATTTGAAGTGAATATAAGTCTTCGTAAAATCATGAAATTTGAAGTGAATATAAGTCTTCGAAAATCATAAAATTAAGTGAATACAGAAAATTCGATGAAATTTGAAGTGAATATAAGTCTCGTAAAATCAATGAAATTTGAAGTGAATATAAGTCTTCGTAAAACCGTGAAATTTGAAGTGAATATAAGTCAAAATTAGATGAAATTTGAAGTGAATATAAGTCTTCGTAAAATCTGATGAAATTGGTGAATATAAGTCTTCGTAAATTAGATGAAATTGAAGTGAATATAAGTCTTTAAAATCAGTGAAATGAAGTGAATATGTCTTAGAAAATCATGAAATTTGAAGTGAATATAAGTCTTCGTAAAACTGATGAAATTGAAGTGAATATAAGTTTTCGAAAACTGATGAAATTAAGTGAATATAAGTCTAAAAGTATGAAATTAGTGAATATAAGTCTTCAAAAATCATGAAAATTGAAGTGAATATAAGTCTTTAAATCTGATGAAATTTGAAGTGAATATAAGTCTTCTAAAATCCGATGAAATTTGAAGTGAATATAAGTCTTCAAAAATCATGAAATGAAGTGAATATAAGTCTTCAAAACCGTGAAATTGAAGTGAATATAAGTCTTCGTAAAATTAGATGAAATTCATGAATATAAGTCTCTCAAAATCGTGAAAATTGAAGTGAATATAAGTCTTCGTAAATCAAGAAATTTGAAGTGAATATAAGTCTCGTGAAAACGAATGAAATTTGAAGTGAATATAAGTCTTCAAAAATCATGAAATTGAATTTATAAGTCTTCGTAAAACTGATGAAATTTGAAGTGAATATAAGTCTTCGTAAAACTGATGAAATTTGAAGTGAATATAAGTCTTCTAAAAATTTGATGAAATTTGAAGTGAATATAAGTCTTCGTAAAAATCAGAAATTGAAGTGAATATAAGTCTTAGATAATTATGAATATAAGTCTTCATAAAATAAGGGTTGAAAATTGAAGAATATAAGTCTTCGTAAAAATCAATGAAATTTGAAGTGAATATAAGTCTCTCGAAACTATGAAATTTGAAGAGCAATACGTAACTGAACGAAGTACAAT